>SZWC01000631.1:105523-150198 GCA_023375785.1 Penium margaritaceum | reverse complement strand
CGGGATTAGCCATGTGCTGGCTCACAGCGCTCACAGCCTGTGCGAGGTCCGGCCTGGTTGCCACCATCAGGTACATGAGACTGCCGACGGCGCTCTGGTACTTCTGTCGCTCAGCTGCATTTGCTTCTCCATTGAAGCTCACGAGGTACTGCCGCGTCTCCAGCGGCGTGCCGATGGGTTTTGCATCTGCCATGCCGAACCGCTGCAAAACATCCTTGATGTAGCGGCTCTGCTGCAGCGAGAGAGAGCGTGACTTGCGGTCACGCACGATCTGGATACCGAGGAAGTATGATGCCTCCCCGAGATCAGACATCTGGAAGCGCTCCTGCATGGCTTCCTTGAACTCCTGTAATGCAGACATGCTGTTTGAAAGGAGGAGCATGTCATCCACATAGACAATGATGATGAGGATCTCATGCTCATGCTGCCAGCGATACACGCTGTAGTCACACTCGCTGCGCTCAAACCCCATGCACTGCAACGCCGCATCCAACTTCTGGTTCCAAGCACGCGACGCGTGCTTGTGGCCGTACAGCGACTTCTGCAGCTTGCAGACCAGGTGCTCCTGGCCATCCATGACGAACCCCTCCGGCTGCTCCATGTAGATCTCCTCCTCCAGGTCACCATTCAAGAACGCCGTCTTGACATCCATGTGGTGAACCTCAAAGTCCTCAGCTGCTGCATAAGAGAGGAGCGTGCGCACAGAGGCAAACTTTGCAACGGGGGCAAAAGTTTCTGTGTAGTCGATGCCCTCCTGCTACGAGTAGCCCTTGGCGACCAGCCTCGCCTTGTACTTTTCCAGGTTACCATCTGCTCCCCNCTTCTTCTTGAAGACCCACTTGCACTTGATCACTTTACGTCCAGGTGGACGCTCAGTCAGCTCCCACGTGCCGTTGTCCAGCTGCGACTATATCTCTTGCTGTACGGCTTGCGCCCAATCTGCTGCATCCGGTGCAGTCATGGCCTCCTTGTATGACGTTGGCTCATCTGAATCTGCTACAACTGCAACGTTCATCTGTTCTGGTTTCTGCAGTATGCAGAAATCGCCGTGCTCACCAGGCTTGTAACGCACCCTAAGAGGGTACCTCCGACCTGGAGCTGGAGCGTTAGCAGGCGGCTGACGCGGTGCGGCTGGCACAACTGCTTCTGCTGGTGGTGCTACATCTCCCTCCTCTGCTTCTGCCGATGAAGCTGCTGTATCTGCTGCATCAGACATGGGAGAGTAGAGTGATTCTCCCACTGTCACAGTAGAGGAAGGATCGGGAGAAACTGGGTCAGGAAGAATTTCTGCTCCCATTGTCTTGTCAGCTGCTGTTTCTGTTGCCTCTTCACACAAAATATTGGTGCCGATGACGTTGCTCTCATTGAAGACGACATCCCTGGAGATGATGACGTGGCCTGTATCCCTTTCGTAGAGGCGATACGCCTTGCTTGCCACGTCGTAGCCAATCATCAGCATCTGCGCACTCTTCGCGTCCCACTTTTGCCGCTTCTCCTTNTGCCAAACGCGCGAAGATGACCCACGCTCGGCTTCTTGCCGAACCACGCCTCGTACGGCGTCATCTGCTCCAGCGCCTTAGTTAGACTACGGTTCTCGATGTAGACCGCAGTGCTCACAGCTTCAGCCCCGAAGTCGTAGGTCAGCCGAGCCGCGTGCAGCATGGAGCGCGCCGACTCCACAATGGTACGGTTGGCGCGTTCTGCTACGCCGTTCTGCTGCGGCGAGTACGGCGCGGTACGCTGCGCCTTGATGCCAGCTGCTACGAGGTAGTCCTGGAACTCCTTGCTTAGGTATTCTCCATCGCGATCGCTGCGCAGCGCCTTGATCTTCTTGCCGGTCTGGTTCTCCATCATGGCCTTGAACTCCTTGAACCTATCAAAGGACTGGTCCTTGGAGGAAAGGAAGTACACAGCAGTGTAACAGCTGAAATCATCAATGAAGGTGAGAAAATACCTAGAGCCTCCAAAGCTCTGGGTCTGCATTGGTCCGCACAAGTCCGTGTGGACCAGCTCCAACACCCCTTTTGCACGCTCCCCTGCTCCAGAGAACGCCTCGCGGTGTTGCTTCCCCTCCAAACAGCCAATGCATAACTGCTCCTCAAAGTTAGAGATGGTAGGTAGGTCACGCACCATCTGCTTGGCTTGAAGCTGCTATAAGGCGCGCATGCCGATGTGGCCGTAGCGTGCATGCCAGATCTCGCCATCTGTCGCCTGCACCACTGCTGCAAGACTCTGCTCACGCGAGATCTTGGTCGCCCCCAGCAGGCGGTACATGTCGCCCTCCTTCACCGACTTGGCCAACTCCTCTCCTGTTTCCTTGTCGAGGATGTAGCCGTAATCATCGTCAAAAACGACGCGCAGTCCTGTGTTTGTGAGAGAGGACACTGAGAGAAGGTTGAACGCAGCATCAGGCANTGAAGAGGCGGTCGCGCACCTCCTTGGCAACGTTCATGTTGCCAAAATGGCGCACGCCAGTCTGGTTCTGCTGCTGCTGCTGCTGCTGGCGTTGTTGTGACTGCTGCTGCTGTTGCTGTGGAGATTGCTGCTTTTGCTGCTGCTGCTGCTGCTCCTTCTGGTCCCTCTTGAACTTGAAGCACTCTTTCTTGTAGTGCCTCTCTTTCGGGCAATAGTGGCACTTGCCCTTCTTCTTGCCTCTCTGCTGCCCGGACTGCTGCTGCTGCTGGTTGCGTGAGCCCATGGCCATTAAAGCTGCTTCACTGTTGCTGCCGCCATTGTGCTTTGCTGCATTGCGACGCAATTCCACCTGCACCAGGTGTGTGCAGATGAAGTCAAGGTCGAGAGTTGCCTGGCACTCGAGCATCTCTCGCACCGTGTCGTAGCTGATTAGGAGTCCCCTCAGCAAGAGGAGGATGAAGCGCGTCTCTTCCACAGGGTTGCCGGCCGCTCTCAGCTGCTTCGAAAGCTCCTTGGCCCTGTCCAGATACGCCTCCATCCCTTCACCACCCTGCATTTTCAGCGCCATCATCTTTTCCTCCAAAAGCATGAGGAATGCAGGATCCTTGCTCTCATACTTCTTGCTCAATGTGTCCCACCCCTCCTTTGCAGTAGCCTTGTCACTCACGTACTGAAGATGCGGGTTGGAGATGGTGTTGAGAAGCAACCTATAGGCCTGCCTGTCCTTCTTCTTCCACTCCTCATACGTCGCTGGTACAGCTGCAGAAGAACCCGCATCAGCTGCACCCTTTTGCGGCGTCTTCCCCGCCACCACCTGCGCTGCGGTGATGCCTTTTGCCTGTGGAACTGGAGCCGGCTCGTCGCCGCTCACCACCTCCCACAAGCCCCTCTCCTCCAAAAGGAGGCGGGTACGGATCTTCCAAAACGTGAAGTTGGTGCGTCCCTCCAGCCTCTCCAAAGGCTGGGCTGCTGTCACAACGCCAGCTGCTGCCATTTTGAGCCTTGGTGATGCTCAACGCTGCACTTGGGTGGCGGCGCTACCCCTGCTTCTGCTGCTGCTTCTGCCGGAAATCTGTCTGACAGAAATGGACTGTAGATGCCACCAGACTGGGAATTTGGAAAAACAAAGTCCACCACTGGAAAATTCAACTCAAAACCTTTCAGATCGACCCATAAAACAGGGTCATCAACAGGGGATTTCAAAAGATATGCCCTCTTGGAAACAGGGTATGCTTCTGCTCCTACTCCAACTCAGGTCAGCCAGCTTGTAAACAACGTTTCTCCCAGACGAATCAATGGAATGCAAATATTTTTGCACCAATGGAAAGCTTAGAAAACATACTACAATTCGCATGTGCCACTTTTTAAATTTGACAAAGAAACAAGAGAGTTATGGTCATCACAAGGCGACAGTCTTACTCATAGAGAAGAGTGTAGCCCTGGCCGACCTCGTTTTGAGCATAACTCTCAATCAGACCGTTGGATCTTTGCGATCTTGGGCTCGTTGGAAAGCTTGTCTTCTGAACTTAAAGATCCAGTGGTTGATTGTCAAATTTGGTGAAGGTTTTACCCCAACCCGTCACTCTCAAAGTGACAGCCTGTGCTGGCTAAAAGTGGCAGAACTTGGCTCTGATACCAAATGTTGGAAATGGAGGAGAGAGGGAGCCTTGGAGCAGCGAGCATGTGTGATTGGAAGGGCATCACTTGTGCTGAAGAATGGTTGTTCAATCACTCAAAATGATGGAGTACATATAGAGTTAGAGCTTGGGCAAGTCAGCCCTCTCACAAGCCACACCACTTAGCCATGGAGGCTAAGGCTCACACACTATAATCCATAATCTCACACAAGGGAGGAAATCAGCCTAGCAACCAGGCTGATCACTCACACACGACCTAGAGAGCTAGAGAATGCTCTCATGGCACACTCCTAGTGGTCACATAACCCACAAACCCATGGAGAATCGCCATGTGTCCATGGCTAGCACACAAGGATCTCACCTCACCTAAAAAGTAAGGAGAGGTACCTTTATCCTAGTCAGCACACTCTGACAAGGCAATCCTAAGACCAAGGGCCTTTTTGGATATTTCTCCCATCAGGTCTTGACCCTGGACCTCCTGCCTTTTTCTTTTCTTAGGCTAAGGCATGGAGCCATCACCCATGCCCACCCAGACATCGACGGTCCATGACCCCCGAAACTACGAAAATTCATATCTCCCAATCCGACCGTTCGATCGGCCTCAAACTTGGACCGTAGACATTTTGCCACATGATCTTTCCAATGGTGAAGTTGGATTGGCAATCGGAGCAGGCATCTGGTACTTTACTGGAACATGCTACTGTGGACCTGAAATTGAGCCGGATGGCTCCCTTTCCAACAAAACAGCGTTCCTGAACGGTGACCTGGATGAAGAGATTTACATGGAGCAACCGGGGAATTCGTCATGGATGGCCAAGAGCACCTGGTTTGCAAGCTGCAGAAGTCGCTGTACGGCCTCAAGCAAGCGTCGCATGCTTGGAACCAGAAGTTGGATGCGGCGTTGTAGTGCATGGGATTTGAGCGCAGCGAGTTTGACTACAACGTTTATCGCTGGCAGCATGGTCATGAGGTGCTCATCATCATCATCTATGTAGATGACATGCTCCTCCTTTCCAACAACATGTCTGTACTGCAAGAGTTCAAGGAGGCTATGTAGGAGCGCTTCCAGATGTTGATCTCGGGGAGGCATCATACTTCCTCGGTATCCAGATCACGCGTGACCGCAAATCACACTCTCTCTCACTACAGCAGAGCTGCTACATCCACGATGTCTTGCAGCAGTTCGGCATGGCACAGGCAAAACCCATCTACACACCGCTCGAGATGCGGTAGTACCTCGTGAGCTTCAATGGAGAAGCAGATGCAGCTGAGGGGCACAAGTACCAGACCACCGTTGGTAGTCTCTTCCTGATGGTTGTAACCAGGCTGGACTTCGTTGAGGTTGTTAGCATTGTGAGCCAGTACATGGCTAATCCCGGACCTCAGCACTAGAAGGCAGTCAAGCGGATCTTCCGCTACCTTGCAAGAACTATCCATATCGACATCACCTATAACGGCAACAACAACAACACCATCAGCTAGACAGACGCAGATTGGGCTTCAAACCATGAAGACCGCAAGTCCATCTTTGGTTATGTGTTCCTCATGAATGGTGGAGATATCAGCTGGTTGTGGCAGCCTCAAGCACTGAAGCAGAGTACGTCTCTCTCATCTTTGGAGCCAAGGAAGGAGTTTGGCTTCAGCGTTTCATGGCGGAGATGAGTGGGAGTGCAGCAGTTCCAGTTCCTGTGCACGTAAACAACCAGAGCGCACTTGCACTCGCTAAGAATCATGAGCACCATGCACGCACCAAGCATATTGACATCGCATATCACTTCATCAGGCACATGGTACAGGAGGATGCTATCTCCTTTGTTGTGGGGCTAGTCAGTCGGTTCGTGGCCAACCCTAGGCCACACCACTGGCAGGTCGTGAAGCACATTTTGCGCAATCTCAATTAGACACGGCACATGGGGCTCTAGTACGGCGGCCTTCAAGGAACAGACCCTTTGCACCTCAAGTGCTACACTGACGTAGATTTTGGAGGTAACGTGGAGGATTGGAAGTCCACCTTGGGCTTTGTGTGCCTTGTGAACGGCGGCGCTGTGTCATGGGCCAGCCGCAAGCAGGACTTTGTCTCCATGTCAACCGCAGAAGCTGAGAACGTGGCGCTGTCAGAGGTCTGCAAGGATATGCACTGGCTACGCAGCTTGCTCGCTGAGATACACGCACCACAGAAGGAGGCCACGTTCGTCCACGTCGACAACCAGAGCGCGATGGACATCAAATTCAAGGACATCCTCTCCAGGCAACGAAGCACATCGACATCTGCTATCAGTACACACGCGACCTCGTTGCCAAGGGAGTGGTAGATCTGTAGTACATTGCTACCAAGTAGATACTTGCGGACTTCCTGACAAAGCCGCTGGACAGTGACCCGCACATGGCATGGGCACGGGGCATCGGGATGGTGAGCGCAGCAGACGAGCGCTAAACAGGCGGCCTACTTCACAGGTGGCTGATTTCGCTAGGGCCATGGCCGCAGCAAGAATCTAGCCGCAGATGGATGCAAATACAAGGGAGAGTTTGTTATGTTCTGTGTATGCCCCTGGTCAAATCAATGGAAGATTTAGAGTGGGTATGTAGTATGCTTTTAGCGCAAGTCCCCCGGCGACACGAAGAGAGGCTGAGAGAGACAAGGCATGCATTGCTCATCCTTGTGGAGTAAGTCCCCTTGGTCTACTCTTGGTGGTCGACCTGGTACATGCTCCTTAGGACAACTTCCTACAGCCTAGTGGGTGAAGGCACCGTCAAGTAAGAGGTCCGGGGTCAAATCCCGCTGGAACCAAATTTTCTTTGAGACTAAAAACGGCTAGGGGAGCTTCCTAGAAGCCTCTAAGGTCCAAGGTGGATCAAGTGCTACTTGGCGGTCATAGAGGGTGCCATGTCACCAAATCTGATGACACGTTCTATGATGGCCTTGGAGGGAAGCCCATCCAAGGAGCCACTAGGAACACTGACCAGAGACTATATAAGGCCTCTCATTTGCATGTGATCATGTATCATCTCTTACTCTTGAGAATTGGGAGAAAACTAATCCCTTGTTGGCCACCAAGAAAGAGGGTAAAAAACAAGTACAAGTGCAAACTTTGGTGTGTAGCACGGTTCCGCCAAGCCAAGTGAACTTTTTGGGGTGGAAAGACCACTCCGTGTGTGATCTCTACCTTGGTTGAAATACCAAGGGCGGTCGGCGGTTTGCCTGTTGGTATCATTTACTCAAGACCATTGCCAAGTGCGGAGTGACAATCAATTCTTCCTTCCAAGTCGGCCTCTGTGTAGCACACCATCCGTAGTGGATCAGATCCTTCTTCGCCCCCAAAGTGGAGTCCTATGTGTCGGGTCTTTTGTAAATAGCGCATGATGCGCTTGACTGCTTGCCAATGCTGTGGCTTGTGATTGGCGACAAACCTACTCACTTGTCCCATAGCATAGTAAATGTTAGGGCGTGTTCCTACCATAGCATACATGATACTGCCAACAGCAGACTGGTAGGGAATGTTTTCCATCTCGTGCAGTTCTTCTTTCGTGTTGGCCTCATGAAGGAGGAGAGCTTGATGTCTATTGTCATGGGTGTGCTGATGGGCTTGCAGTCTTCCATGTTGTAGCGCATGAGGACCTTGTTGGATATAGAGGAGAGAGGGAGCCTTTGAGCAGCAAGCATGTGGGACTGGAAGGACATCACCTGTACTAAAGAATGGTTGTTGAATCACTTAAAATGATGGAGTACGTACAGAGCTAAAGTTTGGGTAAGTCAGTCCTCTCACAAGCCACACCAGTTAGCCATGGAGGCTAAGGCTCACACAACGAATGAAATCAGCCTACCAAACAGGCTGGCCACTCATTCACAAACTAGAGAGCTAGAAAATGCTCTCATGGCAGACTTCTAGTGGTCACAATCCAGAGCTCCATTGGGAATCGCCATGTGTCCATGGCTAGCACAAAAGGATCTCACCTCACCTAAAAAGTAAGGAGAGCTACGTTCTTGTTAGTCAATACACTCTAAGAAGGCAACAAGAGGATCTAGGACCTTCTTGGATATTTCTCCCATTATGTCTTAACCTTGGACTCTTGCCTTTTCCTTTTATCAGGCTAAGGTATGGAGCCATCGCCCATGGTCACCGACATATCGATTGTCGATGACCCCGAAAACGTTGAAAATTCACATCTCCCAATCCGACAATTGGATCGGACAATGTCACCTTTCAATTGTCAAGTGGGATCGACGATCAAAGCAAGCATCTGGTAGTTTATGGGAACTTGCTCATGTGGACCTTAAACTTAGCCGGAGGCTCCTTTCCCAACAACCTCCCACTTTCCCATAGTCAGAGTGGGCTGAGTCCACATGCCTTCATGCAGAACTGTTCTTTCTCACACGTCACTGGCTTGGTGCGGAAATCAACGACCTGCTTGCTCGTTGGAGTAAACTCCGGCTTGATAGCACTGTCCTGCACCATGTGCTTGATGAAGTGATATGCGATGTTAACCTGCTTTGTGTATGCATGGTACTTACAATTCCTGGAAAGTGCGATTGCGCTCTAGTTGTCAACGCGCACAGGAACTGGAACTGCTACACTCCCACACATCTCGCCATGAGACTACTTCCTGGCTCCGAAAGTGAGAGAGATGTAATTAACTTATGTGCTTGAGGTGGCCACGACCACCTGCCGCTTGCTGCAACAACTAAGGGCTCCACTTTTCATCACGAACACATGTCCAACGATGGACTTGTAGTGCTTAGCGTTTGAAGCCCAATTTGCGTCTAATAGCTAATGATGTTGTTGTCGTTGCCGTTGTAGGTGATGGCAATATTGATGGTTCTAGTAAGGTACCGTAAGATGCGCTTCTGTGCCTTCTGGTTTTTCGGTCCGGGGTTTGTCATATGCTGGCTCACTACGCTCACAGCCTATGCAAGACTTGACCTGGTTGAATGCACCAGGTACATGAGGATGCCGATGGCACTCTAGTACTTCAAATACTCAGCTGCATCTGCCTCTCCATTCAAGCTCACAAGGTACTGTCGCATCTCCAGCGGCATGCCGATGGGTTTGGCCTCTGCCATGCCAAACCTCTACTGCAACAATAGAGTGTCATTTGTAGTCACGCGTGATCTGGATTCCAAGGAAGTATTATGCCTCCGCGAGATCAGATATCTGGAAACGTTCGTGCATGGCCTCCTTGAACTCTTGTACTGCAGACAACCTGTTGGAAGAGAGGACCATGTCATCTACATAGACAATGATGATGAGCACATCATGATCATGGTGCCACCGATAGACACTGTACTTACACTCACTACGCTGAAACGACATGCACTGTAGCGCCGCTTCTTATACTTGGTTCCAAGCACGCGACACTCGTTTGAGGCCGTAAAGCGACTTATGGAGCTTGCAAACCAGGTACTCATGGCCATCCACGACAAATCTCTCCGGCTGCTCCATGTAGATTTCCTCCTCCAAGTCAATTTTCAAGAATTCTGTTTTGACATCCATGTGGTGAAAGGAGCGTGTGCATAGAGGCAAACTTTGCAACAAGAGCAAAGGTTTCCATGTAGTTGATGCCTTCCTGCTGTGAATAGCCATGGGCGACTAGGCTCGCCTTGTACTTGACCACCTTGGATGCTTTGTGAGCTCCCACGCCCGTTGTCGAGTTGTGATTGCATCTCCTACTGCATTGTTTGCGTCCAATCTGCTACCTCTGGTGCAGTCATGGCCTATGTGTATGACTTTGGCTCATTAGAATATGCTGCAACTGCGAGATTCATCAGGATTGGTTTGTGAAGCATCCAAAAATGCCCAGGCTCACGAGGCTTGTAGCGCACCCTGACAGTGTCCCTTCAACCAAGTACTCGAGCATTAGTAGGCAACTGGCGCGGTGCTACTACCACAACTGCTCCTACGAATGGAGGCACATCTTCTTTCTCTATTTCTGCCGATGAGATCGCTCTATTTTTTGCATCAAACATGGGAGAATATAGTGGTTCTCCCATTGTCACAATAACGGAAGGTTCACGAGAGGCAAGGTCAGGGACAAAGTGTACTCCCATGGCTTCATCAATTGTTGGTTCTACTGTCTCTTCGCCGATGATGTTGGTGCCGATGACGTTACCTTCCTTAAAACGACATCCTTGGAGGTGATGATGTGTCTTGTATCCCTCTTGTAGCGACGATACGCCTTGCTTGCCACCTCATAGCCGATCATCAGCATCTATGTACTCTTCGCGTCCCATTCCAGCTGCTTCTCCTTGGGCACGTGCATGTATGCCAAGCTGCCAAACGCTTGAAGATGACCCACGCTCAGCTTCTTACGGAATCACGCCTTGTACGGCGTCAACAATTTAAGGTCCTTGGTTGGACTGCGATCCTTAATCTGCACAACAATGCTCACTACTTCGGCCCAAAACTCGTAGGTGAGCCGAGCCAAGTGTAGCATGGAGCGTGTCGACAGAACAATGATGCGGTTTGCGCAGTGTACTATTCCGTTCTCCTACAACGAGTATGGGGCCGTGCACTGAGCCTTGATGCCTTCTGCTCTGAGGTAGTCTTGGTACTCCTTGATTTTCTTGCATGTCTGGTTCTACGCCATGACCTTGAACTCCTTGAACCTGTCTAAGCACTTGTCCTTGGAGGTAAGGAAATGCACAACAGTGTAATTGCTGAAATCATTAATGAAGGTGAGACCATACCTAGAGCATCCAAAGGTCCTGGTCTACATTGGGCCACACAAGTCTGTGTGGACCAGCGTTTGCAGCTATTTTGCGTGCTCCCCTGCTCTTGGGAATGCCTCCGGATGCTGCTGCCCCTCCAAATAGCCGATGCATAACCGCTGCTCAAAGTTAGAGATGGTCGGCAACTCACATATTTGCTTCATTTGAAGTTACTAGAAGGTGCGCATGCCGATATGGCCATAGCGCGCATGCTAGATTTTGTCATCCGTCGCCTATATCAGTATTGCAAGACGCTGCTTGCGCGACATCTTGTTCACCCCCAAAAGGCGGTACATGTCACCTTCCTTCACCAACCTGGCCAATTCCTCCCTTGTTGCCTTGTCGAGGATGTAGTCATAGTCATCGTCAAAGACGACTCACAATCGTGTGTTGGTGAGAGAGGACACTGAGAGAACATTAAATGCAATATTAGGTACGTACAGCACGCCATGGAAAACTCTTACTTCAATGCCACGCGGGGTCTCCAACATCAACTTCACAATCTTGATCCCCTCAGCATACACCACCCGATCAACCCCAAATCAATCAGTCAGGGGGAATGGAGAGGAGCTGCGTAATCCATTCCTTGCGGTGCCTTAGAATCTTGGTATTCCCCGAGTCCTTGCTCCATGCCAGATTTGCCTTTCTCTTATGCAACTTGTAGGACTTTGCCATGAAGATGTGGTCTCGTACCTCCTCATGTTGCCCAAATGGCGTACGTCGGACTAGTTTTTGGATCTAGAGGAGACAAGGAGTCTTGGAGCAGCGAGCATGTGGGACTGAAAAGGCATCACTTGTGCTGAAGAATGGTTGTTAAATCATTCAAAATGATGGGGTACATATAGAGCTAGAGCTTGGGCAAGTCAGCCCTCTCACAAGCCACACCATTTAGCCATGGAGGCTAAGGCTCACACACTAGAGTCCATAACATTACACAAGGGAGGAAATCAGCCTAGCAATCAGGCTCACCACTCACACACGAAGAACAGAGCTAAAAACTGCTCTCATGGTACACTCCTAGTCGTCAGATAATCCACAATCGCATGGAGAATCGCCATGTGTCAATGGCTAGCACACAAGAATCTCATCTCACCTAAAACGTAAGGAGAGATACCTTTTTCTTAGTCTGTACACTCTGACAAGGCAACCCAAGAATCTAGGACCTTCTTGGATATTTCTCCCATAAGGAATTGACCCTAGATCTCTTGCCTTTTTCTTTTCTTAGGTTAAGGCATGGAGCCATCACACATGGTCACCCGGATATTGGCGGTCGATGACCTTGAAAACTTCAAAAATTTATATCTCCCAATCGGACCGTTGGATCGGCCTCACACTTGGAAGGAAGACATTTTTCCACCTGATATTTCCAATGAAAAAGTTGGATTGACGATCGGTGGAGACATGTGGAAGTTGCCTGGAACTTGCTCCTGTTGACCTAAAACTGAGCCGGATGACTCTTTTCCCATGAATCTCCCACTTTGCTGCAGTCAGAGTGGGCTGAGTCCACGGGCGTTCATGCAGAACTGCTGCTTTTCACGGGTCACTAGCTTGGTGCAGAAATGAGCGACCTGCCGGCTCGTTGGAATAAACTCCAGCTTGCTAGCACCCTCCACCATGTGCCTGATGAAGTGATATGCGATGTCAATGTGCTTAGTGCGTGCATGGTGCTCCGGATTCTTGGCGAGTGCGATTGCACTCTGGTTCTCAACGCGCACAGGAACTGGGACTGCTACACTCCCACTCATCTCCGCCATGAGACGCTGGAGCCAAAGTGCTTCCTCAGTTTGAAAGCTGAGAGAGACATACTTTAGCTTCTGTGCTTGAGGTGGCAACGACCACGTGCCGCTTGCTACACTAGCTGATGGTATCTCCATTCATGCAAAACACATTTCCAAAGATGGACTTGCGGATCTGAGGATTTGAAGCCCTATCTGTATATGTGTAGCCGATGATGCTGTTGTCGTTGCCGTTGTAGGTGATGCCGATATTGACGGTTCGAGCAAGGTAGCAGAAGATCCGCTTCACTACCTTCTTGTCCTTTGGTTAAGGATTAGCCATCTGCTGGCTCACACCGCTCACAGCATGTGCGAGGTCCGGCCTGGTTGCCATTATCAGGTACATGAGACTGTCAACGGTGCTCTGGTACTTCCGCCGCTCAGCTGCATCTACTTCTCCACTCAAGCTCACGAGGTAGTGCCGCGTTTCCAGCGGCATGCGGATGAGTTTGGCCTCTGCCATGCCGAACCGCTACAAGACGTCTTTGATGTAGCGACTCTGTTGTATCGAGAGAGACCGTGATTTGCAGTCACGCGTGATCTGCATGTCAAGGAAGTCTGACGCCTCCCCGAGATAAGACATCTTGAAGCGCTCCTGCATGGCCTCCTTCAACTCCTGCAGTGCACACATGCTTTTGGAAAGGAGGAGCATGTCATCCACATAGCCACACTTGCTACGCTCAAACCCCATTCACTATAACGCCGCATCCAACTTCTGGTTCCAAGCACGCGACGCTTCCTTGAGGCCGTATAGCGACTTCTGTAGCTTGCAAACCAGGTGCTGCTGGCCATCCATGACGAACCCCTCCGGCTGCTCCATGTAGATCTCCTCCTCCAAGTCACCATTCAAGAATGTCGTCTTGACACCCATGTGGTGAACCTCAACGTCCTCAGCAGTTGCATAAGAGAGGAGCGTACACATAGAGGAAAACTTTGCAACAGGGACAAGCGTTTCTGTGTAGTCGATGCCCTCTTGCTGCGAGTAGCCCTTGGCGACCAGCCTCGCCTTGTACTTTTCCAGGTTACCATCTGCTCCCCGCTTCTTCTTCAACACCCACTTGCACTTGATCACCTTACGTCTTAGTGGATGTTCAGTCAGTTCCCACATGCCGGTGTCTATCTGCGACTGTATCTCCTTCTGCACGGCTTGCGCCCAATCTGCTGCATCCGGTGCAGCAATGGCCTCCTTGTATGACGTTGGCTCATCTGAATCTACTACAACTGCACCGTTCATCTGTTCTCGTTTCTACACCATCTAGAAATGGCCACGCTCACCAGGCTTGTAACGCACCCTAAGAGGGTACCTGAGACTTGGAACTGGAGCGTTAGCCGGCGGCTGGCGCGGTGCTGCTGGCATTACTATTGCTGATGGTGGTGCTACATCTCCCTCCTCTACTTCTGGCGATGAGGCTATTGTACCTGCTGCATCAGAGATGGGAGAGTAGAGTTGTTTTCCCACTGTCATAGTAGAGGAAGGATTGGGAAAGATTAGGTCTGAAAGGATTTTTGCTCCCACCGTCTCATCAGCTGCTGGTTGCGCTACCTCTTCACAGATAATGTTGGTACCGATGACGTTGCCCTCGTTGAGAACAACATCCCAGGAGTTGATGACGTGGCCTGTATCCCTCTTGTAAAGGCCATAGGCTTTGTTTGCCACGTCGTAGCTAATCATCAGCATGTGCGTACTCTTTGCGTCCCATTTCTGCCGCTTCTCCTTAAGCATGTGCATGTGCGTGGTTGCCAAATACTCGAAGATGACCCACGCTCGGTTTCTTGCCGAACCAAGCCTCGTACGGCGTCATTTGCTCCAACGCCTTAGTTGGACTGCGGTTCTTGATGTAGACCGTAGTACTCACAGCTTCAGCCCAGATTTCTTAGGTCAGCCGAGCCGCGTGTAGCATGGAGTGCGTCGACTCCACAATGGTACGGTTGGCGCGTTCTGCTATACCATAGTAGTGTGGCGAGTATCGCGCGGTACGCTGCTCTGTGATGTTAGCTACTACGAGGTAGTCGAGGAACTCCTTGCTCAGGTACTCTCCACCGCGATTGCTGCGTAGCGCCTTGATCTTCTTGCCAGTCTGGTTCTCCACCATGGCCTTGAACTCCGTGAACCTATTAAAGCACTAGTCCTTTGAAAGAAGGAAGTACACAGCAGTGTAACGCCTAAAATCATCAATGAAGGTCAAGAAGTACCTAGAGCCTCCAAAGCTCTCGGTTTACATCGGTCCGCACAAGTCCATGTGGACCAGCTCCAACACCTCCGTTGTACACTCTCCTGCTCCAGATACGTCTCCCGGTGCTGCTTCCCTTCCAAGCAGCTGATGCACAACTGCTGCTCAAAGTTAGAGATGGTAGGCAGGTCACGCACCATTTGCTTTGCTTCAAGCTGCTGCAAGGCGCACATGTCGATGTGGCCGTAGGACGCATGCCAGATCTCGCCACCTGTCGCCTGCACTACTGCTTCAAGACTTTTCTCACGCGGGATATTTGTTGCCCCCAGCAGGTACATGTCGCCCTCCTTCACCGACCTGGCCAACTCCTCTCATGTATCCTTGTTGAGGATGTAGCCATAGTCATCATCGAAGACAACGCACGGTCCTGTGTTTGTAAGAAAGGAGACTGAGAGGAGGTTGAATGCAACATCAAGTACATACAGCACGCCATGGAACACTCCCACTTCAATGCCACGTGGGATCTCCAACCACATCTCCATAATCCCAATCCCCTTAGGAAACACCACCCGATCGTCGACCATAGCGAAAGGACGGGGAGGGATGGACAGCAGCTGTGTAAACCACTCATTGTGATGTGTGAGGCTCTTGGTACACCCTGAGTCCTTGTACTATGTGAGATCTGCCTTCTCCACCTGCGACATGTCAGACTTCACCATAAAGAGACTATCGCGCACCTCCTTGGCAACATTCATGTTGCCAAAGTGGCACACACCAGCCTGGTTTTGCTACTACTACTGCTGCTGCTGACACTGCTGTGGCTGCTGCTGCTGCTACTGCTGCTGCTTTTGCTGCTGCTGCTACGATGACTGCTGCTGTTGCTGCTCCTTCTGGTCCCTCTTGAGCTTGAAACACTCCTTTTTGTAGTGTCCCTCTTTCAGGTAGTAGTGGCATTTGCCTTTCTTTTTGACTCTCTGGTGCCCACATTGCTACTGATTCTGCTAGTTGCGTGAGCTTGTGGCCACAAAAGCTGCTTCACTAATGCTGCCGCCATTGCGCTTTGCTGCATTGTGACGCAATTCCACCTGGACCACGTGTGTGTAGAAGAAGTCAAGGTAGAGAGTTGGCTGGCACTCTAGCGTCTCTCGCACCGTGTCGTAGCTGGTTGGAAGTCGCCTTAGCAAGAGGAGGATGAAACACGTCTTTTCCACAGGATTACCGGCCGCTCTTAGCTGCTTCGCCAACTCCTTTGCCCTATCCAGGTACGCCTCCATCCCTTGACCACCCTACGTTTTCTGCGCCATCATCTTTTCCTCCAAAAGCATGAGGAATATAGGATCCTTGCTCTTATACTTCTTGCATAACGTGTCCCACCCGTCCTTTGTAGTAGTCTAGTAACTCACGTACTGAAGATGCGAGTTGGAGATGGTGTTGACAAGCAACCTGCAGGTATGCACGTTCTTCTTCTTTGACTCCTCGTACACCGCTGGTACAGCTGCAGAAGAACCTGCATTAGCTGCACCCTTTTACGGAGTCTTCCCCGCCACGACTTGTGCTACGGTGATGCCTTTTGCTTGTGGAACTGGAGCCGGCTCGTCGCTGCTCTCCAACTCCCACAAGCCCCTCTCCTCCAAAAGGAGGCGTGTACGGATGTTCCAAAGGTTGGGCTCTTGTCAAAACGCCAGCTGCTGCCATTTTGGCAGCAGCTGGCCTTGGTGATGCTCAGCGCTGCCCTTGCATGACGGCGCTAGCCCTGCTTCTGCTGCTGCTTCTGCCAGAAATCTGTCTGACAGAAAATGGACTGTAGATGCCAGGAGACTGGTTTTTGGAAAACTAGAGCCCACCACTGGATGATGGAGCTCAAAACCTTTCAGATGGACCCATAAAATAGGGTCATCATCAAGGGATTTTAAAAGATATGCCCTCTTCAAAACAGGGTATGCTTATGCTTCTTCTTCAACTCAGAGCAGACAGCTTGTAAAGCTGGCTGGTCAGAGTTGGAGTAGGAGCTTAGGAAAAATACTACAACTCGCATGTACCATTTTTTAAAGATTTACAAAGAAACGAGAGAGTTATGGTCATCACAAGGCGACAGTCTTACTCAGAGAGAAGAGTGTAGCACTGGCCAACCTTGTTTTGATCATTACTCTCACAAAAGGATCTAACTTCACCTAAAAAGTAAGGAGAGGTACCTTTTCCTCGTGAGTACACTGTGACAAGGCAACCCAAGAACTAGGACCATTTTGGACATTTCCCCCTTCAGGTGTTGACCGTGGACTTATTGCCCTTTTTATTTTCTCAGGCAAAGGCATGGAGCCATCGCCCACGTTGACCGAGATACCAACGATCGATGACCTGGAAACTTTGAACATTCACATGTCATAATCCGACCGCTGGATCGGCCTGAAATTTGGATAGTATACATTTTTCCACCTAATCTTTCCATTGAGGAAGGTAGATTGATAGTTCACAACCTACAACGTGCTCATGTGGACCTGAAATTGAGCTAGATGCCTCCATTTCCAAGAATCTCCCACTATGGCGTAGTGAGAGTTGGCTGAGTCCACCTGCCTTCATGCAAAACTACTGCTTCTCACGAGTCATTTTCTTGGTGCAAAAATCAGTGACTTGCGTGCAAGTTGGAGTATAGTCCATCTTCATAGCACCCTCATGCACCATGTGCCTGACGAAGTGATATGCGATGTCAATGAGCTTGGTAGGTGCATGGTGCCTAAGATTCTCGGCAAGTGCCATTGCGCTTTGTTTGTGGACATGCAGAGGAACTAAAACAATTGCACTCCCACTCATCCTTGCCGTAAGATATTGAAGCAAAATTGCTTATTTGGCTCCAAAGCTGAAAGAGACATACTTAGCTTCCGTGCTTGAGGTTGCCATGACCACGTGTCGCTTGCTGCACAAGGTGATGGCCCGACCATTCATGAGGATTACATGTTGAGAGGTGGACTTGCGGTCCTTGGGGTCTACGTAGCCGATAATGTTGTTGTTGCCATGTAGGTGATGCCGATGTTGATGGTTTTAACAAGGTACCGAAACATCCACTTCACTGCCTTTTGGTACTTATGTCCAGGGTTCTTCATGCACTGGTTCACGGCGCCCACAATCTGTGCAAGGTGTGGCTTGGTTGCCACCATCATGTACATGAGATTGCCGGCGGCGCTCTCGTACTTCTGTTATTCAGCTGCATCCACTTTTTCATTGAAGCTCACGAGGTAGTGCTGCGTTTCTGGTGGCGTGCAGAAGGGTTTGGGCTCTGCCATGCTCGACCGCTGCAAAACATCCTTCATGTAGCGGCTCAGTTGTAGTCAAAGAGAGCGTGATTTGTGGTCAAGCATGACCTGGAAACCGAGGAAGTATAATGCTTCCCCGAGATTAGATATCTAGAAACACTCTTCCATGGTCTCCTTTACTCTTGTAGTGCAGACATAATGTTGGAAAGGAGGAGAATGTCATCCTCATAGACGACGATGACATGCACCTCATGACCATGCTGCTAGCGATAGACGCTGTAGTCACACTCGCTGCGCACAAATCCCGTGCACTTGAATGCAGCATCCACTTTCTGGTTCCAAGCAGGCGACGCTTGCTTAAGGCCGTACCATAACCTCTACAGCTTGCAAATGAGGTGCTCGTGGCCATCCATGACGAATCCCTCTGGCTGCTCCATGTAGAATTCCTCCTCCAAGTAACTATGTAAGAATTCTGTCTTGACATCCATGTGGTGTGTCTCGAAGTCCTCGGGTGTTGCATAAGAAAGGAGTGTGTGCACAAAAGCAAACTTTGCAAAAGGTGTAGAGGTTTCCGTGTAGTCGATGCCTTCCTCGTGCGAGTAGCCTTTGGCGACCAGCCTGGCCTTGTAGTTTTTGAGGTTGTCAGATGCGTCCCTCTTCCTTTTGAACAACCAGTTGCACTTGATTACCTTACGTCAAGATGGATGCTCAGTGAGATCCCACGTATCATTGTCGAGTTTTGACTATATCTCTCCTGCTACACAGTTTGCGCCTAATCTGTTGCATGTGGCGCAATCACGGCTCCCTTGTACAACGTCGGCTCACCAGAGTCCGCTACAGCTACAATGTTCATCCGGTCTGGTTTTCAGAGCATCCAGAAATGCTCGCGCTTACCAGGCTTGTAGTGCACCCAGAGAGGGTACCATCGACCTGGTGCTGGAACGTTAGCAGGCGACTGGCACGGTGCTGTTGGCAAAACAAATCCTAGTTATGATGGTGCATCGTCTTCCTCTGCTTACCGATGAGGCCGATGTATCTACTACATCAAACATGGTAAAGAAGACTGGTTCTCCTACTATGACAGTGGAGGAAGGTTCACGAGAAGTTAGGTCATGGAGAATGTCTGCTCCCATTAGATCATCAGGTGCAGATTCTACTACCTCTTTGTACATGATGTTACTTTTGTTGAAAAGAACATCCCTGGAGAGGATGACGTGGCCAGTATCCCTCTTGTAGAGACAATATGCCTTGCTTGCCACGTCATAGCTCATCATCAACATCTTTGTGCTCTTCGTGTCTCATTTTTGCCACTTCTCCTTGGGAAGGTGCACGTGCGCCAAGCTGCCAAACGTGCAAAGATGACTCATACTCGGCTTCTTGCAAGGTCACGCCTCATACGACGTTATGCACTCCAAGGCCTTGGTTGGATTATGGTTCTTGATGTACACCGCAGCTAACTGCGTTGGCCCCAAATTGGTAGGTGAGCTACGCCGCATGCATCATCGAGTGCGCCAACTCAACGATGGTATGACTGGCGCGTTTTGTAACACCGTTCTACTATAGTGAGTATGGCGTAGTGCGATGCGCCTTGATGCCTGCTCCTACAAGTAGTCCTGTAACTCCTTGCTCGGGAACTCTCTGCCACGGTCGTTGCAGGATGCCTTGATCTTCTTGCTAGTCAGGTGCTCCACCATTGCCTTGAACTCCTTCAACCAGTCAAAGCAATGGTCATTGGAGGAAAGGAAGTACACAGTAGTGAAATGGCTGAAAGCAGATTGAAGGTGAGAAAATACCTAGAGCCTCCAAAGGTCAGCGTCTACATGGGGCCACGGAAGTATATGTAGACCACCTCCAACACCTCCTTTGTGTACTCCCCAACTCCTGAGAACACCTCTCGATGTTGCTTCCCCTCCAAATAGCCGATGTACAACTGCTGCTCAAAGTTGACGATGGTGGATAAGTCACGCACCATGTGCTTTGCTTGAAGTTGCTAGAAGGCGCGCATGCTGATGTAGTCGTAGCGCGCATGCCATATCTTTGCCATATATGGCCTACACTACTGATGAAAGACTCTGCTCGCGCGTGATCTTGGTCGCCCCCAATAGTAGGTCCATGTCGCTTTCATTTACCAACATAGCCAACTCCTAACCTGTTTCCTTGTTGAGGATGTAGCCATAGTCGTCTTCAGAGACGACTTGCAATCATGTGTTGGTGAGAGATGAAACTAAGAGAAGCTTGAACGTAGCATCAGGTACATACAATACGACATGGAATACTCCCACTTCAATGCCCCGCTGGGTCTCCAACAACATGTCCACAAGCCCAATCCCCTTAGCATACACCACCCGATAATCACCCAAAGCAATCTGACAGGNTTCCTTGTTGAGGATGTAGCCATAGTCGTCTTCAGAGACGACTTGCAATCATGTGTTGGTGAGAGATGAAACTAAGAGAAGCTTGAACGTAGCATCAGGTACATACAATACGACATGGAATACTCCCACTTCAATGCCCCGCTGGGTCTCCAACAACATGTCCACAAGCCCAATCCCCTTAGCATACACCACCCGATAATCACCCAAAGCAATCTGACAGGGGGAGATAGAGAGCTATTGGGTAAACCACTCCTTGTAGTGCATCAAACTCTTGGCACACCGTGAGTCCTTGTACCACGCCAGATCCGCCTTCTCCCCGTGCAACAAGTCAGACTTTGCCATGAAGAGGCAGTCGCGTACCTCCTACGCCATGTTCATGTTGAAAAAATGGTGCACGCCGGTCTGGTTCTGCTGCTGCTGCTGCTGCTCATGTTCTTGTGACTACTGCTGCTACTCCTTTTGTCCCTATTCAATTGAAAGACTATTTTTTATAGCGCCCGTCTTTCTGACAATTGTGGTACTTGTCTTTCTTCTTGCCTCTCTGCTCACCGCACTGCTGCTATTGCTGGCTGCGTGAGCCCATGACCATGAAAGTTGCTTCACTATTGCTTCAGCCGCCATTGCGCTTTGTTGCATCGCAACACAGTTCTACCTGCACTTGGTGTGTGCAGATGAAGTCCAGGTTGAGAGTCGGCTCGCACTCGAGCATCTCTCGCACTGTGTCATAGCTTGTAGGGAGTCCCCGCAGCAAGAGGAGGACAAAGTACGTGTCTTCCACCCGGTTGCAGACCACTTTTAGCTTATTCGCCAGCTCGTTTGCCCTGTCCAAGTACACCTCCATCCCTTTTACCACATTGTATTTTCAACGCCATCATCTTCTCCTTTAAAAGCGTGAGGACTACAAGATTCTTGCTCTCATATTTCTTGCACAACGTATCCTACCCCTCTCTTCCAAAAGCCTTGTCACTCACATAAAGAAGATGCGCGTCGAAGATGGTGTTGACAAGCAGCTTGTAGGCCTGCCCATCCTTCTTCTTCCACTCCTCATGTGTCGCCGCTGTAGTTGTATATGAACTTGCATCTACTGCACCTTCATGCGGTGTCCTCCCTGCCACCACTTGCGTTGCGGTGATGCATTTTGCCTACGGAGGTGGAGTGTGCTCGTCACCGCTCACGACCTCACACAAGCCCCTCTCCTCCAAAACGACGCCGGTACGGATCTTAAAAAACGTGAAATTGACGCATCCTTCCAGCCTATCCAAGTGCTAGGCCGCTGTTACTATAACTGTTGCTACCGATTTGAGCTTTGCTGATGCTCAGCGCTGCCCTTGAGTGGCGGCGCTACCCCTGCTTCTACAGCTGCTTCTACCATAAGTCTCTCACAGAACATGGATTGTAAAGGCTGGTAGACTAGGAATTTGGAAAACGTTAACCCTAGACTTCAAATTTCAGCTTAGAACCTTTTAGATCCTCTCATAAATCTGGGTCATCAATAGGGGATTTTCAAAGATATGTCCTTTTGAAAATAAGGTATGCTACTGCTCCTACGCCAGCCAAGACCAGCGCGCTTTTAAACGACGTTTCTTCTAAAAGGACCATTGGGATGCAAATATGTTTGCATCAATGGAAAGCGTAGGAAAAATGATTCAACCTTCATGTACTTCTTTTTAAATTTGACAAAGAAATGAGAGAGTTACGGTCATCACAAGACAACACTCGTGCTCAGATAGAAGAATGTCGTATAGTCCGACCTTGTTTTAAGCATATCTCTCAATCCAACTATTCGATCTTTTCGATCTTGAGCTTGTTGAAAAACTCGTCTCTGGATTTTGAAGATGAGCTGGTTGATCATCAAATTTGGTGAAGGTTTCACTGTAAACCGTCACCATCATAGTGATGGCCTGTGATGGCTGAAAGAAGCAAAACCTAACTCTAATACCAAGTGTTGGAACGGGAGGAGAGGTGGAGCCTTGGAGCAGCAAACATGAAGGATTAGAAGGGCATCACTGGTGCTTAGGAATGGTCAATCAATTATTCAAAATGATCGAGTATGTATTGAGCTCTGACTGGGCAAGTCAGCCCTATAACAAGCCACAACACTTACTAGAGTGCTCACATAGTAGAGTCTATAATATCACACAAGAGCGGAAATCAACCTAGCAATCAGGCTGACCAGACACACACACGGCCTATAGAGCTAGAAAATGCTCTTGTGGCACACTCCTAGTGGTCACCTAATCCACAATCCCATGGAGAATCGCCATGTGTCCATGGCTAGCACACAAGGATCTCACCTCACCTAAAAAGTGAGGAGAGGTACCTTTTTCCTAGTCAGCACACTTTGACAAACCAACCCAAAAATCAATGACCTTTTTGGATATATCTTCCATCAGGTCTTCATCCTACACCTCTTGCCCTTTTTCTTTTCTCAGGCTAAGGCATGGAGCCATTGTTGGGAAAGGAGCCATCCGACTCAGTTTCAGGTCCACAAGAGCAAGTTCCAGGAAAGTGCCAGATGCCTACTCCGATCGTCAATCCAACTTCATCATTGGAAATATAATGTGGCAAAATATCTACGGTCAATGTTTGAGGCCGATCCAGCGGTCAGATTGGGAGATATGAATTTTTGAAGTTTCGGGGGTCATGGACCGTCGATGTCTGGGTGGGCATGGGTGATGGCTCCTTGCCTTAGCATGAGAAAGAAAAAAGGCAAAAAGTCCAGGGTCAAGACCTGATGGGAGAAACATCCAAAAAGGTCCTTGGTCTTAGGATTGCCTTGTCAGAGTGAGCTGACTAGGATAAAGGTACCTCTCCTTTCTTTTTAGGTGAGGTGAGATCCTTGTGTGCTAGCCATGGACACATGGCGATTCTCCATGTGTTCGTGGGTTATGTGACCACTAGGAGTGTGCCATGAGATCATTCTCTAGCTCTCTAGGTCGTGTGTGAGTGGTCAGCCTGATTGCTAGGTTGATTTCCTCCCATGTGTGAGATTAAAGGCTCTAGTGTGTGAGCCTTAGCCTCCATGGCTAAGTGGTGTGGCTTGTGAGAGGGCTGACTTACCCAAGCTCTAGCTCTATATGTACTCCATCATTTTGAGTGATTAAATAAACATTCTTGAGCACAAGTGATGCCCTTCCAATCACACATGCTCGCTACTCCAAGGCTCCCTCTCTCCTCCAGTTCCAACATTTGGTATCAGAGCCAAGTTCTGCCACTTTGAGCCAGCACAGGCCGTCACTTTGGAAGTGACAAGTTGGGGTCAAAATTGCACCAGATTTGACGATCAACCACTGGATCTTCAAGTTCAAGAGACAAGCTTTCCAACGAGTCTAATATTGCGAAGATCCAACAGTTGGATTGAGAGTTATGCTCAAAACAAGGTTAGCCAGGGCTACACTCTTCTCTATGAGTAAGACAATCGCCTTGTGATGACAATAACTCTCTTGTTTACTTGTCAAATTTAAAACGTGGCACATGAAAATTGTAGTATTTTTCCTACGCTTTCCATTGAAGCAAACATGTTTGCATTCCATTGATTCGTTTGGGAGAAACCCCGTCTACAAGCTGGCTGGTCTGAGTTGGAGTAGGAGCAGAAGCATACCCTGTTTTCAAGAGGGCATATCTTTTGAAATCCCCTGTTAATGACCCTGTTTTATGGGTCAATCTGAAAGATTTTGAGCTGAAGTTTCTAGTGGTGGGCTCTGTTTTTCAAAATTCCTAGTTTTCTGGCATTTACAGTCCATTTTCTATCAGACAGATTTCTGGCAGAAGCAGCAGTAGAAGCAAGGGTAGCGTCGCCATCCAAGGGCAGCGCTGAGCATCACCAAGGCTCAAAATGGCAGCGGCAGGCGTGGTCAGAGCAGCCCAGCCTTTGGAGAGGCTGGAGGGACGCGCCAACTTCACGTTTTGGAAGATCTGTACCCGCCTCCTTTTGGAGGAGAGGGGCTTCTGGAAGGTGGTGAGCGGCGACGAGCCGGCTCCAGTTCCACAGGCAAAAGGCATCACCGCAGCGCAGGTAGTGGCGGGGAAGATGCCGCAAAAGGGTGCAGATGATACGGGTTCTTCTACAGCTGTACCAGCGACGTATGAGGAGTGAAAGAAGGACAGGCAGGCATACAGGTTGCTTGTCAACACGATCTCCAACCCGCATCTTCAGTGCGTGAGTGACAAGGCTACTGTAAAGGAGGGGTGGGACACGTTGTGCAAGAAGTATGAGAGCAATGATCGTGCATTCCTCATCCTTTTGGAGGAAAAGATGATGGCGCTGAAAATGTACGGTGGCAAAGGGATGTAGGCGTATCTAAACAGGGCAAAGGAGCTGGTGAAGGAGTTGAGAGCGGCCGGCAATACTGTGGAAGAGACGCGCTTCATCCTCCTCTTGCTGGGGGGACTCCCAGCCAGCTACGACGCGATACGAGAGACGCTGGAGTGCCAGCCAACTCTTGACATTGACTTCATCTGCACACACCTGGTGTAGGTGGAATTGCGTCACAATGCAGCAAAGCGCAATGGCGGCAGCAGCAGTGAAGCAGCTTTCGTGGCCACGAGCTCACACAACCAGCAAAAACAGCAGTAGTCTGGGCAGTAGAAAGGCAGAAAGAAAGGCAAATGCCACTAGTGCCAGAAAGAGGGACACTATAAAAAGGAGTGTTTCAAGCTCAAGAGGGACCAGAAGGAGCAGCAACAGCAGCAGCAGTCATCGTAGCAGCAGCCGCAAAAGCAGCAGCAGCAGCAGCAGTCACAGCAGCGTCAGCAGGAGCAGCGGCAGCAGCAAAACCAGTTTGGTGTGCGCTCCTTTGGCAACATGAATGTGGCCAAGGAGGTGCGCGACTGTCTCTTCATGGCGAAGTTTGACGTGTCGCATGTGGAGAAGGCGGAACTCGCATGGTACAAGGACTAGGGGTGTACCAAGAGCCTCCCACATCATAAGGAGTTGTTTACACAGTTGCTGTCCATCCCTCCCCGTCCTATCGCTATGGGTGATGATCGGGTGGTGTATGCTGAGGCGATTGGGATTGTGGAGATGTGGTTGGAGACCCCACGTGGCATTGAAGTGGGAGTGTTTCATGGCGTGCCGTATGTACCTGATGCTGCATTCAACCTCCTCTCAGTCTCCTCTCTTACAAACACAGGACTGCGCGTCGTCTTTGATGATGACTTTGGCTACATTCTCAACAAGGATACAGGAGAGGAGTTGGCCAGGTCAGTGAAGGAGGGCGACATGTACCGCCTACTGGGGATTACTAAGATCCCGCGTGAGCAGAGTCTTGCAGTAGTGGTACAGGCGACAGATGGCAAGATCTAGCATGCGCGCTATGGCCACATCGGCATGCGCGCCTTGCAATAGCTTCAAGCAAAGCAGATGGTGCGTGACCTGCCTATCATCTATAACTTTGAGCAGCAGTTATGCATCGGCTATTTGGAGGGGGAAGCAGCACAGGGAGGCATTCTCTGGAGCAGGGCATCGTGCGAAGGAGGTGTTGGACCTGGTCCACACGGACTTGTGCGGACTGATGCAGACCCTGAGCTTTGGAGGCTCTAGGTAATTCCTAACCTTCATTGATGATTTCAGCCGTTATACTGTTGTGTACTTCCTTCCTTCCAAGGACCAGTGCTTTGACAGGTTCAAGGAGTTCAAGGCCATGGTGGAGAACCAGACTGGCAAGAAGATCAAGGCGCTACGCAACGACCGCGATGGAGAGTACCTGAGCAAGGAGTTCTAGGACAACCTTGCTGCAGCTGGCATCAAGGCGCTGCGTACCGCGCCGTACTTGCCGCAGCAAAACGGTATAGCGGAACGCGCCAACCGTACCATTGTGGAGTCGGCGCGCTCCATGCTGCATGCGGCTTGGCTAACCTACAACTTCTAGGCTGAAGCCGTGAGCACTACGGTCTACATCAAGAACCGCAGTCCAACTAAAGCGCTGGAGCAGATCATGCCGTATGAGGCGTGATTCAGCAAGACACCTCGGTTATCTCCGAGCATTTGGCAGCTTGGCGCAAATGCACGTGCCAAAGAGAAGCGGCAGAAAGGGGATGCAAAGAGTGCGCATATGGTGATGATTGGCTACGACGTGGCAAGCAAGGCCTATCGCCTCTACGAGAAGGGTACATGCCACGTCATCATCTCCAGAGATGTCGTATTCAACGAGAGCAACGTCATCGGCACCAACATTATCTGTGATGAGGCAGGAGAACCAGCAGCTGACAAGACAATGGGAGCACAAATCCTTCCTGACCCAGTCTCTCCCGATCCTTCGTCTATTGAGAAAGTGGGAGAATCAGTCTACTCTCCCATGTATTATTTTGCAGATATAGCAGCCCCATCGGCAGAAGCAGAGGAGGGAGATGTAGCACCACCAGCAGCAATAGTTCTGTCAGGAGCACCGCGCCAGCCGCCCGCTAACGCTCCAGCACCAGGTCGTAGGTATCCTCTTAGGGTGTGTTACAAGCCTAGTGAGCGCGGCCATTTCTGGATGCTACAGAAACCAAAATAGATGAACGTTGCAGTTTTAGCAGATTCAGATGAGCCAAGGTCATACAAGGAGGCCATGAGTGCACCGAATGCAGCAGATTGGGCGCAAGCCGTGTAGCAAGAGATATAGTCGTAGTTTGGGAACGGCACGTGGGAGCTGACTGAGCGTCCACCTGGACGTAAGGTGATCAAGTGCAAGTGGGTGTTCAAGAAGATGCGGGGAGCAGATGGTAACGTGGAAAAGTACAAAGCGAGGCTGGTGGCCAAGGGCTACTCGCAACAGAAGGGTATCGACTTCACACAAACTTTTGCCCCTGTTGCAAAGTTTGCCTCTGTGCGCATGCTCCTCTCTTATGCAGCAGCTGAGGAATTCGAGGTTCACCACATGGATGTCAAGACGGCATTCTTGAATGGTGACTTGGAGGAGGAGATCTATATGGAGCAACATGAGGGGTTCGTCATGGATGGCCAGGAGCACCTGGTCTGCAAGCTGTAGAGGTCGCTGTACGGCCTCAAGCAAGCGTCGCGTGCTTGGAACCAAAACTTGGATGCAGCGTTACAGTACATGGGGTTTGAGCACAGCAAGTGTGACTACAACGTGTATTGCTGGCAGCATGAGCATGAGACCCTCATCATCATAGTCTATGTGGATGACATGCTCCTCCTTTTCAATAGCCTGTCTGCACTGTCTGCAGGAATTCAAGGAAACCATGTAGGAGCGCTTCCATATGTCTGATCTCGGGGAGGCATCATACTTCCTCGGTATCCAGATCACGCGTGACCGCAGATCACGCTCTTTCTCACGGCAGCAGAGCTGCTACATCAAGGATGTCTTACAACGGTTCGGCATGGCAAAGAAAAAACCCATCGGCACGCCGCTGGAGACGCGGCAGTACCTCGTGAGCTTTAGTGGACAAGCAGATGCAGCTGAGCGGCAGAAGTACCAGAGCGCAGTCCGCAGTCTCATGTACCTGATGTTGGCAAGCAGGCCGGACCTCGCATAGGCTCTTAGCGCTGTGAGCCAACACATGGCAAACCCCGGACCTGAGCACCAGAAGGCTGTGAAGCGGATCTTCCGCTACATTGCTGGAACCATCAACATCGGCATCACCTAGAACGACAACGACAACAACATCATCGGCTACACAGATGCTGATTGGACTTCAAACNGCAAAGAAAAAACCCATCGGCACGCCGCTGGAGACGCGGCAGTACCTCGTGAGCTTTAGTGGACAAGCAGATGCAGCTGAGCGGCAGAAGTACCAGAGCGCAGTCCGCAGTCTCATGTACCTGATGTTGGCAAGCAGGCCGGACCTCGCATAGGCTCTTAGCGCTGTGAGCCAACACATGGCAAACCCCGGACCTGAGCACCAGAAGGCTGTGAAGCGGATCTTCCGCTACCTTGCTGGAACCATCAACATCGGCATCACCTAGAACGACAACGACAACAACATCATCGGCTACACAGATGCTGATTGGACTTCAAACATTGAGGACCGTAAGTCCATCTCTGGGCATGTGTTCCTCATGANTCCGCAGTCTCATGTACCTGATGTTGGCAAGAAGGCCGGACCTCGCACAGGCTCTTAGCGCTGTGAGCCAACACATGGCAAACCCCGGACCTGAGCACCAGAAGGCTGTGAAGCGGATCTTCCGCTACCTTGCTGGAACCATCAACATCGGCATCACCTAGAACGACAACGACAACAACATCATCGGCTACACAGATGCTGATTGGACTTCAAACATTGAGGACCGTAAGTCCATCTCTGGGCATGTGTTCCTCATGAATTGTTGGGCCATCAGTTGGTGCGGCAAGCGGCAGGTGGTCCTGGCCACCTCGAGCACAGAAGCTGAGTACGTCTCTCTCAGCTTTGGAGCCAAGGAAGCAGTTTCGCTTCAGTGTCTCATGGTAGAGACGAGTGGGAGTGCAGCAGTTCCAGTTCATGTGCGCGTCGACAACCAGAGCGCAATCGCACTTGCCAAGAATCCTGAGCACCATGCACGTACCAAGCATATTGACATCGCATATCATTTCATCAGGCACATGGTGCAGGAGGGTGCTATCAAGCCGGAGTTTACTCCAATAAGCAAGCAGGTCGCTGATTTCTGCACCAAGCCAGGGACCCGTGAGAAGCAGCAATTCTGCATGAAGGCATGTGGACTCAGCCCACTTTGACTGCAGCAAAGTGGGAGATTGTTGGGAAAGGAGCCATCCGGCTTAGTTTCAGGTCCACAGGAGGAAGTTCCATGAAAGAACTAGATACGTGCTCCGATCGTCAATCTGACTTCACCATTGGAAAGATCATGTGGCAAAATGTCTACAGTCAAAGTTTGAGGCCGATCCAACGGTCGGATTGGGAGATATGAATTTTCAATAATTCGGGGGTCATGGATCGTCGATGTCTAGGTGGGCATGGTTGATGGCTCCATGCCTTAGCTTGAGAAAAGAAAAAGGCAAGAAGTCCAGGGTCAAGACCTGATGGGAGAAATATCCAAAAAGGTCCTTCGTCTTAGGATTGCCCTGTCAGAGTGTTCTGACTAGGATAAAGGTTCCTCTCCTTACTTTTTAGGTGAGGTGAGATCCTTGTGTGCTAACCATGGACACATGGCGATTCTCCATGGGTTTGACGGTTATGTGATCACTAGGAGTGTGCCATGAGAGCATTCTCTCGCTCTCTAGGTCGTGTGTGAGTGGTCAGCCTAATTGCTAGGCTGATTTCCTCCCTTGTGTGAGATTATGGACTCTAGTGTGTGAGCCTTAGCGTCCATGGCTAATTGGTGTGGCTTGTGAGTGCGCTGACTTGCCCAAGCTCTAGCTCTATATATACTCCATCATTTTGAGTTATTAAACAACCATTCCTTAGCACAAGTGATGCCCTTCCAATCACACATGCGCGCTGCTCCAAGGCTCCCTCTCTCCACTAGTTCCAACAGTCATAGCCCATGGCCACCCAGATATTGGCGGTAGATGACCACAAAAACTTGGAAATTTCATATCTCCCAATCCGACCGTTGGATTCGCCTCAAACTTGGCCTGTAGACATTCTGCCACCTGATCATTTTCATAATGAACTCGAATTGACGGTCGTAGTAGGCATCGAGTAGTTTCCTTGAACTTGCTCCCACGGACCTGAAACCGAGCTGGATGGCTCCTTTGCCAACAATAGAAACCACAATAGATGAATATTGCAGTTTCGGCAAACTCTGATGAGCTGATTGAATGTAAAAAGGCCATGAATGCAGTAGATCTAGCAGACTGTTTGCAAGCCGTACAGCAGTAGATAGAATCATAACTAGACAATGGCTGTTGGAACAGGAGGAGAGACGGAGCTTCGGAGAAGCGAACATGTGGGACTGTAACAACATGACTTATGGAAAATAATAATTATTGAATCACTCAAAATTATGGAGTACACATCGATTTAAATCTTGGGGAAGTTAGCCCTCTCACAAACCATACCACTTAGCCATGGAGGCTAAGGCTGTCACACCAGAGTCCATGATCTCACACAAGAGAGGAAATCAGCCTAGCAATCAGGTTGTCCTCTCACACACAACCTAGAGAGCTAAAACATACTCTCATGGCACACTCCTAGTGGTCACATAAGCCACAATCCTATGGAGAATTGCCTTGTGTCCATGGCTAGTACATAAGGATCTCACATAAAGATCTAACAGGTAAGGAGAGGTACCTTTTTCCTAGTCAGCACACTCTGACAAGGCAAATCAAGGATATACGATCCTTTTGGATATTTCCCCATAATTTATTGACCCTAGACCTCTGAAAGTTTTCTCTTCTCAGGCTTAGGCATGGAGCCATCGCCCATGGTCACCCAGACACCGGCAGTCGATGATCCCAGAAATTTTAAAAATTGATTTCTCTCAATCCAATGATTTGATCAATCTGAAACTGAGAGCGGATACATGTTGCCACCTAGTCTTTTCAATGGTGAAGCTGGATCCACAATGGAAGGAGTTCTGTGGTACTTTATTGGAAGTTGCTCCTGTGTACCTAAAACCGAGCCGTATGGCTCTTTTCCAAAAAATGTGTTGTTGGAGATGACCGGGCTTCCACCTGGAGGCAAGGCGATCAAGTACAAATGGTAATGCACGAAGAAGCGAGAAACTGATAGTGACCTAGAAAAATACACGACAAGGCTGGTTTCCAAGGGCTTCTTGCAAAAAGAGGAATTTGACTGTATAGAAACATTTGTCACTGTTACAAATTTTGCCTCTGTGTGCACGCTCCTCTATTATGCACTCGCTATGGACTTCCAGATTCTCCACATGGATGTCAAAATGGCATTTTTTAATAGTGACTTGGAGGAGGAAATCTACATGAAGCAGCGGGGGGGTGTCTAGGCAATTTTGCATGGAAGATGGTAAGCCCATTCGCATGCTATTCAAGATGCGGGAGTGTGTTGTGCTCTTAGGAAAAGCATAAAGCATCGTCGGCGGTCTCGTGTACTTCTCCACTAAAGCAGGAGTCTCCAGCGGCTCCATGCAACTCCATGGATCATATTGATGTGTCCAACTTCTGATTTGAAGCTCGTGACGCTTGCTTGAGGTCGTACAACTTCTGCTGCTTGCAAACTAGGTGATCGTCGTGATGCCCTCCTAGTGCAAGTAGCACTTGGCGACCAGGCTTGCCTTGTGTTTCTCCAGATTGCCATGCGCTTCCTGCTTCTTTTTAAACACCTATTTTCACTTGATCGCCTTGCGACAGGTAGACATCCAATCAACTCCCTAGTGTCGCTGTATAGCTGCTATAAAATCTCTTGCTATACGGTTTGCGTCCAATATGTTCTATCCGGTGCACCCATGGCGTCCTTGTCATCAACGTCTGCTCCAACTTTGCCGTTCATCTATTATGTAGCATCGAAAAAATGCCACGCTCACCAGGCTCACAATGTACCATAAGAGGGTACCAGCAACCTGGTGCAGGAGCATTAGCGGGCGGCTGGCACAGTGCTGTTCGTTGAATAACTACTGCTGGTGGTGGTGTATTTCCTACCACTTCTTGTGCGCACGAAAACGTTGTATCTGGTACATCACACATAGGAGTGTAGAGTGGTTCTTCTATTGTCATGGTAGAAGAAGGGTCAGGAGAGATTGGGTAAGGAAGGGTATCTGCTCCCACGACCTCGTGACTTGCTTTTTCTGCTCCCTCTTCATAGATGATGTTGATACTAATGAGGTTGTTTTTGTTGAAGACGACATCCATGGAGATGATAACATGGCCTTTATCCCTCTCGTAGAGTGAATTGGCCTTTTCGTGGCACATCATAGCTCATCATCTGCATGTGTGCAATCGTTGCATCCCTTTCGTGCCGCATTTCCTTCGGTATGTGCATGTGGTGCCAGTCTTCCAAAAGCGCGAAGATGATCCTAGCTTGGCTTCTTGCCGAACCACGCCTTGTATAGTTTCATATAATGCAAGGCCTTAGTTGGACTGTGGTTCTTGGTCTAAACCGCAATGCGTAGAGCTCGCATGTTAGTCAAGTAGCGTTCAACATGGAGCATAACGATTGTACAATTGTGCTGTTAGCACGTTTTACTACACCGTTTTGTTGTAGTGAGTATGCCGGAGAGCATTATGCCTTGATGACAGCTATTGCGAGGTAGTATTGGAACTCCTTCCTCAAGCACTCGTTGCCATGATCATTATTCTGTGCCTTGTCCTTCTTGTCGCTTTGGTTCGCGACCATTGTCTTTAACTCCTTGAACATGTCAAAGCACTGGTCCTTAGAAGTAAGGAAGTAGATAACAATGTTGTGTACTTCTTTACTTGTAAGGACAACAGTAACGCCCCTAGTAGGCGGTACATGCCGCCCTCCTTCACCGACCTGGCCAACTCATGTACTTTTTCATTGGAAACAATATAGTTGTATTCATCTTCGAAGACGACGCAGAATCATGTGTTGTTTAGAGAGGAGACTGACAGGAGTTTGAATGTAGCATCCGGTATATAGAGCATACCATGGAACACTCCCACTTTAATGCCACGCGAGACCTTCAACCATATATCCACAAGCCCAATCTCCTCGGTATACACAACTCAATCATCATCGAAAACAATCGGTTAGGACAAAATGGAGTTGTTGGAACAGGAGGAGAGAAGGAGTCTTGGAGCAGCAAACATGTGGGACTAAAAGGGCATCACTTGTACTGAAGAATGCTTATTGAATCACTCAAAATGATGAAGTAGATAAAGAGAGAGCTAGGGTAAGTCAGCCCTCCACAAGTCACACCACTTAGCCATGGAGGCTAAGGCTGACAAACTATAGTCCATAATCTTACACAAGGGAGGAAATCAGCCTAGCAATCAGGTTCACCACTAACACATGACTAGAGAGATAGAAAATGCTCTCATTGTACACTTAAAGGTCACATGATCCTCACTCCCATTGAAAATTGCCATGTATCCATGGCTAGCACACAAGGATTTCACCTCACCCAAAAAGTAGGAAGAGATTCCTTTTTCCCTAGTCAACACACTCTAACAAGGCAACCCAATAATATAGGACGTTTTTGACTATTTATCCCATGAGGTCTTGACCCAAGACATCTTGAATTTTAATTTTCTCAGGCGAAGGCATGGAGCCATTGCCCATGGTCACCCAAATACCGACAGTCAATGAACCCCGAATTTTCAAAAATTCCTATCTCCCAATCGGACCGTTGGATCGGCCTGAAGCTTGGACTGCAGATATTTTCCCACCTGATCCTTTCACAACAATATCTCAAATTTTCGTAGTGGACTGAGTCCACGTGCCTTCTTGTAGAATTGATGTTTCTCATGGGTCACTAGCTTGGTGGAAAAACCAGTGACCGACTTGCTCATTGGAGTAAACTCCAGCTTGATAGCACCCTCATGCAACACGAGCCTAATGAACTGATATGCGATGTCAATGTGCTTGGTGCGTGCACTACTTAGGATTCTTGCTGAATACGATTCCGCTCTGGTTGTCGACGCGAAGGGGAACTAGAACTATTGTACTCCCACTTATCGCCGCCATGAGATGGTGAAGCCAATATGCTTCCTTGGCTCCAAAGCTAAGAGAAAGGTACTCAGCTTACGTGATTAAGGTAGCCACGACCATCTGCTACTTCCTGCACAAGCTGATGGCCCGACCATTCATGGGGGACACATGTCCAGAGATGGACATGCATCAAGTGAAGTCATGGCCTCGTGGTATGACGGTGGCTCATCGGAGTCAATTTCAACTTTGACGTTCATTGTGTCTGGTTTTTGCAGCATCCGGAAATGCGTACGCCTACCAAGCTTGTAGCGCACCCTAAGAGGGTACCAATGACCTAGTGGACGAGCATGAGCAGGGGGCTGGCGTAGTGGTGCGAGCACAACTGCTACTACTGCTGAAGCTACCTCTTTGTCCTCTGCTTTTTGGGATGCGGCTGCTTCATCTGCTGCATCAGACATGGGAGAATAGAGTGGTTCTCGCATTGTCAAAGTAGAGGAAGGATGAAGAGAAACTGGTTCAAGAAGAGTATCACCTCCCACTGCCTGGTCAGCTACTGGCTCTTTTGCTTCCTCACAAACAATGTTGGTGCAGATGACGTTGCTTTCATTGAAGACGACATGAATGGGGATGATGATGTGGCCGTTATCCCTCTCGTAGAGGCGATAGCCTGTGCTTGCCATGTCATAGCCGATCATCAGCATCTGCGCGCTCTATGCGTCTGATTTTTGCTACTTCTCCTTTGGCACATCCATGTGTGCTGAGCTGCCAAACACACGAATATGACCCACCTTTAGCTCCTTGCCAATCCATGCCTCGTAAAGCGTCATCTACTCCACGGCCTTGATTGGACGTTTGTTTTTGATATAAACCGTAGTGCTCATTGCTTCAGCTCTGAAGTCATGAATGAGCCAAGTCGCATGCAGCATGGAGCGTGCCAACTTACCAATGATGCAGTTGGTGTGTTCTGCTACGCCATTCAGCTGCGACGAGTATGGCGTGATGCGCTCTGCCTTAATGTTGTTCACCTGATATGCTCCTTGTCCATGGCTGATATTTAGACAGGTACATGACAGACTAGGCATACACAGCTCCCTTGGAGTAAGTCCCTTAAGCATGCTCCACATAGACAAGGCATGCGCTCCAACTTAAGAGCAAGTCCCCTTGGTCTGGTCCTGATGGAAAAGGCATGCACTGCTCCTTTGGAGCAAGTCCCCTTGGTCTAATTCAGATAGTATAGCTAGAAAACACTACCTAGGAAAACTACTTGTGGCTTAGACGTTTCACAGTTAGTCTATAGAGCGCGAGGTCATAGGGTCAAATCCTAGCCCTGTGACGTATTTTCATTCTGACCAACAGGAGGATAGGAAGGTTCTAGGAGACATCTTAAAACATTCCAATGTCCTTGGTGGCTTGTGCCACTTGGCGGTCTGTGTGAGTCCCATGTAGGCAGGGGGATGACGCAATCAAGATTGCCCCCAAAGTCGCTCATCTAAGGAGCCACTGCTTGGATAGGGTATAGGCTGGCTCTAGGACTACACAAACCTGTCAGTTGCCTGTCATTGAGTAAAGTTCTTACCTTTGACACTCTTTACAGCGGTATCTACCGGAGGCAGACACCAAAGAAGCATTGGTTGGTTCAAATCCCACGAGTTCACTCTTTGCACAAAATTGACCAGGTCTTAACGACACAGTGCAAGGAAGTGAACTGATCAGTGTGGAACCTTGGCTGTGAGGGTGTAATCATATAAAGGTTGCAATACCGTGAGCAGTTGATGGGAAGCATTATACCATACCCGCTTTATAGATGGTTGCCTCAAGCAGGTTGACAAAGGGTTATGGGCCCACACTGACTAGCTGCAAGGCATGTTTTTGCGCACTCTCTTGCCCTCTCTGTCTTGCAGCACACATAAGCTCCACTAGCTCCATTTGCTCCATGTGCTCCATCAACTCCAACGGTGGGTGCTGGCACTTAGCGAACAAGGTCCAAGGATAAGCTCTGCCCTTAGAGGTACGACCCTTGGGTCCTAACCAGGGCAAGCTCTACCCTTGGAGGCACGACCATGGGTCCGCTTGTGTGCGGTCTTCTCTGTTTCCAGGTAATCAACAACTCTGTGGTAAGCAACGGATCAGCACCTTCTAAACCAGTAGCAGACAACAGCCTACATCAGCCTACATCGGCCTCAACAAAGGAGAGAAGGAAAGAAGCAGAGAAGCAATGTGACAACACCCGTGATGCTCACTCTTGAGCAGGTCAACAGTGGGATATCAAAGTTCACAGTGTATGGTTTTCCCTTGTGGAAATTTGAGATTATCACAAGGGTGCATGGCTACTTAAAGTCACAGCATGTCCACCTCCAAGGCATCACACATGCATCAAAGGCTTATGAAAAGCTTGTACGTGTACAAAAGATGATTTTGATGAGAGTGAGTGAGGGAGAGTTGATTCCGGACTTCGTGTTGCAGTTTGAAAGAGTGCTACAGCATGTGACAAAAATGAACTGGAAACCAACACCTACAATCGATTGGCCATGATCCTCCACATGGCGTTGCCTGAAAGCTGGGGTCCTCTGATCACCGTCTTTGGCAGTTGGAAGGAGGAGGGTTTGACATATGAGGCAGCGTCCAAGTACGTGCACATCGAGGCCATGCATTGTAGCGGTAGTGAGGCTAGCCTTTCAGCCTATGGTGTACAGTACGGTGGTAGTGGCAACAACTCTTCTTCTGGTCAAAGCATTAGCGGAAGCGGTTGCCGTAGAGGAAAAGGCAATGGTGGTTGTAGAAAGAATTCAAAGCGTCCTAGGAATTGCCATAATTGTGGCAAGCCTAGGCATTGGGCACGGGAGTACAAGGCTCCCAAGAAGGAAGACACAGATCATGGTTGTACAAACGAGGGCAAAAGAAAGGGTAAGAATGAGTTGACAAACATGATGGCCGAAAGCGTGCCAGCAACCAAGGAAGCGGCACTGCTCAAACATGGAGCCAAAAGGCTTGACTCTGGAACCAACCATCACTCTTCAGGGGATAAGGATGGGTTCATGTCCATTGGGGCAAATAAACGTCACTTCGGGTTTACCAATGACAGCCTTGTCCATGCACAAGGGGAGGGAGATAAACCGATCACCATCAACTTGAACGATGCTGAAAAATAGTTGAAGTTGGAGAACAACGTCTACATGCCGTCTTTTGCGGCAAACCTCTTGTCATTGTCCAAAATCACATACCATGATAGACGGTCGTCTTCAAGGAGGAGGAGGCCGTGATTTTCAAGAACAAGGTTAGTAAGATCTCCTATCCCAATGAGAGTCTTGTTGCACAATTCCCAAGAGATTATGGGCTCTACTTGCTGCAAACCAAACCCCTTGGGAGTACAAATAATGGATATGTGGCGGTTGAAGACCCCGAGTCTCCAAATCCTGATGTTGCACCACAGGCCGTGACCATGGCGGCTAACTCCACGGACACAGATGCTGAGATGTGGCATAGGTATTCTAGTCATGTGGCCGATAGCACACTACAAGCTATGCAACAACACGAAGTGGTTCATGGGATGGAGGAATGCAAGGCCAAGGATGAGGGAAAGTGCAAACAGGTGTGTGAGCCATGCTCCCAAGGGAAGGCAAAAAGAAAGCCCTTTGAGCGTAATTGGCAGCGTGCGACAGCAATTTTGAACCTGATTCAATCTGATATGTATACACTATTTCCCACCCCTTCAAATGGCAGCAAAAAGTATTTCTTGACCTTCGTCGATGACCATAGTTGCAATATGTGAATGTACTTCCTCAAGATAAAGGGAGAGGTCAAGGAGAAGTGGCAAGAGGTTGTCGCGATGGTGGAGCGGCAGACAAGCAAGAAGGTCAAAGCACTGCGCACGTAAATTGGCAGTGAGTACGAGGCGTGCAAAAGCTAGTTGAGCCAACACGGCATCATCCACCAGACCTCCACGCATTAAACCCCCTAGAGCAATGGCATTGCCAAGCGGATGAACCAGACTATCCTCGGCATGACACAAAGAATGCTCTTTGGCGCCAAACTCGCACCTCGTTTCAGGGATGAATCTGCAAAACCTGCTTGCTACCTTGTGAATTTCAATCCGGCAGCCGCACTTGGAAGGCGTGTTAAGAAGGAGCAATAGAAGAAGCCTAGGCCATCATAGGAGGCTTGGTCACGGAAGAAGCCATATGCCTCACACTTGAGGGTCTTTGGCTATACTATCTAGGCAAATGTCCAAGCAAGAGAAGGAAGTGGCAAGGTGGATGCATGCGCTTGTAAGTGTATAATGGTCGGATATAACACTGCACTGAAGGTGTACAGGTTGTGGGACCAAGCGGCTCAAAAGCTCATCATGAGGCACGATGTCGAGTTTAATGAAAGGATGCTCGGCAAGGGAGAGTTGCTTGATCCTGTCCATGCTCCCAAATGAGGAGATTCGGCTGTATTGCTCGAGCTAGTTGATCATACACTTGAGAACTGGCAGATGGTGCTAGTGAAGAATGGTGCTCCACTAAGAGTGGGTGTGCAGGTTGACACAGGGAGAAACGCGTACACTAAGTCTGAGCCGTCTGAGACTTCTCAATCAACCTAAGAGGCAGGTGGCTCTTCTTTATACAACAGATCACTGGCATCACACGAGCAACACAAGCAACTAAGCCTTGAAGCAACACCAGCAACACTCCGGTGTTGTACATGCAAAAATAAACCTTCATCCAAGTACAAAGCTAAGAGTGTAAAATGGACCAGACCCATGTTGACTTTGACTCCAGACTTTAGTGGATCAAGTCGGAGTCGCTAAGTCGATCAAAGTTGACGTCGACATCGACTTGACTTGACCCCCTCTGGCACTCCTGGCACTTTTTTGCCCTTTTTTGGTTCTGGACCCTCTAGACCAGGGCAGGTGAATTTAATTACGGGGTGAAGGTCGACCACCGCAAGCACAAAACGGCTTGTCGGCAGGTATGCCGAGCCTTGCTGGCTTGACAGAGTGAGATATCCCAAGCGGGATTAGCTATTATAGTTAGTTGGTAGGTCAGCATCAAACCAGTCATGTGACATGCTCTTGCTACGTGGATAATGCGTGCCTGGAGTATGTTCACCGTGTGGCAAAAACACATCGCAGTTGTGTGACATTTTGCGGCTACTGCTGACCAATAGGCGGCCACATAACACGTTGTCAACTTCATGGGACAGGCATGAAATGTCCTACCAGCCTGGACGAGGCTAGACAGGATCCGCCTGTCACGTCAGGTGGAGGGGGTTTCTAGGTAACCGAGTCCATGCACTTGTTGTTCCAACGTTGCAAGCTTTGCCAACATGGCTGGCGGGGCCAACCAGGCCACCACCAGTTTTGTGCGATATACGTCAGCCAGACCACTTGTTATGGCTGGTGACTTCCTCATCCGGGCCCTTAGCAAGTTTTTCAGGCATGTACCGACTCAAGGCGGCTACCCCGAATGGTAGTACGGGCCATGCGGAAGGTGGCGTGAGGCGGATCTGACCGCATGCGCGATCATTTTAGGGTGGCTGTGCATAACATTGCTAAGTGCAAGGTTGCTCCTCCAGCTGCCCGGGCTCTTGTTGGTCTCCTTCCGCTGCCCTCTCCCCCGGTCTCCTTTCAGCCATTCGACGAGACACTGTACTATGGCCAAGGCGAGCCATGGGGCACGAGTTCCAGCCCAGTTGACTGGGCAAAGCTGGTCGTAGAGCGGAAGCGGCAGGAACTTCGCGCAGCAGCTGGTGTTGCCGACACTATGCCAGCCATGGTTCCCGTTCGAGCTTCTATCCCCGAGTCCCTTTGCCGCAGTACCCCGGTCTCTGTAGTATCGCTCAACACCTCTCGTTAGTCGCTCATGTCAGAAAACCTTGCAAATGCTGCCAACAGCCAGTGCCAGCGGACGATCATGAAAATCATGGCAAAGAACGCCCCCCATATCTCGTTGAGTAGAGATGACGTCGTCTTTGAGCTTGTGGAGGATGCGCGGTGGACAACAACCAGCTTCAGGCTGCCCGCCAAGGACCGGGTGATATCGGAGCTGCTTCCACCACTTGATGCTAAGCTAGCAGAGCTAGAGACTCCGCTTCAAAGTGGCTGGAAAATTTTTGGAGTAACCCTTGGCGTCGACGAGTGGTCGGATATCCAGATCCGACCCATCTTCTCGGCGATGGCGTCAAACGCGGAAGGTACCGCAGACCTCTTCTCCAGAGATGCAAGCGGCGTTGTCAGGGACGCCAACCATGTTGCAGCGGTCATCGACCACGCCATCTCCGAGGTGGGTACGGACAAGGTTGTCATGGTGATCACGGACAACGCGTCTACAGACAAGAAGGCATATCTTAAGCTCCGAAAGAAGTACCCTGCTGTTTTCTTTAGTCACTATGTTGCCCACTCCTTGGATCTGGTGCTGAAGGATGTGGCAAAAACAGAGTGGGGTTCAAACCTTGTCAGTAAGGCAGAGCGCATTGTATCATTTTTCCGCAACAAGGACTTACTCAGGTCCTGGTCGAAGACGGAGGGTGGCTTGGTGTTGTTGCTTGCTGTTGTCACCCGGCTCGGGTGTGTGCATAAGATGTTTGAGCGTCTGTTGAAGCTGCGTGAGACTCTTGTGAAGATTCTGAACAACCCAAGGTGGCATGAGTTCGGTTCAGTTGGCAAGGAAGCTGGGTGGAAGGCAGAGAAGAAGGAAGTGTGCAAGCTTGTCAAGATGGGCGCCTTTTGGGTGCAGGTGAAGGCCATGACCAAGCTGATGCTCCCAATCGTCCTTGGTATTCGTGAGGCTGACAGTGTAGGAGGGACAATCGCGATTGTGTTTGAGATACTTTTGGACACAACGGTGGCTGTGAAATCTCTTGCTACTTCTCGAGACAGCCGTCCTGCTTCTTGCAACCCTGACTGGGTCAAGTTTGTTGCTGAGCGTATGAGTTTCTGTTGGACTAATCAAACGTCTTGTCCCATCTATGCCGCAGCTCGTCGTTGCCACCCGCAACACTTCGGCCACAAGTTTGATGGCAACGAGAAAATGGTGGAGGCGTGGAATATGGTCGTCACTATATTCCTCCCAGATAATCGCTAGCAGGACACCATCAATGGGGAGTTGGAGGCGTTTGAGAACGGCAGGATCACATTGGAGGAGGAGCCGTCCAAGGTCATGGAGTTGCTGCGGGCAAAGGAAACAGTGCAACAAGTGATAGCAGGCGAGCTGCCTGCGTACAAGTGGCATGCCCGCCACATGACCAGCCTGCCAACTCTGCGGGTGCAGGCAATGCGGCTTTTGGCACAGCCTTGTAGCAGCTCCGACAACGAGCGGGCCTTCTCAAAGCACGAGCTTATTTAGACTACACCGCGCAACCGTCTGAAGGTTTCAACGCTAGAGATGCTAGTCCGCATGAACGTGCGACTGACATGTATGTACGGGAAGAAGAAAGCAAGGAAGCTGACAAAAGGTATCAGGCAAGCAGTTGATGAGGAGACAGGAGATAGTGGAAGTGAGGTAGATGGGGATGTCAAGAACGAGGAGGACTATGACTTCCATTGGTGTTGGAAATGGAGGAGAGAGGGAGCCTTGGAGCAGCGAGCATGTGTGATTGCAAGGGCATCACTTGTGCTGAAGAATGGTTGTTGAATCACTCAAAATGATGGAGTACATATAGAGCTAGTGCTTGGGCAAGTCAGCCCTCTCACAAGCCACACCACTTAGCCATGGAGGCTAAGGCTCACACACTAGAGTCCACAATCTCACACAAGGGAGGAAATCAGCCTAACAATCAGGCTGACCAGTCACACACGACCTAGAGAGCTAGAGAATGCTCTCATGGCACACTCGTAGTGGTCACATCACCCACAAACCCATGGAGAATCGCCATGTGTCTATGGCTAGCACACAAGGATCTCACCTCACCTAAAAAGTATGGAGAGGTACCTTTATCCTAGTCAGCACACTCTGACAAGGCAATCCTAAGACCAAGGACCTTTTTGGATATTTCTCCCATCAGGTCTTGACCCTGGACCTCTTGCCTTTTTCTTTTCTCAGGCTAAGGCATGGAGCCATCACCCATGGCCACCCAGACATCGATGGTCCATGACCCCCAAAACTTCGAAAATTGATTTCTCCCAATCCGACCGTTCGATCGGCTTCAAACTTGGACCGTAGATAATTTGCCACCTGGTATTTGCAATGGTGAAGACGGATCGACGATCGGAGCAGGTATCTGGAAGTTTTCTGGAACTTGCTCCTGTGGACCTGAAATTGAGCCGGATGGCTCCTTTCCCAACAATCTCCCAGTTTGCCGCAGTCAGAGTGGGCTGAGTCCACATGCCTTCATGCAGAACTGCTGCTTCTCACGGGTCACTGGCTTGGTGCAGAAATCAGCGACCTGCTTGCTGGTTGGAGTAAACTCCTGCTTGATAGCACCCTCCTGCACCATGTGCCTGATGAAGTGATAGGCGATGGCAATGTGCTTGGTGCGAGCATGGTGCTCAAGATTCTTGGCGAGTGCAATAGCGCTCTGGTTGTCGACGCGCATAGGAACAGGAACTGTTGCACTCGCACTCATCTCCGCCATGAGACGCTGAAGCCAAACTGCTTCCTTGGCTCCAAAGCTGAGAGAGACGTACTCAGCTTCTGTGCTTGAGGTGGCCACGACCACCTGCCGCTTGCTGCACCAGCTGATGGCACCTCCATTAATGAGAAACACATGTCCAGAGATGGATTTGCGAGTCTCAGGGTTTGAAGCCCAATCTGCGTCTGTGTAGCCGATGATGCTNGGCGCTCTGGTACTTCTGTCGCTCAGCTGCATTTGCTTCTCCATTGAAGCTCACGAGGTACTGCCGCGTCTCCAGCGGCGTGCCGATGGGTTTTGCATCTGCCATGCCGAACCGCTGCAAAACCTCCTTGATGTAGTGGCTCTGCTGCAGCGAGAGAGAGAGCGTGACTTGCGGTCACGCACGATCTGGATACCGAGGAAGTATGATGCCTCCCCGAGATCAGACATCTGGAAACGCTCCTGCATGGCTTCCTTGAACTCCTGCAGTACAGACATGCTGTTTGAAAGGAGGAGCATGTCATCCACATAGACAATGATGATGAGGATCTCATGCTCATGCTGCCAGTGATACACGCTGTAGTCACACTCGCTGCGCTAAAACCCCATGCACTGCTACGCCGCATCCAACTTCTGGTTCCAAGCACGTGACGCTTGCTCGAGGCCGTACAGCGACTTCTGTAGCTTGCAGACCAGGTGCTCCTGGCCATCCATGACGAACCCCTCCGGCTGCTCCATGTAGATCTCCTCCTCCAAGTCACCATTCAAGAATGCCGTCTTGACATCCATGTGGTGAACCTCGAAGTCCTCAGCTGCTGCATAAGAGAGGAGCGTGCGCACAGAGGCAAAATTTGCAACGGGGGCAAAAGTTTCTGTGTAGTCGATGCCCTCCTGCTGCAAGTAGCCCTTGGCGACCAGCCTCGCCTTGTACTTTTCCAGGTTACCATCTGCTCCCCGCTTCTTCTTGAAGACCCACTTGCACTTGATCACTTTACGTCCAGGTGGACGCTCAGTCAGCTCCCACGTGCCGTTGTCCAGCTGCGACTGTATCTCCTGCTGCACGCCTTGCGCCCAATCAGCTGCATCCGGTGCAGCCATGGCCTCCTTGTATGACGTTGGCTCATCTGAATCTGCTGCAACTGCGACGTTCATCTGTTCTGGTTTCTGCAGCATCCAGAAATGGCCGCGCTCACCAGGCTTGTAACGCACCCTGAGAGGGTACCTGCAACCTGGTGCTGGAGCGTTAGCGGGCGGCTGGCGCGGTGCTGCTGGCACAACTGCTGCTGCTGGTGGTGCTGCATCTCCCTCCTCTGCTTCTGCCGATGAGGCTGCTGTATCTTCTGCATCAGACATGGGAGAGAACAGTGATTCTCCCACTGTCACAGTAGAGGAAGGATCGGGAGAGACTGGGTCAGGAAGGATTTCTGCTCCCACTGCCTCGTCAGCTGCTGGTTCTGCTGCCTCTTCACAGACAATGTTGGTGCCGATGACGTTGCTCTCGTTTAAGACGACATCCCTGGAGATAATGACGTGGCCTGTATCCCTCTCATAGAGGCGATAGGCCTTGCTTGCCACGTCGTAGCCAATCATCAGCATCTGCGCACTCTTTGCGTCCCATTTCTGCCGCTTCTCCTTGGGCACGTGCATGTGGGCCAGGCTGCCAAATGCTCGGAGATGACCCACGCTCGGCTTCTTGCCGAACCACGCCTCGTACGGTGTCATCTGCTCCAGCGCCTTGGTGGGACTGCGATTCTTGATGTAGACCGCAGTGCTCACGGCTTCGGCCCAGAAGTCGTAGGTCAGCCGCGCCGCGTGCAGCATGGAGCGCGCCGACTCAACGATGGTGCGGTTGGCGCGTTCTGCTACACCATTCTGCTGCGGCGAGTACGGCGCGGTACGCTGCGCCTTGATGCCAGCTGCTGCGAGGTAGTCCTGGAACTCCTTGCTCAGGTACTCTCCACCGCGATCGCTGCGCAGCGCCTTGATCTTCTTGCCAGTCTGGTTCTCCACCATGGCCTTGAACTCCTTGAACCTGTCAAAGCACTGGTCCTTGGAAGGAAGGAAGTACACAGCAGTGTAGCGGCTGAAATCATCAATGAAGGTCAGAAAATACCTAGAGCCTCCAAAGCTCTGGGTCTGCATTGGCCCACACAAGTCTGTGTGGACCAGCTCCAGCACCTCCTTTGCACGCTCTCCTGCTCCAGAGAACGCCTCCCGGTGCTGCTTCCCCTCCAAACAGCCGATGCACAACTGCTGCTCAAAGTTAGAGATGGTAGGCAGGTCACGCACCATCTGCTTTGCTTGAAGCTGCTGCAAGGCGCGCATGCCGATGTGGCCGTAGCGCGCATGCCAGATCTC
>SZWC01000631.1:61481-92239 GCA_023375785.1 Penium margaritaceum | reverse complement strand
GGTGTGGATCCCTCGTTCGAGGGTGATATGTTATCTTGGTTGCAATACCAAGAGCGGTTGGCGGCCTCCCATGTCGGGACCCGTTTTCTAGACCGTTGCTATCCGGCGCATTGACATTCTAGAGGAAATGTTTTTGAAAAAAATGGATTGTACATGCCAACAGCCTCGTTATTTAAAACAATTTATCCCACCAATAGAAAGTTCGACTCAAACTATTCAGATCAGCCCTGAAAATAGGATCATCAAGCTAGGATTCAGAAAGATTTACACTATTGAGAACTTGATATGTTTCCGCTCCTACTCCAACACTGATCAACCAGTTTGTATACGATGTTTTCCCAAATGAATAAATGGAATGTACATATTTTTGAAATGATGAAAATATTGGGAGAAATACTCTAGTTTTCATGTGCCAGTCCATAAATTCCACATTAAAACCAGAGAGTTATGGTCATGACAAGGTGATTGACTTACTCATGGAGAACAGAGTAGCACTAGCCAACCTCATTTTGAGCATAACACTCAGTCCAACTGTTGGATCTTTGTAATCGTGGGCTGGTTCAGAAGCTTGTTTTGCAATCTTGAAGATCACGTGGCTGATTATCAAGTTTATAACTGTTTACATACTAACCCGTCACTCTCATACTGATGGCCTGTGCTGGATGAAAATGGTAGAACTTTGCTCTGATACCATGTATTGGATCTGGAGAGAGGAAGGCTTGGAGCAGCGAGCATGTTGGACTCAACGAGTATAGGTTGTGTTGAAAATGGTTATTTAATCACTCTAAATGTTGGTAAACATGTAGAGGTAGAGATTGGGCAAGTCAGCCCGCTCACAAGCCACACTTATCAGCCATGGACGTTTAGGCTCATACACTAGTGTCCACAATCTCACACGAGAGAAAAAAATAGCCTAGTAGTCATGCTGACCAGTCACACATGACCTAGAGAGCAAGAGAATACTCCCATGGCCCTCTCCTAGTGGGCACATGACCCATAATCCCGTGGAGAATCGCCATGTGTCCATGACTAGCACACAAGGATTTCACCTCACCTAAATAGCAAGGAGACTTACCTTTATCCTAGCCACCATATTGTGACAAGACGATTCTTACCTTCAAAGACTCCTCAATGAGTTGCTGTCCGGAGGCAGATAGTAAAGAAGTATTGGTTGCTCTATGCTCAAGGAGTTACCTCTTGGCGCAAACATTACCAGGGCCTAAGGAGACAGTCGAAGGAAGTGATTCATATGTTTTGGTGAGTGAGGAACCAAGATGATGAGGGTGATATCTTGTTCTACTTGCAATACTTGGAATGGACGGCAAGTGGCATTGTGTCGGCTTTGTTTTCTAGTCCATTCCCATGGGCTGGTTGACAAAGGGTTGTGGATCCACATTGACTAGTTATAAGGCACACTTCTATACTATCTCTCGCCTTCTCCATTCTCTACCGCGCATCAGCTCCATCGGCTTAATCTGCTCTTCGTGCTCCATGAATTCCAATAGCATGTCGTGGCACTTATTTAACAAGGGCCAAGGATACGTCCTGCCCTTCAAGGTACGATCCTTGGTCCCTAACAAATAAAATCTTTGCCCTTACAAGCACAACCTTGGATTCACTTAAGATTATTTGCTTTGTCTGTAGGTGTTGAATGGCTATGGGATACGCAATGGATTTGCACCTTCTAAACTAGTAGTAAAGAGCATGCTACATCAGTCTACATCAACATCAACAAAGTAAAGGAGAGAAGTATAGAAGAAGTATGACAACACCCACGAAGCTCACTCTTGAGCAGGTTAATGTATGGATGTCAAAGTTCAAAGGGATAGGTTTTCCCTTGTAGAAATAGCAATTTCACATTGTCATGGGGTTGCGTGGCTACTTAAAAATGTTCCTAGGAGAAGAGCTTGAACTTCTAGAACAAATGCTAGATATGGAGCGTGGTGGGTCAAAATGGACACGACGCTTCTAGTTATTGTCACTTGAGTGCATGAATCTCGATATGTCCACCTCCAAAGTATTGCACATGCATCAACGGATTATGAAAAGCTTGCAAATAAATAGTCATCAAGGGCTCTTGCAAATCGCCTTTTCAACCTTCAAAAATAGATTCCAATGATGCTAAGCAAGGGAAAGTCCATTCCGGACTTTCTATTGCAGTTTCAAGACTATACAACATGTGACCAAAATAAACTGCAAATTTGAGAACAACATGCAGGCCATGATCCTCCTGATGACGTTACTTGAATGTAATCACCATCTTTGGCGATTGGAAGGAAAAGAATTTGACATATGAGGCGATCTTTGAGTGTGTGCGCAACAAAGCAATGCATCGTAGACACAGTAAAGCTAACATTTTAGCCTATGCTATAGAGTATGATGGTCATATGAACAGCTCATCTTCTTGTCACAGCGGAAGCACAAGCGGTGGTGTTGGAGGAAGAGGCAAGGGTGGCAATGGAAAGGGTTCAAAGTGTCCGAGGAAGTGTCATAACTCTGGTAAGCGTGGGCATTAGACACGGGAGCGTGGGGCTCCCAAGAAGGAAGGTGGAGATTATGGTGGTATAATCGAGGGCAAAGGATGTTAGAACTGGAGGAGATAAGGAGCCTTGGAGCAACAAACATGTGGGACTGGAAGGGCACCTCTTGTGCTGAAGAGTAGTTGTTTAATCACTCAAAATGATGAAGTACATATAGAGCTAGAGCTTGGGCAAGTCAGTTGTCTCACAAGCCACACCACTTAGCCCTGGGGATTAAGGCTTACGCACTAGAGTCCATACTCGTATACAAATGAGGAAATCAGCCTAGCAACGAGGCTCAACAGTCACACACGACATGGAGATGTAGAAAATGTTCTCATGGCATACTCCTAGTGGTCACATAACCCAGAATCCCATGTACATTTACCATGTGTCCATGGCTAGCACACAAGGATCTCACCTCACCTGGAAAGCAAGGAGAGGTAACTTATCCATAGTCAGCACACTCTTACTAGGCAATCCAATAATATAAAACCTTCTTTAATGTTTATCCCATCATGTATTGACCCTTGACCTCTTGCTTTTTTTCTTTTCTCAAGCTAGGGCATGGAGCCATCGCTCATGGTCAACCAGATATTGGCGTCCATGACCCCAAAAACTTTGAGAATTCACATCTCACAATTCGACAGTTGGATCAGCCTGGAACTTGGACTGTAGATATTTTCCCTCCCGATCTTTCCAATGAAGAACTTGGATCAACGATCGGAATTGGCATATAGTAGTTTCCTGGAACGTGCTCTTGTGGACCCAAAATAAACCCAGATGGCTCCCTTCCCAACAATCTCCCCCTTTGCCTCAGTCACAATATGCTAAGTCTATATGCCTTCATGTAGAATTTCTGCTTATCATGAATCATAGCCTTGGTGTAGAAATCAGCAAAGTGCTTGTTTTGTTGAGTAAACTCCAGCTTCATAGCACCCTCCTACACATAGTGCCTGATGAAATGATACGCGGTGTCAATGTTATTGGTGCGTGCATGGTACTTCAGGATTCTTGGCGAGTACGATTGCGCTCTGGTTGTTGAGGGGCACATGAACGGTAATAACTGCACTCCCACTGATATCGGACATGAGACGCTAATGATTCTAGTAAAGTCTTGAAATATTTGCTTTAGTGCCTTGTTGTGCTCAGGTGCGTGGTTTGACATGTGCTGGCTGAAAGCGATCACAGCTAGTGTGAGTTCCGTATTGTTTGCCACCATCACCATGCGAACGCTGCTCTGGTTTTTCTGCCGCTCAGTTGCATCCGCTTCCCCATTGAAGCTCACAAGGTACTGCTGCGTCTCCAGCGGCGTACCGCTGGATTAAGCCTCTGCCATGCCGAACTGCTACAAGACATCCTTGGTATAGGGGCTCCGCTGCAGCGAGAGAGAGCGTGATTAGCGATCACGCGTGATCTGGATACTGAGGAAGTATGATGCCTCCCTGACATCACACACCTAGAAGCACTCTTGCATGTGCTCCTTGAACTCCTGTAGTGCAAAAATATTGTTGGAAAGGAGGAGCATGTCATTCCCATAGACAATGATCATGAGGATCTCATGCCTGTGCTGGAAGTGATAGACATTGTAGTCACATGTGCTACGCTCAAACCCCATGCAATGCAGCGCGGCATCGAACTTTTTGGTCCAAGTACTTGACGCTTGCTTGAGGCCGTATAGCGACTTCTAGATCTTGTAAACCAGGTGCTCCTAGCCATCCATGATGAGTCCCTCCCACTCCTCTATGTACATTTCCTCATCCATGTCACAGCTTAAGAATACCACCAGGATATGCATGTGGTGAATCTCAAAGTCCTTAGCTGCTGTATACGAAAGGAGCGTGCGCAGAGAGTTAAATTTTGCAACAAGAGCACTTGTTTCAGTGTAGTCGATGCCTTCATGCTGCAAGCAGCCCTTGCCAACCAGCCTCACCTTGTACTTTTTTTGGTTGCCATCTGCGCCCCTCTTCTTCTTCAACACCCACTTGCGCATGATTACCTTGCATCAACGTGGACACACAGTCAACTCCGACATACCGTTGTCGAGCTGCGACTGTATTTGCTGCCACATAGCTTGCGCCCAATCGGTTGCATCTGGTAAAGCCATGGCTATTTTGTACGACGTCGGCTCATAAGAGTCTTATCCAAGTGCGGCATTCATCAGGTTTGGTTTTGGGAGGATTTATGAATGCATGCGCTGACCAAGCTTGTGGTACACCCTTAGAAGGCACCTTCGACCTGCTGTTGGAGCGTTAGAACGCGACAGGCGTGCTGCTGCTAACACAGCTGCTCCTATTGATGGTGGTGCATCGTCTTCCTCTGCTTCTACCGATGAGGCTGTTGTATCTGCTGCATCGGACATGGGAGAGTATAGTGGTTCTCCCATTCTCACAGTAGAGGAAGGTTCAGGAGAGACGAGGTGAGGGAGAATGTCTACTCCTAGTATTTCATCAGCTGCTAGCTTTTGGTGCCTCTTCGTATATGATGTTCGTGCCAATGACATCACTGTCGTTGAAAATGACATCTCTAGAGATGATGACATGGCCAGTATCCCTCTCATAGAGAGGATACGCCATGTCATAGCCGATCATCAGCATGTGTATGATCTTTGCGTCTCATTTCTGCCACTTCTCCTTGGGCACATGGATGTATGCCAAGCTGCAAAATGCGCGAAGAGGACCCTCGCTCGGCTTCTTGCCAAACCACGCCTTCTACGGTATCATGTACTCCAGGGCCTTGGTTGGACTGCAGTTCTTGATGTACACCGCATTGCTCAGTGCTTCTGCCAAAATGTTATAGGTGAATGGAGCCACGTATAGCATGGACCGTGCCGACTCAACGATGGTACAGTTGGCGCAATGTGCTACACCATTTTGTTGCAGCGAGTATGGTGCGGTCCGTTATACCTTGATGCCTGCTGCTGTGAGGTAGTCTTGGAATTCCTCACTCAAGCAGTGTTCGTCAAGGTTGCTACGCAATGCCTTGATCTTCTTGCTTGTCTGAGTCTCCACCATTGCCTTGAACTCCTTTAACCTGTCAGAGCACAAATTTTTGGAGGAAAATAAGTACACTGCAGTGTAACGGCTGAAATCATCAATGAAGGTAAGAAAACACCTAGAGCCTCCGAAGCTCTAGGTCTATATCGGGCTACACAAGTGTGTGTGCACCAGCTCGAGCATCTCCTTTGCGCGCTTCCATACTATAGATAACGTCTCGTGATGTTACTTCCATTCCAAACAACCAATGTACAGCTGCTGCTCAAAGTTGGAGATGTTGGACAAGTCACGCACCATCTGCTTTATTTGAAGTTGCTGCAATGTGCGCATGCAGATGTGGCCGTAATGTGCATGCAAGATTTTGCCATCTTTTGCCTGCACCACTGCTCAAAGACTCTACTGGCATGGGAGATTGGTCACCCCCAACAGGCGGTACATGGCGCCTTCCTTCACCGACCTTGCCAACTCCTCTCTTGTTTCCTTGTCAAGGATGTAGGCATAGTCATCGTAAAAGATGACTCGCAGTCTTGTGTTGGTGAGAGAGGACACTCTGTGAAGATTGAACACAACATTAGCCATGTATAATACGCCATGAAGTCCTCCCACTTTAATGCCATACGAGGTTTCCAACCACATATCTACAATCCCAATCTCCTCAATATACACCACCTGATCATAATTCAAAGCAATTGGTGTGGAGGGGGAATTGAGAGTAGCTGTGTATCCCACTCCTTGTGGTGCGTCACACTCTTGGTATACCCTGAGTCCTTGTACCACGTCATATCTGCCTTTTCCTTCTGTGACATGTCAGACTTCTCCACGAAGAGGCGGTTGCGCACCTCCTTGGCCATGTTCATGTTGCCAAAATGGCGCACGCCAGTCCGGTTTTGTAGTTGTTGCAGTTGCTGCTGACGTTGCTAAGACTGCTGCTACTTTTGTTGTGGATGTTACAGCTTTTTCTTCCCCCTTCGAGTCCTTATTCAACTTGAAGCACTCTTTCTTGTAGTGCCCATTTTTCTGGCAATAGTGGCTCTAGCCTTTCTTCTTGCCTACCTGCTGCCTGGACTGTTCCGGTTGCTTGTTCCGTGAGCCAACCATGGCCATGAAAGTTGCGTCATTGTTGCTACCGCCATTGCGCTTTGTTGCATTGTGACGCAATTCCACTAGCACGAGGTGTGTACAACAGAAGTCCAAGTTGAGAGTCGGCTGGCACTCAAACGTCTCTCGCACCGTGTCATAGCTCGTTGGGAGTCCCATTAGCAAGAGGAGGATGAAGCACGTGTCTCCCACATGGTTGCTAGCCACTTTCAGCTGCTTCGCTAGTTCTTTTTCCCTGTCCAAGTACACCTCCATACCTTCTCCACCCTGCGTTTTCAACGCCATCAGCTTCTCCTCCAAAAGCATGGGGAATGGAGGATCCTTGCTCTCATACTTCTTGCGTAGTGTGTTCACCCCTCTTTTGCAGTACCTTTGTACTCGTTTACCAAAGATGTGGGTTGGAGATGGTGTTGACAAGCAGCCTGTAGGCCTCGTTGTCCTTCTTCTTCCACTATTCATATGCTCCTGTTGCAGTTGTAGATGAACTTGCATTTGCTCCACCTTTCTGCGGCGTCTTCCCTGCCGCCACGTCCGCTGCGGTGATGCGTTTTGCCTCCCACAAGTCCCTCTCATCCAAAAGGAGGCAGGTACTCATCTTCCAAAACGTGAAGTTGGCACGTCCTTCCAACCCCTCCAAGGGCAGAGTTGTTGTTACCACGCCTGATGCTGCCATTTTGAGCTTTGGTGATGCTCATTGCTACCCTTGAGTGGCGGCACTACTCGTGCTTCTGCTGCTACTTCTGCCATAAATATGTCTGACACCAAATGGACTCTAGAGACATCAACAGGGGAGTTTTAGATTTATGCCCTTTTTTAAAACAGGGTATGCTACTACTTTTACTCCAGCTCATGCCAACCAGTTTCTAAATGGTGATTCTCCCAAACGCATTGGTAGAATGCAAATGTTATTGTCTCAATGGTAAGCTTGGGAAAAATACTTCAATTTGCATGTGTTGGGTTTTAAATTTGAGAACAAAATGAGAGAGTTATAGTCATCACAAGGAGACAGTCTTACTCGGAGATAAGAGTGTAGCTCTCGCCGACCTCGTCTGACCATAACTATGAATTCAACTGTTGGAACTTTGCGATCTTCGGATCATTGGCAAGCCTCTCTTTCTAAATGGAAGATCTCGGGTTGAGTGTCAAATTTGATGAAGGTTTGACCTTAACCCGTCACTCTCTAAGTGATGGCCTGTGCTGTCTTGAAGTGGCAAAACTTGGCTCTGATGCCAAGTTGCTGGAACTGGAGGAGAGAGGGAGCCTTTGGGCAGCAATCATATGGGAATGGAAGGGCATTACTTCTCTCAAACAATGGTTGTTGAATCACTGAAAATGATGGAGCACATATAAAGCTAGAGCTTGCGCAAGTGAGCCCTCTCACAAACCACACCACTTAGCCATGGAGGCTACGGCTCACACACCTGAGTCCATAATCGCACACAAGAGAGGAAACCAGGCTAGCAATCAGGCTGACCATTCACGCACGACCTATAGAGCTAAAAAATTCTCTCATGGCACACTCCATGTGGTCACATAACCCATAATCCCATGGAAAATTGCCATGTGTCCATGGCTAGCACACGAGGATCTCACATCACCTAAAAGGTAAGGAGAGGTACCTTTCCTAGTCACCACACAGTGACAAGGCAACACAAGAATGTAGAGCCTTTTTGGAGATGTACTACCAAATATTGATCGTGGACCTCTTGCCTTTCTTATTTTCTCAGATTAAGGCATGGAGCCATCGCCCATGGTCACCTAAGTATCGGCGGTCTATGACCTCCGAAACATTGAAAGTCATATCTCACAATCCGACCGTTGGATTGGCCTGAAACTTGGACCATGGACGTTTTTCCACCTGATCTTTCAGAAGGTGACGTCAGAGCCACCATCTGAGTAGGCATATAGTGGTTTCCTGGAACTTTCTCTTCTGGACGTGAAAGAAAGCCCGATGGACCCTTTTCCAATAAAGGAAAGGATAAAGAGATAACAAACATGACGGCTAAGAGTGTGCTGGTAATCATGGGAGCAACAATACTGAAACCTGGAGCCCACAGGATCGATTCTTGCACTAAGTACCATTCTTCAACAAAGAAGGATGGGTTCATTGCCACTTAAGACACAGAACATCATTTCAGGTGTACCAAATGTAGCTTTTTCCATGTGCAAGGCGAGGGAGATAAGTTGATTATCATCAACGTGAACGGTACAAAAAATTTGAAGCTGGAGAACGTCACCTTCATGCCGTTCTTTGCGGCTAACTTCTTGTCTGTGTCCAAAATCATGGACCACAACATGACAATTGTTTTCACCAAGGAAGGGGCGGTGATTGTAAAGAACAAGGACACCAATATCTCATATCCCAACAAGAGTCTTGTCGCGCAGGTCACAAGAGTTGCTGGGCTCTATGTTTTGCAGACCAAGCCCCTTGTAAGTACTTATATTGCACGAAAAGCCACCACCAAGGCAGCCAATTCCAGCAGACATAGAGATACTAAGCTGGCCATATGCACTTTGGCCTTGTGGTTAACGACATAGTGTAAGCTATCCAGCGGTACGAAGTTGTTAATGGGATGGAGGGATGCAAGGCCAACGATGAGGAAAAGTGTAAGAAGTTGTATGAGGCATGCTTTGAAGGCAATGCCATACTGTTAAATATGGAGAAAAGGTTTTGTTGCTCGAGCTAAGTGATCTATCCCGTGAGAACTGGGAGATGGTGCAAGTGAAGGATAGTGTTCTTAAAAGAGTGGCTGGATAGACTTACGCAGCGACATACTCTAACAAAGAGTCATAGTCTTCTAAGGCCCTCTAGTCAAATTTTGAGGCTGGTGGTTCTTTTTCAACCAACGCATCAGCTGCAATGTATGAGCAAGAGACGCAACTAAGCCTTGAAGCACCACCACCAACACTTTGGTGTAGTACACACCAAAAGAAACATCCATTAAAGTAAGATGCTAAGAGTGCATAATGGTGCAAACCAAGCTGCTACAACTATGATTCTGAGTGTGATATCTCCTCTCAGTTGTAATAACAGGAGTGGACTGCAAGTGCCATTGGGTCTGCCTTGTTTTCTAGTCCGTTACCTCTGGTCAGTTGACATAGTTGGGTTAAAGCAGTTCCAGATCCCATGCGTATTGACAACCAAAGGGGAATCACACTCGCCAAAAACCCCATGTCAGCACCAAACACAAAAACATTGCCTATCAATTCACTAGACACATGGAGTAGGAGGGTACTATGAAGCTGGAGTTTACTCCAAGCCGCAATCACGTCCCTGATTGTTAGACAAAGCCAATGACACATGAGAAGTAGTAATTATGCATGAAGGCATGTTGACTCAGCCCATTTTGATTGCGGCAAAGTGGGAGGTTATCGGGAATGGGGCCATCTAGCTCTGGTTTGGGTCCAAAGGAGCACGTTATAGGAAACTACCAGAGGCGTGCTCCGATCATCGTTAGAAAGATCAGATGAAGAATTGTACATGATAGACGTTTCATGCACATATATAACTCAGATCAAGAGATGTACATTTTCAAAGGCAAGAGGTCCATGATCTACACCTGATGTCTTGGTGACCATGGGTGACGACTCCATGCCTTAGCCCAAAAAAAGAAAGAGGCAAGAGGTATACGGTCTACACCCCATGGAAGAAATATACAAAAAGGTCCTTGGTCTTAGGATTGTTGGATCTAGAGGAGAGAAAGAGCCTTGAAGAAGCAAACAAGTGGGACTAAATGGGCATTACTTGTGTTGAAGAATCGTGATTGAATCACTCAAATTGATGGAGTACATATAAAGCTGGAACTCGGACAAGTCAGCCCTCTCACAAGCCACGCCACTTAGCCATTGAGGATAACAATCATACACTAGAGAGCATAAAATAATAGAAGAGAAGAAATCAGTAACAATCAGGCAGACCAATCACACACAACCTAGAGAGCTAGAAAATTCCCTAATGGCACACTCCTTATGGTCACATAATCCACAATCCCATGGAAGATTTCCATGTGTCCATGGCTATCACACAAGGATCTAACCTCACCTAAAGACTAAGGAGAGATCCCCTTTTCACAGTCAGCACACTCTGACTAGGCAACCCAAGAATCTAGGACCTTTTTGGAAATTTCTTACATCAATTCTTGACTGTGGGCCTCTTGACTTTTTCTTTTCTCATGCTACGGTATGGAGCCATCGCCCATGGTCACCCAAATACCGGCGATCGATGACCCAGTAAACTTTGAAAATTCATATATCTGGATTCGACCGATGGACCAGCCTGAAATTTTAAACGTACATAATTTGCCACGTGATGTTTTCAAGGAAGACGAAGTGACAACTAGAGTAGGAATCTGCTAGTTTCCTAGAACTTGTTCCTGTGGACCTAAAACTGAGCCGGATGGCTCCTTTCCCATCAATCTCACACTTTCCTGCAGTGAGAGTGGGCTGAGACCACATGCCTTTAGGCAGAACTGCAGCTTGTCACCAATCACTGGCTTGGTGCATAAAGCAGCGACCTGCTTGCTCGCTAGAGTAAACTCCAACTTGATAGCTCCCTCATGCACCATTTGCCTGATGAAGTAATATGCGATGCCAATATGCTTGGTGCGTGCATGGTGCTCAGGATACGTGGCGAGTGCAACTGCGCTATGGTTTTTGACGCGTAAAGGAACTGGAACATTTGCACTCCCACTCATATGTGCTATTAGACATTAAAGCCAAACTACTTCTTTGGCTCCAAAGTTGAAAGAGACATACTCTGATTCCTTGCTTGAGGTGGCCATGACCACTTGCCACTTACTGCACCAGCTGAGGACTCCACCATGAATGAGAAGCACATGTCCACAGATTGATTTACAGTCCTTAGGATTTGAAGCCCAATCTACGTGTACATAGCCAATGATGTTTTTGCTGTTGCTGTTGTAGGTGGTGCCAATGTTGATGGTTATAGCAAGGTAGCAGACAATCTGCGTCATTGCCTTCTAGTACTCAGGTTCGCGGTTTGCCATGTGATGGCTCACAGCGCTCTCAGCCTATGCGAGGTCCGGCCTGGTTACCACCATCACGTACATGGGACTGCCAACGGCGATCTAGTACTTCTATCCCTCAGCGGCATCTGTTTCTCCATCGAAGCTCACAAAGTACTGCTGGATCTCCAGCGGCGTGCCAATGGGTTTAGCCTTTGTTATGCCAAACCGCTGTAAGATATCCTTTATGTAGCGGCTCTATTGTAGGGAGAGAGTGTGACTTCTGGTCACGTGTGATCTGGATATCGAGGAAGTATGAAGCCTTCACGATATCAGATATCTCAAACCGCTCCTACATGGCCTCCTTCTACTCGTGCAGTACACACATACAGTTGGAAAGGAGGAGCAGGTGATCCACATAGACAATGATGATCAGTACCTCATGACCATGCTGCCAGCGATAAAAACTGTAGTTACACTGCTTTTGTTCGAACCCCATGAACTGTAGTGCCCCATCTAATTTTTGGTTCCGAACATGCGACGCTTGCTTGAGGCCGTACATCGACTTCTGCAGCTTGCAAACCAGGTGATTGTGTCGACATCAGCTGCAAGGAGGACCTCCTGCTGCATCTCGTGCAGCAATGGCCTCCGTGTGGGACACCGGCTTATCAGAGTGTGCAGCAATTGCGACGTTCATCTGGTCTGGTTTTGACAGCATCCAGAAATACCAGCTCTTACAAGGCTTGTAGCGCAGTCTGAGAGGGGACCTTTGACCTGGTGCTAGAGCATTAGCATGCGGATGGCGCGATACAGCTGGCAAAACTGCTCTTTCTCATGGTGGTGCATCTTCTTCATGTGCTTCTGCCAAAGAGACCGCTGTATATGCTGCATGAGACATGGGAGAGTAGAGTGTTCTTCCACTGTCGTAGTAGAGGAAGGTTCACGAAAGACAGGGTCAAATAGAATATCTGACCATACTCCTTCATTGGCTACTCGTTCTGCTAACTCTTTGTAGATGATGTTGGTGCCGATGATGTTATTCTCGTTGAAAAGGACATCCCTCAAGACGATGGCGTGGCCACTATCCCTCTTGTACGGACTGTACGCCTTGCTTGTCACGTCATAGCCGACCATCAGTATCTGTGCACTCTTTGTGTCCCAGTTCTACCGCTTCTCCTTGGGCATGTGCATGTGCGCCAAGCTGCCAAACGTGGAAGGATGATCCACACTTGGCTTCTTGCAGAACCACGACTCGTATGGTGTCATCTCCTCCAACGCCTAGGTGGGCCTGCAGCTTTAGATCCACACCATAGTACTGACTGCTTTGGCCCATAAGTCATAGGTGAGCCGAGTTGCGTGAAGCATGGAGCGCGCAGACTCAACGATGGTGTGGTTGGCGCATTCTGCTACGCCAATCTACAGCGGCAAGTATGCTGCGTTTCGCTGCGCCCTGATGCCTGCTGCTACGGGGTAGTCTTGGAACTCCTTGCTCACATACTCTCGAGCGCGGTCGCTTTGCAGCGTCTTGATTTTCTTGCAAATTGGGTTTTCAACCATGGCCTTGAGCTCCTTGACCATTTCAAGCACTAGTCCGTGGAGGAAAGAAGTACGCAGCAGTTTTATGGCTGAAATCATCAATGAAGGTGAGAGAATACACGGAGCCTCCAAAGCTCTGGGTTTGCATCAGGCCACACAAGTATATGGGGACCAGCTTGAGCACCTCCGTCGTGGCTCCCTAGCTCCATAAAACACCTAGTGATGTTGCTTCCCCTCCAAACAGCTGTTGCACATGTGCTGCTCAAAGTTAGAGATGGTCGGTAAGTCACGCACTATCTCCTTCCTTTTGAGTTAGTGCAAGGCACGCATGCCAATGTGGCCGTAGCGAGTATGCCAGATTTTGCCATCTGTGGCCGGCACCACTACTACAAGACTCTGTTTGCGGAGGATCTTGGTCGCCCCCAACAGGGAGTACATGTCGCCATCCTTCACCAACGTGGCCAACTCCTCTCCCGATTCACTAACAAGGATGTAGCCATAGTCGCCATCAAAGACGACTTGTACTCCTACATTGGTGAGAGAGGATACTAAGAGAAGATTGAACGTAACATAAGGTGGTTGCAACACGCCACGGAACTCTCCCATTGGAATGCCTTGCGGGATTTCCAACCACATCCCCACAATCCTAATCCCATCAAGATACACCATCCAAAGATCACGCGAAGTAATCAGTCGGAGAGGAATGGAGAGCAGCTGCGTAAACCACTCCTTGTGTTGCGTGAAACTCTTGCTACACCGTCAGACCTTGTACCACGCCAGACCCGCCTTCTCCGTTTGTGACATGTCACACTTTACCATGAAGAGGCGGTCACACACCTCCTTGGCCACGTTCATGTTGCCAAAATGGCGCATGCCGATTTGGTTCAAATGCTGCTGCTGATGTTGCTATGACTTTTGCTACTTTTGCTGTGGAGATTACTACTTTTCTTGCTCGTACTGCTGCTCCTTGTGGTCCCTCTTTAACTTGAAGTAATGTTTCTTATCGTGCCCCTCTTTCTGGCAATAGTGGCACTTGCTTTTCTCGTTGCCTCTCTGGTGCCCAAACCGCAGGTGCTGTTGGTTGCCTGAGCCCTTGGCCATGAAAGCTGCTTGACTGCTGCTGCTGCTCCCATTGTGCTTTGATGCATTACGACACAGTTATACCTATACCAGGTGCATGGAAATGAAGTCCATGTGAAGAGTCCGCCGATATTCCAACGTCTCTTGCACACTTCCATAGCTCATTGGGAGTGCCGTCGGGAAAAGGAGGACAAAATGCGTGTCTCCGAGAAGGTTGCCGACCGCTTTCATCTGCTTCGCTAGCTCCTTTGCCCTGTCCAAGTACACCTGCATGCCTTTGCCACCTATATTTTCAACGCCATCATCTTCTCATTCAAAACCATGCAGAATGTATGATCCTTGCTCTCACACTTCTTCCACAACGTGTCCCACCCATCTTTTGCAGTAGCCTTGTCACCCAACTGCTGAAGATGCGGGCTGGAGATGGCGTTGACAAGCAGCCTGTAGGCCTACCTATCTTTCTTCTTCCCCTCTTCATATGGCAAAGCTGCAGTTGTAGATGAACTTGCATCTGCTGCACCTCTCTGCGGCGTGTTCCTGGCCACCACCTCCGCTGCGGTGATGCCTTTTGCCCGTGAAGGCGGAATGCGCTTGTTGTTGCTCACCACATCCCACAAGCCCCTCTCCTCCAAAAGGAGGCGGGTGCGGATCTTCCAAAATGTTACGTTTGCGCATCCTTTCAGCCTCTCCAACAGCTAATCTGTTGTTACTACACCTGCTATTGCCATTTTGAGCTTTGGTGATGCTCAACGCTGCTTTTCAGTGGCGGCACTACCCCTACTTTTGCTGTTACTTCTCTGAGAAATTTGTCTCATATAAGATGGAATGTAGAGGCCACAAGAATTGAAGTTTAGAAAAAATGAGCCCACCACTAGAAAATCCAGCTCAAAACCTTTCAGATTGACCCATAAAACATGGTCATCCAGAGGGGATTTTCAGAGACATGCCCTTTTGAAAAACGCGTATGCTGCTACTCCAGCTCTAGCTAACACTAGCCAGCTTCTAAACGGCGTTTCTCCTAAACGTACGAATGGAATGAAAACATTTTTGAACCAATGAAAAGATTCGGAAAAATAATATAACTGGCATGTGCTACTTTTTAATTTTGACACTAAAAGGAGAGAGTTATGGTCATCCCAAGGTGATAGTCTTACTCAGAGAGAAGAGTGTAGCCCTGGCCGACCTCGTTTTGAGCATATCCCTCAATCCGACCATTGGATAACTACGATACTAGAGTCGTTGGAAAGCTTGTCTCCTTGAGCCTTGGAGCAGCAAACGCGTGAGACAAAAAGGGCATCACTTGTGCTGAAGAATGGTTGTTGAATCACATAAGATGATGGAGAACATATAAAGCCAGTGCTTGGACAAGTCAGCCGTCTCATAAGCCACACCACTTAGCCACGAAGGTTAAGGCCAGCATGCTATATGAAATCAGCCTAGTAATCTGGGGTTTCTGGGTTCGATGACCCTAGAAACGCTGAAAATTCTTATCTTCCCGCCCGATAGTTGGATCAGCCTGAAACTTGGATCATAGATGATTTGCCACCTGATTTTTCCACTGGTGAAAACAGACTGACAATCGGAATAGGCATTGGGTAGTTTCCTAGAACCTCGTCATGTGGACCTGAAATTGTGTCTGATGGCTCCTTTTCCAACAAGGATTGCTTTGTGAGAGTTTCCTAACTATGATAAAGCTACCTTTCTTTAGTATTTAGGTGAGGTAAGAACCTTGTGTGATATAGATAGCCATGGAAACATGGTGATTCTCCATGGTTTGTGGGTTATGTAACTTCTAGGAGTGAGCCATGAGAGCATTCTCTAGCCCTATAGGTCGTGTGTGACTGGTCAGCCACATTTGTAGGTTGATTTCCTCTAGTGTATGAGCCTAAGTACCCATGGCTAAGAAGTATGGCGTGTGAGAAGGCTGACTTCCCCATGATCTGGCTATAAATGTAATCCATCATTTGGAGTGATTCTTCAATCATTCTTTAGCACACTTGATTTCCTTTGAGTCCCACATGCTTGATGCTTCAAGGCTCCCTCTCATCAAGATCCAACACTATCTCATGGGGCTTAGATCAACCAAGGCTTCTTTAGTATCTGCCTCTGATGGACAACTCAGTGAGGAGTCTCAAAGGTAAGAACAGTAATCAATGATTGCCAACTGGCACTAACCACAAAGAAGGACCAATTGTATTGTCCCCCTTTTGATCACAACGAAAACTAGTCATTAGGCTGTGATTTGACCTAGAGAGCTCTCGCTTTAGAGACTACTTGTAAAACTTATAAGCCACAAGGTGGTTTCCTATGTTTTATACCCTTGGTCAAAACCATCCATTTTAGACTAAGGGACTTGCTCCAAAGGAGCACTACCTACCTTGTCTACGTGGACCAAACATAGGAGACTTATATCAAGGAAGGAATGCATGCCTAGTCCGTCCTTTGCCTGTCCAAGTATCTGCTATGGACAAGGGGCATATCACGTCAACAGTTTATCTCTCTATGCAAGCTCCTCTGTTATGCAGCTACTGAGGACCTTATGGTTCACCACATGGATGTCAAGACGGTATTCTTGAATGTTGACGTGGAGGAGACGATATTCATGGAGTAGCTGGAGGGGTTCATCATGGATGGCCAAGAGCAACTGGTTCATAAGCTACAGAAGTCACTGTACGCCCTCTAGCAAGTGTTTTGTGCTTGGAATGTGAAGTTTGTTGCAGCGTTGGAATGTATGGGGTTCAATAAATGCAAGCTTCACTACAGTGTATATCACTTGTAACATGGATATGAGATCTCATCATCATTGTATATGAGGATGACATGCTTATCCATTCCATCATCATATCTGCACCACAAGAGCTCAAGGAGGCCATGGACAAGTTCTTTAAAATGGCGGATCTCGGGGAGGATTATTTTTCCTTGGCATCTAGATGATGCGTGATTGCAAATCACGCTTCCTATTGCTGTAACGCAATCCCTACATTAAGGACGTCTTGTAGCGATTCGGGAGGCCACTAGAGACGTAGCAATAGCTCCTCAGCTTCAGTGGATAACTATCTGCAGCTCAGGCGCAGAAATACCAGAGTGTTGTCGGCAATCTTATGTACTTGATGCTGGCTACAAGGCTAGACATCGTACGAGTCGTGAGCGATGTGAGTCAGTACATGCCTTGTCCTAGTCCGGGATACCAAAAGGTAGTGAAGTGAATCTTTGGGTACCTTGGTGGAACCATCATGTAGGCATCACCTAAAACTGCAAGAACAAGAGCATATTTGCCTATATGGATGTAGATTGGACTTCAAAGTATGAGAATTACAAGTAAATCTCCGGACATGTATTTGTCATGAATGGGGATGTCATCTGCTGGTGAAGCAAGTAGCAGGTGGTCGTGGCAACCTCAAGCAAGGAAGTAGAGTATGTCTCTATCAGTTTTGGAGCCAAGAAAGTACTTCCACTTCAGCGTCACATTGATTCAGGAGTGGGAGTGTAGTATTTTCAGTTCCAATACGCGTCGACAACCAGAGCGTAATCCTTTTCACCAAAAATCCTGACTTATGCTTGTACCAAGCACATTAACCTCATATTGCAGTTCATGAGGCATATGGTGGAAGAGGGTGATATAAAGATTGAGTTCACACAAGCCAACAAGCAGGTTGCTGATGTTTACACCAAGCCATTAACCCGTGAAAAAGAGCAAATTTGCATGAAGGCATGTGGACTAATACCTCTGTGACAGTGGCTGAGTGCAAAATTGTTTGACGTATGATCATGTAACTCAGTTTCAAGTGTATAAAAGAAAGATCCAAGAAACAACCAAATGCTCGTTGCAATCCTCAATCAAAATTCTTTTTTGCAAAGATCAAGTGGCGAGTTACCCATGGTGCATGTTCGAGGATGATCAAACTGTCGGATTGGGAGATATGAATTTTCATAATGTCCAATGTCATCAAAGCCTGTGTTTGGGTGATGATGGGCAACGGCTCCATCCCTTGGCGTGAGAATGGAAAAAGGCAAGAGGTCCGAGATCAAGACCTTATGAGAGAAATATCCAAAAAAGTCCTAAATTCTTGGTTTTCCTTGTAAGAGTATGCTGACTACAATAAAAGCAACTCTCCCTGCTTTTTCGATGAGCTGAGATACTACTGTGCTAGCTATGGACTAATGGAAATTCTTCATAGGATTATGGATTACGTGATCACTATGGCTATGCCTTGAGAGAATTCTCTAGCTCTCTAGGTCGTGTGTGACTTTTCAGCCTCATTGCTAGTCTGGTTTTATCTCTCATATGAGATTACTGTCTATGGTGTGTGATGCTTAGCCTCGATGGCTAAGTTGTGTGGCTTTTGAGAGGCCTGACATGCTCTATCTTTAGCTGTATATGTATACCATCATTTTTATTTATTCAACAACAATTCTTTGGCACAACCGATTCCCTTTCAGTATTATATACTTGCTACTCTAAGGCTCCCCCTCTCCTCGAGATCGAACAGCTTAGGACAAAGGGTCCATACCTTCAAGGGAAGAACTTAACATTGGCTCTTGTTTGCTAAGTGCTTGTACCCGGCGTTGGAAGTAATGGAGTAGATGGAGCACACGGACCTGATGTACGCTCAAAGATAGAGAGGGTGAGGGACACGTAGAAGCGTGCCTTAGAAATAGTCAGTCTGGACCCATCAGTCTTTATCAACTGGCATTAGAAAACAGACTAGAAAACAAGGCTTAAACCATGGCACTTGCTGTCCAGTCCTAGTATTTGAATTAGGAAGACATATTACCCTCAGAATCATGGTCCCACAATAAGAAATTCATGAAAATCAATTCCTTCTACTATGTCCTTCGTACTCTGTAATCTTTTGGCGTGTACTACGCCGGAATGTTGATGGTGGTCCTTCAAGGTATACTTGCTTATGTTGCTCTTGTGCTGCCAGTGATCCGTTGTTTGAGGAAAAGCCATCGGCTTCATAGTTTGACTTAGAGGCATCAGATAACTCAGTCTCATTGTCTGAGGTCGTCACTGTGTCACCCTGTACAGCCACTCTCCTTGCAGCACCATCCTTCATTGGCACCATCTGCCTGTCGCAGGTCCCTCATCACTAGACTTGAGAAACACAACCCACACTTCGGATTTGGAGGTATGGACTGGGTGAAGTGACTCTCACTTGCCAAGCATCCTTTCATCAAACCGGGCATCCTGGCTCTTAATCAACATTCAAGCCGCTTGGTCCAAAGGCCTGTATGCCTTGTGTTTAGTGTCCTATCTGACGATCACACACTTGCGAGCGCGTGCATCCAGCTTGCCACTTCCTTCTCCTACTTGTACATTGTTGGGAAAGGAGCCATCCGGCTCAATTTCAGGTCCACAGGAGCAAGTTCCAGGAAACTTCCAGATGCCTGCTCCGATCGTCGATCCGTCTTCACCATTGCAAAGATCAGGTGGCAAATTATTTACGGTCCAAGTTTCAGGCCGATCCAACAGTCGGATTGGGAGATATCAATTTTCGAAGTTTCGGGGGTCATGGACCGTCGATGTCTGGGTGGCCATGGGTGATGGCTCCATGCCTTAGCCTGAGAAAATAAAGAAGGCAAGAGGTCCAGGGTCAAGACCTGATGGGAGAAATATCCAAAAAGGTCCTTGGTCTTAGGATTGCCTTGTCAGAGTGTGCTGACTAGGATAAAGGTACCTCTCCTTACTTTTTAGGTGAGGTGAGATCCTTGTGTGCTAGGCATAGACACATGGCGATTCTCCATGGGTTTGTGGGTGATGTGACCACTAGGAGTGTGCCATGAGAGCATTATCTAGCTCTCTAGGTTGTGTGTGACTGGTCAGCCTGATTGTTAGGCTGATTTCCTCCCTTGTGTGAGATTGTGGACTATAGTGTGTGAGCCTTAGCCTCCATGGCTAAGTGGTGTGGCTTGTGAGAGGGCTGACTTGCCCAAGCTCTAGCTCTATATGTACTCCATCATTTTGAGTGATTGAACAACCATTCTTCAGCACAAGTGATGCCCTTCCAATCACACATGCTCGCTGCTCCAAGGCTCCCTCTCTCCTCCATTTCCAACATACATTTGTCTTATCTCTATAGCTAAAGACCCTCAAGTGTGAGGCACCTAGCTTTTTCCCTGACCAAGCCTACTGTGGCATCCTAAACTGCTTCTCTTGCTACTTCTTACCACGCCTTCCAAGAGGGGTTGCCGGAGTGAGATTCACAAGGTAGCAAGCAGTTCTTACATCTTCTGCCCAGAAGAGAGGTGGGAGTTTGGCATTGAAGAACATGCATCGTGCCATGCCAAGGATTGTCCAGTTCATCCGCTCAGCAATGCCATTACTCCGGGGGGTGTGAGGCATTGTGGTCTAATTGCTGATGTAGTGTTGGCTCCACCTTTGTTTCCACGCCTCATACTGATGACCCTTATCCGTGCACACTGCCTTGACTTTCTTGCTTGTCTGCCGCTCTACCATCACGACAAACTCTTGCAACTTCTCCTTGACATCTCCGTTGATCTTCAAGAAGTACATCTACATTGTACGACTATGGTCATGGATAAAGGTGAAGAAATACTTGCTGCTGCCATTTGAAGGGGTGCGGCATGGTGTGCACACATCAGAGTGAATCAGGTCCAAGATATCTGCACCACGTTGTCCATTAAGCTCAAAGGGCTTTCTCTTTGCCTTGCCTTTGAGGCATGGCTCATACAACTTCGTGCACTTTCCCTCATCCTTGGCCTTGCATCCGTCCATTCCACAAACCACTTTGTGCTCCTGCATAGCTTGTAGTGTATTGTTGACCACATAGCCAAACCGCTTGTGCTACAGCTCAGCATCTCTGTCGATGGGGTTGGCCGCCATGCTGACGGCCTATGGTGCTACATAAGGTCTTGGAGACATGGGTTCTTCAACCGCCACATATCCCTCATTTGTACTCCAAAGGGGCTTGGTCTGTAGTACATAGAGCTCATAAACTATTGGAACGTGTGCAAGAATACTCTCCTTGGGATAGGAGATCTTGATGTCCTTGTTATTGACAATCGTGGCCTCCTCCTCCGTGAACACGGCTGTCATGTCAAGGTCCATGATTTTGGACACTAACAAGAGGTTTGCAGCAAAACACGGCATGTAGACGCTCATCCCCAGCTTCAAGTATTTTTCAACACCGTTCACGTTCATGTTGAAAAACTTATCTCCCTCACCTTGTGCATGGACAAGGATCATGTTCGCACACCTAAAGCAATGTTCAGTGTCTACAATGGAGATGAACCCATCCTTCTCCAACGTAGAGTGGTGGTTTTGCCAGATTCTAGCCCGTAGGTTCCATGCGTGAGTAGTGCTAATCCCTTGGTTGCATGGACAGTCTCAGCAATCATGCTTGCCAATCCTTCTTACCCTTTCGTTTGCTTTCCTATCTACCACCATGATCTCCGTCTTCCTTTTTGGGAGCCTTGCACTCCCGTGCCCAATGCCTGGGCTTGCCACTCTTATGGCACTACCCAGGATGCTTCAAACTTTTTCCACCGACATCATTGCCTTTTCCTCCACTTCCACCATTATCGCTGGTTCTCTAACTAGAGGAGTTATTGCCATGACCACCGTATTGTGCATCATAGGAAGAAATGTTAGCCTTACTACTGTTGCAATTCATGGCCTCGTTTTACACGTACTTTGACATTGCCTCATATGTCAAATCATCCTTCTAACCGCCAAAGATGGTAATCAAAGGACCCCAACTTTTACGTGGCTCCATCACGAAGATCATGGCCTGCATGTTGGTGTCAATTTCCTAGTTCATTTGGGTCACTTAATGTAGTATTCCTTCAAACTACAACAGGAAGTCTGCAATCGACTCTCCCTTGCTTACCGTTACCAAAATCAGGTTTTGATGGATGAAGAGGTAATTTGCAAGAGCCGTTGATTACTGTACACGTGCAAGCTTCTGATGGGCCTTTTATGCATGTTTGATGCATTGGAGGCAGACATGATATGCCTCATGTACTGATGTCACAAGAATCACAAGCGCCATGTCATTTTGAGACTCCACGCTTCATATTCTGGATCTGTTTTTGGAGGTTTAATATATTCTCTGAGGATTGTCTTCAGGTAGCCACATACCCTCCCGATAATCTCAAATTGCCATTTGCACAAAGGAGAACCAAACCATGTGATCTTTGACATCTCACCGTTGACTTGCTCGAGAGTAAGCATCACGCGTGTTGTCATACTACATCTCTACATCTCTCCTTTGTTGAGGCCGATATACGATAAGGTAGGATATTGTTTGCTACCACTTTAGAAGGTGAAGATCTGTTGCTTACATCCTAGCCGTTGATCACCTACAAACAGAGAAAAACACACATTAGCAAACCCAAGATCCTGCCTCCAAGGGCAGAGCTTATCTTGGTTGGACCTCAAGGGTCGTACCTCCAAGGGCACAGCTTATCCTTAACACTTTTTTGCTAAGTGCCAGCACCTACCGTTGAAATTAATGGTGCGGATGGAGCTAATGGAGGTGATGGAGCCGAGGCGCACTGTAAGACTGAAAGGGCAAGAGAGTGTGCAGAAGTGTGCTTTCTAACTAGCCAGTGTGGGTCCACAACCCTTTGTCAACCGACGTGAGGCAATGGTCTAGAAAATGGATTCCAACACAATGCTTCCCGCCGACCGCTCTTGGTATAACAACCAATAGATGATATCGCCCTTAGAGCCAAGGTTCCATACTGAGCACTTCATATGCATTACTTTGATGCACTGTGTCCTTAGCACTTTGTCGCTTTTGCTTGAGGAGCTAACTGACGATGCTTACACCAACCAATGCTTCTTTAGTGCCTGCCTTTGGTGGACAACTCTGTTATGAGTCTCAAAGGTAAGAACTGTATTCAATGACAGGCAATTGACATGTTCTTGTAGTTTTAGAGCCAGCCTCTAGCCTACGCTCGTAGTGGCTCTTTGGATGAGCAACCTTGGAGGCAGTCTAGATTGCGTCATTCCCCTTTGCCTACATGACACTCTACGTGACTGCCTAGTGGCGCAATGCACCAAGAAGGTCCTTGGAATGTTCTTAAACGTTTATAAGAACCTTCATGTCCCCCTTCTAGTTACAAAGAAAAGTATTCACTGGGCTAGGATTTGACCCATAACCACTCGCTCCAAAGACTAACTTTGGAACGCCTAAGCCTGAAGGAGTCGTCATATGCCGTGTTTCCTGGCTATACTGTCCAGTTTAGACCAAGGGGACTAGCTCCAAAGGAGCAGTTCATGCCTTGTCTATGTGAACCAGAATTCGGGGACTTACTCAAAGGGAGTAGTGCATGCCTAGTCCAACTTCTGCCTGCCCAAATCTCATCCATGGACAACAAGCATTCCAGGTAAAAAGGTTTTGGAGCCCAAGTTTCCAAAGCCTGATGGTGCACCACACGCCGTGAGCATGATGGCCAAGTCCACCAACACAGATCCTTAGCTTTTGCACAGGCGGTTTGGCAATCTGGCCGACAGCACACTGCAAACAATGATGCAACACAAAGCGGTTCAAGGGAAAGGGGTATGCGAGGCCAATGATGAGGGAAAGTGCAAAAAGTTGTGTGAGCCATGCCTTCAAGGCAAGGCAAAGAGAAAGCCTTTAGATCGTTATGAGAAACGTGGGACCCCAATCTTGGACCTGATTCACTCTGATGTGTGCGGACCATTCTGCACCCTTTTGAACGGCAGCAGCAAGTATTTTTTGACTTTTCCTGATAACCACAATCGCAAGATGTGGATCTACTTCCTCAAGACAAAGAGTGAGGTCAAGGAGAAGTTCCAATGTTCATCGCGATGGTAAAGCGGTAGACAAGCAAGAAGGTCAAGACGCTACGCACGGCCACCGGTGGTGAGTACAAGGTGTGAGAAGGCTGGTTGAGCCAACTCGGCATCAACCATCAGAGCACCACACCTTAAAACCCTCCTGCATAATGGCATTGCCGAGCGGATGAACCATACTATCCTCCGCATGACAGGAAGCATGCTGTTCAATGCCAAATCCCTCTTTGCTTATGGGCCCAAGCTACAAAAACTACTTCCTACCTTTGTCAAGCACACTACCAATGCCGCTCCGCGGGGAAGATCCATCCGCGGAGAAAGCATGGGCAGGCTTAGATCCGCGCACAGAACGCTGGCTCCCGCGCACGCAGTTGAGCAAGGGGTAGCGCGAAGTCCAGGGGCGATGAGGACCAGGATGACTACAGGAGAGCCGCCGCATGTTAGCAAAATCACCTGCGATGGTTCCCCCAACTCAAGTGCTTGTGGCGATGGGAGAAAGAGGCGGGAAGCGGTGGCGTGAAATATGCGGTACAAGGAGAACATGGACAAGCCGTAGCAAGAACCGCAATCACGGACTGTGCACAGAAAGGTCAGCGGAAATGCGAAGCAATCAAGGGAGAGAATATCCTATCAGCATGAGTGATTGTGCATCAATCACAGAGCAGTCCCTAGACATGCACCGCAGAGGACAAAGAGTCAAGGAAGAACATGAAGAACCGCGTACACGAGCCACGGATGAAGAAAATGATCAATAGAGGATGTGTTGTGTGGGAGGGTGGCTGAGGACGAGACCCGCGATGCGTAGTGGCACTGCGTGGAGTCCAAGTAGGAGGAAATAAGATACCATGAGAGGGATGAGACCGACAGCATGTAGACACGCGGTGTGGAGTCCCAAGTAGAAAAAAACCATAGTAGCAGCAGTACAAGTGCAACTCAGTCTTGCATGTAGTCCTCAGCAGTACTCCGCATTCATGTACGTTGCTAAATTCATCTAAGATATCCAACCACTCGCGTTGCCTTCCATCCTGCTGCTCCCGTCTTCTCTTTGGATTCCCGTGAGCAAACTACGGAATTGTGTGCGCGAGGAGCCAAAAGTCCGAGTGAAGTGAACTGCGGGTGGTGCCTTCAGACGTCCGTGGAACAAGGGCTCTACGGAGAGGAGCTTGAAGCCACGCGGTGGCGGCTCACATGTGGCAAGGAGTGGACCGCGAAGTGTTATTCATCGGTGAGGTTTATGCACCGAGGTTCAGGTCTCCAGTCCGCAGAACTGCCAGTAGCTAGGGGTGGGGTACCTATGATGCTACTACCTCTCTGAGTAGAGCTGTAGTAACAGTAAGAAGTACATAATCCACATGTCACGTTGAAACACGCATGCTCAATTAAAGTTAGAGGCGCAACAAAACTAGGGTTATCAGTGTCATGGTGCGGTGAGCATGGATAGTTCCTTGCTCTTTGTTAAGCGGAACTACGCGTGACCTTCGGATCAGACATTGATGTCGGCAGCACGTTTTGTCCATCAAGATTGCAGAAGGTAGCAGTAGTCATATGTGCGGTACTTCTTGCCGCGCCAAGCCACTAGCTACGCGGACGACCGAAACTCCTCGGCGGTGCTGTCCCGCACCCCTATCAGCTCCTTGCCAGGCGCGGATCCACTTGTCCAACATCGACGTGTGAACAAGTGGCTGGAGCAGCTGCACTGGCGTCGCATCATGAACAATCTGTGCAACCGTGTGGAAGTAGAGATAGTCTCCGACATGGCAGCCGTGGACCCAGCCATTCTCAGCACGAGTCGGAGGGACGGGGGGCTGTGGCTGCAGCACCACCGTGATCTTCTAATCCCCAACCATCATCGGAGTAACACTCCGATGGTGGAGGACTCTAAGCCTATCGCAGATTGGTCTACCACCGTCGTGGCGGGCAGCACCCGATGGTGGCTGGCGGCATAACGACAGACCATGCATCCTTGACAACACATCCACAGACACAGAACCCCGAGGAAGCAGAAACTACCGACAACCCATTAGTGGACGACCAACGGATAGTGACGGATTTGCAGCAGAAAGGACCACGGGCTCCCGCTCTTGGGATGTCTCTAGACTCCACCCTGCCGTGGCAGATGGCAGGGACGACCCCGGGAGATATGGCAATGGGACCACCTACAAAGGGATCACAACAGCATCAAGCGACCCCACCACCGTTCCACCTGGGAGGAGAGCTGCCGGGGATGCCGGGGCCCCAACAAACACCGGGATCCACGTTGTTGTTGATGAACCAGCCATTAGCAAATCAACCTTCCGCACCTGCGGGAGCGACAACGGTGGAACCCGTCGCACCCTCTCATCCACCGATATACATGTTGCAGCAATCTGCGGGAGTCGGCAAGGCAGGGGGGCCGCTGCAGCACTACATGTTCGGCCTAGTATTGCAGCACAAGCTTCGCAGCTGAGTATGAGTTTACCATTGATGGGAGCACCATCACAGGCCGTACCAGAAGCACTGCCATTGCAGCGGGTGCACCCATCCCAGGCGGTAACCAGTGTGATACAAGAAGGAGCACTGCCAGCACTGGGACCACTCACCCAACAGCCTTGGCAGCCCATGCCGTTAGCAGGGATGTCGGTTCAGCCCCTTGCGACGATGACGTCGCCAGGGACTTAGGATGCGTGCGTTACCCTCCAGAGAGCCTTAGCACAAGCACCACCTGCGGGGACACAACCATCGACCCATCAGCAGCAGACGGTTGGGGGTATGGCTCCAATGAACGCCATAATCCAGCCTTCCACTTGGCCCCTCTAGGCAACACAGCACCAGCACTCCGTGGGCATGGCACAAGGGGGGTTGACGCTGCCAGAGCTCATGGCTGGCGCACCGCCGCAGCCGCCAGCGATTACCCAACAACAAAATCCTCAATAGCAAATGATTTGAGTAGTGCCCGCAGGAGCACTACCACCAATCCCACATCAGCCACCAACAGTGGAGAGCCATTCGCACCTGTTGCCACAGCAGACACATGGAACACAACACGCTACAAGGACGATAGCAGCCTTGACTGCCAGGATGGGACCACCGGTTCAGCCCTATTTCGCGGCGGCGATTCCTGTCAACCAAGCGTACTGGATAGCGTAGATGATACCATTAGCGCTTGGAATTCAGGCTCCGCCCCTGAGATAAAATTCTTCTCCACACCTTACAACGCTAATGCGTTAGCGCTTCCCTCTTGGTACATGCTTCCCCCACCTATGCAGCCAGGCTTTACAATGTCCGTGGGAAAGCCCTATATACTAAACCCCCCAACGGGTTGCACCGCGGCCCCTCCTGCAACCATTCCTCCCCCACGTGTTGTGACTACGTTAACAACTAACCGCAGCACGATTCCGTAGCTACAATACATTCGTTTGGAGCCTGCCAATATCCCGCAGTTGGACTCCTTCAAGGGTGCCCCGGAACAAGACCCCTGGGTGTGGCTCAAACAAATCACCCTCTATGCTAGCATCGGCCAAATTCCGCCTGACCTCTGCCTGGCCACCGCGGAACCTCATCTCCAGGGGGCTGCAGCTGATTGGTACATGGTATGGGCGCCTTACCCTTCTTTCGATCACTTTGGCAATGCCCTCATTGAGCGCTTCAAGCACCTGACAAAGGAGGAAGCGCTGCGGAAGATTGAAAAGGAGGTCATGCGCAAAGATGACCATATCTACATATCTTTAGATCAGCTCCTGACCTGGGCTTCAGTGGCTAAAAGCACGCAAGGGAAAGGCCTGCCCGTATGGGTCGTGCTGCAAAACCTCATCCGTGCACATCCTGATGAAATCAGCAGCCTCATGATCGTGGACCACTATCATTCCCTCCAAGACACGGTGTGGGACGCCACATATACTTTCACCAGACAGCGGTCCACCCAGCAATATCAGGGCGGTAAGACTCATGTACCCTCCCCTGCCCACACCCTGGCCCCGAAGCAGCAGAAGCCAAGAGCCTGCTACACGTGCCAGAGCCTACAACACATTGCTCGGGATTGCCCACGTAAGCGGCAAGCAGCTCCGCGCTCGGACCCAGTCTCCCAGGATCCCATGGTCCAGTAGTGGCAGCAGTATTACAAGCAGACGTGGCCGGGTCAGCAACAGTAGCATCAGCGGCAACAGCAGCTGCAGCAACAGCAATCGCCTCTGGCCCCAACTGGATTAAACCAGGCAACCCAGAGGACAGGCCAGGGCATCTTGCCAAACCCGCCGCCAAACCCCGCGGCCGGTGCCCGCAACGTAAAGCAAGGCTTGCATATGGTGGAGGATGAAACCACCAAGATAATACCCACACCAGAGGAAACGGAGCTCATTGCCTGAGCTCGTCGACTCAAGCTCCCCAGATGGGACCGATAAGAGGCTATACAACTCCAAAGTAATCTGCGGCAATGGGCAAAAGCTGCTGAGGCCCGACTGTAGGAGGCCGTTACTGCCTGTTTTGTTTTACCTCCGGAAAAGCGACAAATTATGGATCCTGCACATACGAAAGATCCAGCCCCGCCTATACCTTGTCGGTGCCACACCATGCTCCCTCCCTTGCCGCAGAGTCCATAAATCTGGTAGATAAACTCTTCACCGCTCCCATCGCTTCCGTAAACGTCTTTGATTTTCTCCAACTCAACCCCGAGCTGGCTTTGCGGCTTGGAGAAGAATTCATTCAAGCCAACCATCGCCTCCAGACCGTTGGCATCTCCCTCACCTGTACCACTCTGACACATGATATTCAGAACACTTGATGGGTCATAGCGGAAGCCTTACCGGATTGACTACAGAAGAAATAGATTGGGGTTGGGCATAACAGCCTCTGGAGCCACCACATGCAGGTGGGTTCTCTTTACGAACCAATGGACGTGCGAGTCACACAGGCCCGGACTTAGGATGTCCTCCTCGGCATGGACTATCTCCTTCCGCGCCAAGGCAACCTGTTGTTCTCACTGGGGGTCATGCAACTCATCTCCGCCACCGGTACGAAGGAATACGCCCTCATTACTTTAGGGGATCGAGTAACTGTGCAGGTGACCGGTGACTCACCCTTTCCCCTCTCCGATGCGGCAGACGAGGATGCACACATGCGTTCCTAACGCAGCCAAGTCCCCGCAGAGGTCACCCTTGACGCGGAAAAAATCTCTATTGGGGAATGGTGTGAACTCTTTACGGACCACGCAGAACTAGGGCTGCGTGCTAGCCTCCTCGAGCTGTGGCAGGAAAGCGAATAGGCGTTCGGCCAAGGCCTTCCCCTGGATGACAACGACGATTTATACCCCATCCACGACCAACGGCCATCCCTACCCCCACGATGGGACCACATCCTTCACCCTCGCCTCTCACCGGCCTAGAAGCTGTATTTCAGGGATCTGCTGGACTCTTTTGGCCACAGCTTTGCTGGCGCGGGAACAAACTTAGGAGCTGTCGATGCCTTCCATGTCATTAACACCGACGCGGCTGCCACTATAAAACAGAAAGTCCACCGGTTCCTCCCTGACCAAGAACAAATCATCAACAAAGGCCCCGCAGAATTGAAGGCGCAGAGCCTAATAGTACCCATCCTCAGCCCCTGGGGTGCTAACTTGGTCATCGTCGGCAAACCGGATGGGTCCAAGCGTTTGTGTGTTGACTTCCGTGATCTAAACCATGTCACGGAGGAAGACGCCTACCCCATACCGTTGATCGTTGCCACCCACGAGCGACAGCAAAGGCCCGGGTGGTTTGCAAAACTCGACGTCATGGCGGCCTTCCACGCTGTCCCCATGCACCCGGATTCCATTATCAAGACGGCTTTTGTTACTATCAAGGGACTCTAGGCCTTCACCTGTATGCCATTTGATCTTCGCAACACTAGCGCCACGTTCTGACGCGTCATGGATTCCACCCTCCGTGGTATCCCCAACGTGAGCTGTTAGATTGATGATATCATGGTTAGGGCCCAGAGTTTTGCAGACCTCTTCTCCTCCCTCTTCGATGTCTTCTCGGCTCTTCGCGCTGCCAACCTCAAGCTCAAGGCCACCAAGTGTTTCATCGGCACCACGGAAATGGAAGTTGTGGGGTTCTTCATGAGTGCCAATGGCACCAAAACCGATCCCGTAAATTTTGAGGCCGTACAGGAGTGGCGCCAATCCACCACTGCGGGATAGGTCAAGATTTTTCTCGGCTTTGTCTCCTTCTACCGCAAGTTTGTCCACAACCATGCCCGAATCATATGCCCACTAGAGCATCTGACCTATCAAGACATCCTGTTCAAATGGACGCCGGAGTGTGCCACTGCCTGGGCGGAAATCAAACATCGTCTGGTCAGCGCGCCCATGCTTGAGTTTCCTGATTTCAACCTTCCCTTCTCCATCACCACTGAGTGGTCCCGGGACGGCCTCGGCGCCATACTATCGTTATCGGTCCAAGAACCAGTCTCGTAAGTGATTGCGTATGCTAGTCGCGCCCTAACTGAGGGTGAGCGGAACTACCCAGCAGTGAAGGGCGAGTGTTTGGCTGTGCTATGAGCACTTCAGCACTTGCGCGACTACATCAAGAATGGCAAGCCTTTCACTGTCCTCACCGATCACCAAGCGTTACAATGGCTTCTCACAACACAGAACCATGAGGGTATCTAGGCTAAATGGGCCCTCCTCTTGCAGGGCTATAACTTGAAGATCAAGTACCAACCCGCGCTTGCCAATCGACACGCGAATGCATTATGCCGCCTCCCTGGTGAAGACTGGCGCCACTCCGCGGGTTCGCGGAAAGACCTCCTGGACCCCCCCCCCCCC
>SZWC01000631.1:41164-61295 GCA_023375785.1 Penium margaritaceum | reverse complement strand
GCTTGAGAATTCACGGATGAGGAATCTACGACTGCGTACCAACTCCTGTCCGAGATAGAACCAGTTGAGCCCATTGGCACCGTAGAGACTCTTCCAGCCCTCCATCCCACAGGGTACCAGCTTGCCCGATGTTTCAATCCCACCATCCGCGGCTGGACGCTCGCGGAAATCACGCCACATCTTCCCCTCCCGCTCTTCACTACCACAATTACATCAGACTCCCTCCGCCACGGCGGCTGCAACCGCCCCTCCGACGCTGTTTCTTACACCCTCTGCCTCCCCTCTCCTTGACACTCACCATCCCCTTTCCTTGGTTGACTTCCTCCTCCACTCGCCTGCGTCTGTGGGGTGTCTCCAGAACCTTTTTTCCTCCGTAAACCCCCCTCTCTCTCTCCCGCCGGCATCCACCTCCCTTGCACCATCACCCATGATATAGGTGTCCGCATGGTGGCCCATGCCATTGCCACTGCACACTCCCACGTCCGGGAGGATGCCCGCTGTGCGCCATGCACGTGGACCCCTGCATTGTTGATACCGGGTCCAACTGCACCCGCTGAAGTCCACGTGGCATGTAGCCACGTCTGGATTTGTGGCCGAAAATTCGTAGCCATTGTGGACACCGGCGCCACCCATACCACTCTCACGCTGCAGATGGCTCGCACCTTACGAGTGGACCACCTCATCACACCTACTCGACTCTGCTTCTCCATGTCCACCGGAGCCATCGATGCATCCATCGGTCAGATCGTGGCCGTCTCCATCCAGGTTGCTAATGTGCATGCACCGCACACCGTACAGGTGTGCGATGTTCGCACATATGACATGCTCCTCGTAGTCGACTGGCTCGTGGCGCGCCAAGCGGATACATTGCTTAGTGCCAGCATCCTCAGTCGAATTTCCGTCTCTGGCATTCGATCGTTTACTCCACTCTTTTCCTCAGCCCACCTGTCGTATGATCTACTTTCCATGGCTCTCACGCCACCCACCTCTGGCACTTGGTTCACTCGACGTGTCACACGAAGCTCAAGGGTAAACTGCAGAACTGTCTGTACCATGGCTCGTCCGTCCACCGGAGAGTCCGCGCCGGGGATTTGGTGACATTGCAAGGCGAGCTATCCGGTGGCAGACAGCAAACTGAGCTGTAACCACAATGAGACACTCCGCACCACCCGTGACGGCAGCCTCATGTGGGGCATCTCAGGCCCCCTAGGACCCTTCCGCGCCCCCGGCAGCAGCAACAGCAGCAATTTCACCTGAAGCACCTCCAACGTTGGGCCATCTTGCATCACTAGGGGCATCTCCGGCTGCCTGGAGACCTTCCACACCACCTGGAACATCTCTGGCTCCTCGTGTCCCCTCCGCGTCACCTGTGGCCCCACGGGCCCCCCTGCATCCTCGACGACAGTAGCGGCAATCTCACCATAAGTAGCCCCGACATCGGACCCTTCCACACCCCACACAACAATAGCATCAACAGTCTCACCTGGAGTAACTCTAGTACCGGGCTCCACTGCACCACCCATAATAAGAACCTGAGCAGCGTCACCAGGAGCACCTCCGACGCTGGTCCCTCTCGCATCGCCTGCACTGACTGCATCCGCAGGCGCACCATCGCCCCCCTGGCCCCTTTGTGCCAGTAGCGCACTCTTCCTCCCCACCAGACTCGCGAGACAATCTGGCGCACCGCACAACACATCCCGCATTTAGTGCAAGAATGATAATGGAAGGAGCGCGGACCTACCTGCAAGAGAGCTCTAGAGATAGCGGAGATTATTCTAAGGCAAACCAGCTACAGGAGGTGGTCAGCAGTGTCATTCTACACCTGCAAGACGAGCTCCCAGAGGCAATCCGCGCGGACATGGAGGACTCCTTCTACAACAATGCATGGTAGGTAGCCTTCAAGGGCGCGGCCAAGACTACACGGGCACTGAACCAGCGCGGAAAACAAGATCAAGTACTGGAATAGCAGGTGCGGAGCGACTCATCTCGGCACTCCCCAAGATCCTTTATCTTTAGCCGAGCAGTGGAATGACAGGTGTGGCAGCATATCTTGACAAAGCGGTCTCTCCGCGGACCACGCGGAACCAGGGGTGCGTGCCAGCCTCTTAGGGCTGTGGCAGCAAAGCGAACAGGCATTCGACCAAGGCCTTCCCCTGGATGACGACGATAATTTCTACCCCTCACCACTAACACCCATCCCTACCCCCACGATGGGACCACATCCTTCTCCCTCGCCTCTCACCGCCCAGAAGCAGAATTTCAGCGATCTGCTGGACTCTTTTGCGACATCTTTGCTGGCGTGGCAACAGACTTGGGAGCAATCAACGCCTTCCATGTCATCAACACTGGCACGGCCGCCGCGGTCAAATACAACGTACGCCAGATCCTCATTGACCACGAACAAATAATCAACAAAGGCCTCGCGGAATTGAAGGTGCAGGGCGTAATAGTCTCCAACGTCAGCCCATGGCGTGCTAACTTGGTCATCTTTGGCAACCCGGATGGGTCCAAACGTTTCTGTGTGGACTTCCGCGACCTCAACCGTGTCATGGAGGAAGACGCCTGCCCAATGGCGCTGATCGTCGACATCCATGAGCGACAGCAGGGGCACGGATGGTTTGCAAAACTTGACGTCAAGGCGGCCTTCTACGCTGTCCTCATGCACCTGAATTCCATTGTCTATACGGCTTTCATTACTCCCAAGGGACTCTACGCCTTCACCCGTATGCCATTTGGTCTTCGTAACACTAGCGCCACGTTCCAACGCGTCATGGATTCCACCCTCCGCAGTATTCCCAACGTGAGCTGTTACATTGATGATATCATGGTTGCGGCCCAGAGTTTCACAGACCTCTTCTCCTCCCTCTTTGATGTCTTCCGGCTCTCTGCGCTGCCAACCTCAAGCTCAAGGCCGCCAAGTGTTTCATCCGTGCCGCGGAAACAGAAATTTTGGAGTTCGTCATGAGTGCCGACGGCATGAAAACGAATATCGCAAAAATCACGGCCGTACAGGAGTGGCGCAAACCCACTGCTACGGGACAGGTGAAGAGTTTTCTCGGCTTTGTCTCCTTCTACCGCAAGTTTGTCCTCGACCACACCTGAATCATCTGCCCACTGCAGCAACTAATCCATCAGGACCTCTCGTTCGAATGGATGCCGGAGTGTGTTGCTGCCTAGGCGAGAATCAAACATCGCCTTGTCACTGCGCCCATGCTTGAGTTTCCTGATTCCAACCTTCCTCTCTCCACCACCACTGATTGGTCCTGGGACGGCCTCGGCGCCATATTGTCGCAATCGGTCCAAGAAATAGTCTAGCAAGTGATTGTGTATGCCAATTGCACCCTCACCGAGGGTGAGCGGAACTACCCACCAGTGTAGGGCGAGTGTTTGGCTGTGTTATGGGCGCTTTAGCACTTCCGCGACTACATAAAAAACGGGAAGCCTTTCACAATCCTCACCGATCAAAAAGTGTTACAATGACTACTCATAACACAGAACCATGATGGCATCTTGGCCAAATGGGCCCTCCTCCTACAGGGCTATAACTTGAAGATCAAGTACCAGCCCACGCTCGTAAATCGACACGCGGATGCTCTCAGCCGCCTCCCTGGTAAAGACTGGCCCCCACTCCGCGGATCCGCGGAAAGACCTCATGGACCCCCCCACAGCTGCTCCTCTCCCAACGAACAATGATCCTAAGTGGGAAGGCGTCGCTTGAGAATTCACGGATGAGGAATCTACGACTGCGTACGAACTCGTATCCGAGATAGAACCAGCCGAGCCCCTTGGCACCGCAGAGAATCTTCCACCCCTCCATCCCACTGGGCACCACCTTGCCCGACGTTTTAATCCCACCATCCGCGGCTAGACGCTCCAAGAAATTACGCCACATCTTCCCCCTGCTCTTAACTACCACAATCACAACGGACTCCCTCTGCCACGGCGGTTGCAACCGCCCCTCCGACATTATCTCCCGCACCCTCTGTCTCCCCTCTCCTTGACACTTGCCATCCCCTTTCCTTGGTTGACTTCCTCCTCCACTCGCCTACGTCTACGGGGCGTCTCTAGAACCTCGTTTTCCTCCGTAAACCCCTCACTCTCTCCCGTAGGCATCCACCTCTCCTGTACCTTCACCCATGATGCAGGTGTCCGCATGGTGGCCCATGCCATCGCCACAGCACATTGACGCGTCCGGGAGGATGTCTGCCGTGCGCCATGCACGTGGGCCAATGCATTGCTGATACGCGATCCAACAGCACCCGTTGAAGTCCACGTGGCATGGTGCCACATCTGGGTTTCTGGCCGCAAATTCATAGCCATTGTAAACACCGGCGCCACCCATACCACTATCGCGGTGCGGATGGCTCGCACCTTACGAGTGCACCACCTCATCACACGTGCTCGACTCCGCTTCTCCATACCCACCAAAGCCATCAATCTACCCATTGGTCAGATTATGGCCCTTCCCATCCACGTCACCAATGTCCATGCACCGTACACCGTACGGGTATGCGGTGTCCGGACATATGACATGCTCCTCGCAGTTGACTAGCTCTTGTCGCGCCAAGCGGATACATTGCTCAGCGCCAGTATCCTCTGTCTCATTTTTGTCTCCGGTATTCGACCGTTTACTCCACTCTTTTCCCCATCTCGCCCGTCCTCTGATCCGCTTCCCATGGTTCTCACGCCACCCACCTCCGGCACTCGGTACACTCGCCGCGTCACACAAAGCTCGAGGGAAAACTGCAGAACTGTCTCCGCCATGGCTCGTCCATTCAGCGCGAAGTCCGCGCATGCGAACTAGGGGGTTGGTGGCATTGCAAGGCGAGCTATCCGGCAGCAGACTTAAAACCGAGCCCTAACCGGAATGAGACACCCCACACCATCCGTGACGAGAGCCTCACCTGGGGCATCTCAGGCCCCCCAGGACCCTTTTGTACCCTTGGCAGGAGCAGCAACAGCAACTTCACCTGAAGCACCTCAACTTTGGACCATCCTACATCATTAGGGGCATCTCTAGCTTCCCAGGGCCCTTCGGCACCATCTGGAGCATCTCCGGCTCCTCGAGTCCCCTCCGCATCACCTGTGGCCCCACGTGGCCCCCCTGCACCCTCCGTATTAGTAACGGAAACCTCACCTAGAGTAGCCCTGACATCGGACCCTTCCGCATCCCCAACAATGGCAGCATCAACGGTCTCGTCCAGAGTAACTCCATTATCGGACCCCACCGCACCACCCATGGCAAAAACCCCAGTAGCATCACCAGGATCACGGCCGACGCTAGTCCCTCCCGCATTGCCGGTACTAACCGCATTTGTGAGCGCACTATCGCCTCCTGGCTCCTTTGTGCCAGCAGCGTACTCTTCCTCCCCACCAGCCTCGCGAGACAATCCGGCGTACGGCACACAACATCCCGTACTCAGTGTAGGAACGATAATGGAAGGAGCGCGCACCTACCTGGAAGAGAACTCCACAGATAGCGGAGATCAGCCCAGGGCAGACCAGCTACTGGACGTGGTCAGCAGTGTCATTAAACACCCGCAAGACGAGCTCCCGGAGGCAGTCCACGCGGACATGGGGGACTCCTACAACAAGGCATGGTAGGTAGCCTTGAAGGATGCGGCCAAGACTACACTGGCACTGATCCAGCGCGGACGACAAGATGAACTGCTGGAAACAGCAGGTGCGGAGCGACTCTTTTTGGCGCTCCGGAATATCCCCTATCTTCGTCGGAGCAGTAGAATGACAGGTGTGGTAGCATTTATTGACAAAGAATAACCAGAAGGCGCGGCAAACACTGCGCGCAAATAGTGGCTACTGGTCCGTAATGATCTGAATGCAGACCCACTCAACGCTACGTACATTTGCTTCAAGAACGCACCCCGGCACATACTCTCTACCATGTCTACCAGATGCCTGCAGGAACGATGGAGGCACCAGACAGGAAAACGGCGGCAAAAGTCTGCAGGTGGGGATACCTGATCGGGCCGGTCACTACCAGATGGGGAGTACAGTACACAGCGGCGGAACGTGCAAGCATCACTAATGCAGAGATGCGATACATGAACTGAGATACCGCCATTAGTGAGTGTTGGCAGGTCACATTGGATGGAGCTCCGCGGCAGCGGATAGTAGCGGTGGTAGCACAAGGACTGTGGAAGACACTATGAGGAGTGGACATACAGCTAACGGAAGCGGCAGCAAACCGCTGGGCCCTTGAAGCAGCTAAAGTGTGTTGGGAAGAGAAGAGCCGCATTCTCATGGAAATAGAGGATGCTTGTGAATACCTCCGCGACTCTCTTGAGCTCTTGTACACAAGGGGTAAGCTGCAGGCCGTCTCGCAGCAGAGGGCAGAAGAAGAAAAGCAAGAAGTGGAGGCAGTAGCAACACAGGTGGTTGCATAGCTCGAGACAGAGTTGGAGGAGGTAAGAGCGGTAGTGGAGGCCGCATTAGTAGAGACTGAGGATACAGGGCGAGGCGTGGCGGAGGCAGCGAAGCCAACGGCGGAACAAGTGACAAGAGAAAAGGCAGCACAGCAACAAGGAACGATCCAAGCGGCAGGTGAAAGTCAGGGACAGGATGTGCGTGCACAAGTGAGACCGGCTGGAGCCTGGTGAATAGCATGGAAGGGCGCTTCCGGACGTGCCTTGTCAAAGGCTCTGTGGGATAAACAGGGCATGCTTCAGAACGTGACCAAGCAAGCTATGGCATCAGCAACCGCCAGCAGACAGGCTGCCCCACACCAAGCGGCCTTGATGAGCACCGCAGCCATTCCCCGAAAGAAGCCAACCGCGGAAACAAAGCCCCCCTCCGTGGACACCACGCCGACATCCCGCCGACCAGGACAAGAAAAGCGAACCATCAAGGATAGCACCGTTGGTGCACCCGCTGCTAAGCGCAGCAAGCAGCGCCGCCTCGCTTAGGACACACTGCAAAACATCAACCCGGCGCAGCTCGTGCAAGCCTAGCGAGACGCGGCCCAAGCCATGGACTTGCTCATAGCGGTATTCCGCAATGTCCCAATGCCCGCTGGCTCGGTTCCAGCTTGCTCGTAATCCCTATAGGGAGGCGCCGGTGTAGTAGCACACCAAGAGAAAGAGACTGGGGAAAGCAGCGCGGTTCCCGAGACCAAAGAGAGGACCGCGGGGGTGGTGATCTCTGAGCTTCGTGAATAACCAAAGCTCGCCAAACAACAGCCTATCGCAAGGGGACAAGGCCTATTGCGACTCCAAGAGGCAGCAGCGGGAAAAAATCCAAGGGTAGAGACAGGCAAGGTCCTTGGAGCACGGGGTCGGCGGTATACAGCACCACCAAAGGTGGGGCTGCGGGACTAGTAGAACAAAGGGGAACTACGCGCGGTAGGAATCCTACAGCTCTTCCTAGCACCAGACAGCTGGGACGGAGAGCCACCCGCGTACGATGAAGAGAATCAACGGTGCCTGCAGGCAATGAAGGCAGAGCATAATGTGAAGCGAGCACATGGTTTCGAGCGCTACAAAAGGAGAAGAAGCGGAAGGCAGGGGAGGCCGCCGCAGAAAAGACAGGGAAAAAGGGACCCGTTGAAACACAAGATTGACGGATTTGGCAGACTGCTCACATCTTGGTCCACGCCACAACCAAGGAGCAACATAAAGCGGAGGCGGACAAGGTGTACAAAACCTTGGACGCCCAGATGGGGGTGAAATACGACTTGCAGAAGAAGGATGACCTTGCCCGCTTCTGTGAGCAGTATGCATGGGAGGGCGGTCGCCTCTGGCGGACCACGCCACACATCCCGTGGGTGCCTCCACCCACCATGTAAAGAGCGGGGGTTGAGGCCTACTACCGTCCCCACCATTCTGGTATACAGGTACTTGAGGAGCGGCTATCCCCCATCCTGCATGTGCCAGACCTTCTGGCAATCATAAAGGAGCTGGTGCTTCACTGCGCGGCATGTGAGCGACACCAAAAAGTTACGCTACAAAACATGCACCTCCACTTGCCCTCTCCTATCGGCAAACCCTTGGATCATATCATCATTGACTTCCATGGGCCACGCCCTCGCCGCGCTCAATGGGAACGGTACTGGATTTTAGCAATGGATCACTTGACCAAGTATGTGTGGGTCATAGCCGTCCCCGACAAGTCATCAGAGCGGGCAGCTCGTTTCATCTGGGAGGAGATATTCTTCCACTTTGGCGGGTTCCGTGTGGTACACAGGGACAATGGCACAGAGTTCAGAGACGTATTCTATGAAGAACTCGCGGAATGGAGCATGGAGCACGTGCACTCCAAGCGGTACCGCTCCCAGTATCAGGGGCAAGTCGAGCGGCTGCACGAAGTCCTGGAGCGGGCATTGGCCACCGCAAAAAAAAGAGACTGGGGGGAAACCCTCAAGAAGATCGCCCACTTCCTCAACATCACCCCCAGCCGCGCCACATCGTTCTCACCCCACGCCCTCCTCTTTGGACAGCCTCCGCGCGCGGCACTAGAAATGCTGCAACCACCACTGTGAATGCCACTAGACCCGGAGCAATAACAAGATGGCCGATCAGAGGAGGAACAGGAGATGGCGAAAGATAAGGAAGTGCAAGAGTGGTACCGGGAAGGATGCTGGAAAACATTCGCAGTAAGAGCAGAGGCAGGACTCCGCGCCTATGTCTTGGCCTGGTGCGCATGGGACGCAGCCAACCGACGCCTTCAGCATGGGCCAATCAGGGAAGGGAACCTAGTCTACTTGCGCCCATTCCCAGGCACGGGACGTAAAGCAGAGAAGGCACGAGAGGTGTACCGCGTGGCTGCCGTGGATGCGAGACACGTTTGGCTGGAAGGGCCGGATGGGTCAGTGAGCAGAGTTACCCGGCCACCGATTTTATCCTGCTGCCCCCAGCCCGGCATACACACATACCAGGAATGGATGGGGAGCTTCCCCCGCTCGAGCAACGCAAGGGCTCAAGGGGATGGCGGGCGGAGGAGGTGTTGGAGCAGTGTGAGTCTCAGGTGTCGGAGGAAGAGGATGCATGGAGCCAGGAACCTAAGGAAGATGAACCAAAAGACAGCGCTGATGTTCAGGAGGTATCCTCTGGGGAAGTAGAGGCGGGCCAAAGGTCACAAAGGGAGGAGCAAGGAGGCCAGCAGTACAAGGAACATCCGGAACGACCGAAGCAGTCAGGGTCGCAACGAACGAGCAGCGGAGAGGAAACCCATAGGACACCCGCTGCTACTCCGCGGAGAAGCGCACCCATGAGCCCCTGCGACCTGGCCAGCTTCACAGGCCCCTGCACGGTGTGCGAGGAAAACTCGCTGGAGGCATCCTTCTTGAAGGTTGTCTACCGCGTCTATGGTGAGCCAGCACACCAGGGGCTGGCCAAGAGGTGCATTGGGCTAAACCGCACGTGTGTGAACTGCCTCAAGGGGGGTAAAGAGAAGGGAGCAGAGCAGAAGAGGAAAGGAGGTAACCCAGGCTGAGGAGGAGAGGCACGCGGAAAATGGGATCTAGAGGAAGAGGAGGAGGAGGAGGAGAAAGAGGAAGAGCAGGCAGCGATACGGCAAAGACCGCGCACGGTCTCACGCACAACCCTGCGGCGATGTCAGGATGAAAGATGGATGGCAGTAGCGGGACAGGCCAGAAACGAGAGGGAAAGTAAAATGTGCACCCAATGTGGGCACCACTGGGGCAAGACAGTGCACGACTGTGAAGGATGTCACCAAAAAATATGTGACAAGTGCCTGGAACAGCCGCGGAATGAAAAAGGGGCGCGCAGCAGACCAAAGAAGTGCAGGCAGTGTGAACAAGAAGACGAACATCAGCAGGGAATACAAAATCCGCCGCGGGTAACCGCGGAGGGGGAAGAACTGGACTCGGAAGATGAGGAAGACTCGCCCACAGCAACTACGGAGAGCTGCCCCACCTGTGTCAAGGCTGTCAACAAGGTTGAGCACTACCGTCAATGCAAATTACTGGCCCACCAAGGTTGCCTTGTTACAGGTAGCTCAGCTTGGGCGGGACAGTGCCACAAGTGTGTAGGGATTCCCGTCGTGGAGGAAGGGGCCACACTGTCATATGATGAAGAGACCTTGGCTCCAGTCTGCGGGGTATGCATGGAGGATTTGACAGAGTTCGGCAAGCCGTGCCGAATGTGCAAGACAATGTGCCACCTGCAGTGTGGGATGCGCGGGAAGGAGGGCATTTGGACCTGTAGTGGTTGTCGCGACAAGACCCAAAAGATCAAGTGGAAGCTCTCCAACAAACGCACATACACCAGAGATAACTACGGAGGACGGCTCGCAGGGACAGTCTATCACTACGAGCATTGCGGAGGCATCGCACATGAGCACTGCACTGTGGAGGTGGGGCGGAGCAACGAGGGTAAGAAAGTCTACTGATGCTCAAGCTATAGGAAATAGGAACACGCACCCCACTGCTCCTCATGCAAGCAGCTGGTCACCGCGCCCACGATAGAAACACGGTGCGAAGGTTGTAGACTCTTCGTCCAAGACGAGTGCGTGGAGAAGCTCTAGAGGAAAGGAGGGACCATGGAGAAATACTACAGACCGTACCAGGAACAGAACCGTCACAGGCTCCACAAACACTTCAAGCGGATAACTCGCTAAAAGACTCTGGGGCAGAGTCTTGCGAAAAAGGGAGTTTTGGGGCATCAGTGTCGAGCAGACTTCCACTACAGCTCCGTGGGGAAGATCCATCCGCGAAGAAAGCATGGGCAGGCTTAGATCCGCGCAGAGAATGTTGGCTCTCGCAGACGCGATTGAGCGAGGGGTAGCACAGAGTCAAGGGGCAATGAGGACCATGATGTCTACAGGAAAGCCACTGCATGTTAGCACAATCACCTACGGCGGTTCCCCCAACTCAAGTGCTTGTGGCGGAAGAAGATAGAGGCTAGAAGCGTTGGCGGGAAATCCACGGTACAAGGAGAGCAGGGACAAGCCGCAGCAAGACCCATAATCAGTGATAGGGCGCAGATAGGTCGGCAGAACGACAAAGGAATCAAGGGAGAGAGCATCCAATCAGCATGAGTGATCGTGCATGAATCACGGAGCAGCCCTTAGAGACGCACCGCGGAGGACAAAGATTCAAGGAAGAACACAAAGAACCGCGTACACGAGCCGCGGATGAAGAAAATGATCAATAGAGGATGTGTTGTGTGGATGGGTTGCTGAGGACGAGACCCGTGGTGTGTAGCCGCATCGCGTGGAGTCCAAGTAGGAGGAAAATAAGATACTGCAAGAGGAATGAGACTGACGGCATATAGACACGACGCGCGCAGTCCCAAGTAGAAAAGGGCCTCACTAGCAGCAGTAGAAGTGCAACTCAGTCTTGCATGTATTCTTGAGCAGTACTCCGCATTCAGGTACTTTGCCAAATTCATCTAAGACATTCAAGAACTCTCGTTGCCCTCCATCCCGCTGCTCCCGTGTTCTCTTTGGAGTCCTGTCCGTGAACTGCAGAATTGCGTGCGCGAGGAGCCGAATGTCCGAGTGAAGTGAACTGCCAGCGGTGCCATCACTTGCATATGTCCGCAGATTAAGGGTTCCGCGGAGAGGAGCTAGAAGCCGTGTGGTGGCGGCTTCCGTGTGGCAAGGAGTGGACTGAGGAGTGTCATTCATCGGTGATGTTTGTGCACCGAGGTTCAGGTCTTCAGTCTGCAAAACTGGTAGTAGCTAGATGTGGGAAACCTGTGATGCTGTTACCTATCTGAGTAGAGCTGTAGTAATAGTAAGTAGAGCATAATCTGCAAATCACGCGAAATCAAGCCTGCGCAGAGAAAGTTAGAGGTGCAGCAAAATTGGGGGTATCAACCTTGTGAATCTCACTCCGGCAACCGCGATTGGAATTCGTGGTAAGAAGCAGCAAAAGAAGCAGCTCGGGAGGCCATAAGAGGACTGGTCAGGAAATCAGCCAGATGCATTAGACTTGAGGATCTTTGTCTATACTTCTTGGACAAAGGTCCAAGCAGGAGAAGGAAGTGGCAAGCTAGATGCACACGCTCGTAAGTGTGTCATAGTTGGATATGACACTACACATAAGGCATACAGGCTATGGGACCAAGCATCCGGAAAGCTCATTCGGAGCCAAGATGTCAAGTTTGATGAAAGGATGCCCGGAAAGGGAGAATCCCTAGACCCTCTCCATGATCCCAAATCAAGAGAGTGGGTTGTGTTGCTCCAGCCAGGTGATCACGGACTTCAGACCGGGCAGATTGTGCGAGTGAAAAATGGTGCTCCAGGGAGAGTAGGTATGCAAGCCGACAGAGCAACAGACTTTGACACTGAGTCTTAGTTGTCCAAGGTCTACGAGTCAAACTCTACGGCTAGTGGCTCATCTTCAAACAACGGATCACTGGCAGCGTAGGAACAACGGTGTAAGTGAGCCTTGAAGCATCACCAGCAACCCCCCTGCGTACTATGCTCCAGAAGAAAACTCCGCCCAAGTATGATGCTTTGAGTGCAGAATGGACCAAACACAGCTGGTCATGCTTGGCACAGGAAGAGCCCTTGATCGTAACGGGGGCTATGAACATTCCAAATGCAGCCAAGTGGAAGGAGGAAGTAGATAGCAAACTTGCATCCATTAAAGAGAACAGAAAATGGGTTTTGGTGGAGAGGCATTCAAACGCACATGTGGGTACTCTAGAAAACGTTAAAGCAGGATGGTACTATGAAGAAGTACAAGGAAAGAGGTATGGTGAAGGAGTTTTTCCAACGTGTAGGCTCAAAGTATGAAGAGACCTTTGCGCCTATCCTCACCTTTGCCTCCATCTGATTCATGCTTGACATCGTTGCTATAAACAATCTGGAGGTCCACCATATGGATGTCAATATAGCTTTCCTCTATGGAAGGCTATAGAAAGAAGTGCTAATGGAAGTACCCGGGGGAGTGAAAGCTCCAACGGACAAGTATTGCAAACTGGTCAAAGCACCCTACGTGCTAAAACAGGCTCCAAGGATATGGTAGAAGGATATGGATGGTTTCATGGCTGGGCCAAACTTCACGCACAACCAAAACGGCCCTAGCCTCGAAGTGCAGGAGGATGAGCAAGGCTTGATGCTGGTTGCACGTTACGTGGGTGACCTTATCATCTGGTTGTCATCGATCAAGCTGTTAAACAAGCTGGAGATAGATCTGACCAATATGTTCAAGATGAAGGGCATGGGTCTGCTTAAGTTCTATCTCGGGATAGGTCTCTCTCGCAATCAAGCAGCAGGCCCCATCGAGTTGAACCGGACCAAGTACATTGGGAGATCCTCAAGCACTACAACATAGAGGGTTACAAGCCCATTAGCACACCCATGACAACAAAAATGAAGCTCTTCTCCTCCATGAGCCCCATCACGGATGCAAAACGGCGTGAGATGGTAGCAGCCTTGCGTATCCCATGGTAGGAACACGCCTTTCTATTTGCTTTGCTGTGGGGAAAGTGAGCAGGTTTGTGGCCAATCAAGCTTATCATGCGCTATCTGCAGAAGAGTCGACACATGGGACTCCAGTTTGGAGGCCAAAAAGGATCTGACCCGCTTTGGCTCGTGTGCTACATAGAGACCGACAGGAGAGGAAGAATCGATGACAGAAAGTCCACCTCCGGCTTTGTGTGCCTCTTGAATGGTGGTGTAGTCTTTTGGGCAAGCAAAAAGCAAGACGGTGTCTCCCTCTCGCCCGCTAAGGCAGAGTATATCACTATTTAAAAAATAAGCAAGGAGACAGAAGTGGCACGTTGGCGAAATGAGAGTGTCACAAACCGATGAAACAGATGTCCTCATGGACAAGAAGAGTGCCATAGAAATGGCGGAGGATAATGTCATCTCGCGGCGGACCAAGCATATTGACATAAGTTACTCATACTCACGCAACCGGGTCTCAAAATATATCGTGGGCCTGGAATACGTGGAGACGAGGAAGATGCTTGTATGTTGCATGACAAAGCCGCTAGACAGTGAATTGCACGTCGTAGGTTCTCGAGGCATCGGTATGGTCAACACAGAGAGGAAGACAAAGGCGAAGACCGTGTGAGAGAAACGATATCTCACAACTAATAGATAGAGGTGCAAGGGAGGGTTTTTTCACGTGATATGCTCCTTCTCCATGGCTGATAATTGGACAGGCACAAGACGGACTAGGCATGAACGGATCCCTTAGAGTAAGTCCCCTAAGTCTGGTTTTGATAGACAAGGCATGCACTACTCATTTGGAGCATGTCTCACTGGTCTAAACTGGATAGTATAGCTAGCAAACACTAACTATGAAAGCTACTTGTGGCTTAGACGATCCATAGTTAGTCTCTAGAGCGGGAGGTCACTAGGTGGAATCCCAACATAGTGACTTGTTTTCCTTGTGACCAAAATGGGGACAAGAAGGTTCTAATAATTATCTCATAACATTTCAAGGTCCGTTTTTGAGGCTGACTCCACTTGGCCCTCACAAGAAGCACCATGTAGGCAGGGAGGATAATGCTATCCACACTGCCGCCAAAATGGCTCATCCAAGGAGGCTGGCTCTACGATTTTAAGAACCTGGTAGTTGCCTATCATTAAGTATAGCTCTTATCGTTGAGGCTGTTAACACAGCTGTCCACTAGAGGCAGACACTAAAGAAGCATTGGTTGCNCAAAATGGGGACAAGAAGGTTCTAATAATTATCTCATAACATTTCAAGGTCCGTTTTTGAGGCTGACTCCACTTGGCCCTCACAAGAAGCACCATGTAGGCAGGGAGGATAATGCTATCCACACTGCCGCCAAAATGGCTCATCCAAGGAGGCTGGCTCTACGATTTTAAGAACCTGGTAGTTGCCTATCATTAAGTATAGCTCTTATCGTTGAGGCTGTTAACACAGCTGTCCACTAGAGGCAGACACTAAAGAAGCATTGGTTGCTTTAAGCCCCAAGAGTTAGCTCCTCGCGTGAAAGTGACCAGGCCTATGGACACAAGGAAGTGATTCTTATGAACTACTCAGTGTGGAACCTTAGCTGGGAGGGTGATATCACGTGTTGGTTGCAATACCAAGATTGGTTGGCAAAAGCATAGTGTAAGAACCCGTTTTGAAGACTGTTGCCTCAGGTCGGTTTACACTTTCTTGAAACTGGACTTCTCGGCTTTAGATGAGCTTTCCAGCCAACTTGTCCCATAGACTGTACGCCTTGTGTGTCGTGTCATATCCGATAATTACGGACTTGCAAGCACGTGCATCCAGCTTGTCAATTCCTTCTCTTGCTTGGCCCGTTGCCCATGCAGGATAGCCAAAGACCTTAATGTATGAGGCATCGGGCTTTTTCTCTCACCAAGCCTCTTGTGGTGTCTTGAGGTGCTTCTACTGATGATTTGTACGATGCGTGCCAATCGCCGCTACCGGAGTGAGATTCAGAAGGTAGCAAGCAATTCTTCTAGCTTAAGCTCAGAAGCAAGATACCAGTTTGGTGTCGAATAGCATGCTTTATGTCATCCGTTCGACAACGTAATTACTCATGGAGTATAAGGCGTATTGTTCTGGTGGTTGATGCCATGTTTGTTCAACCAGCCTTTGCATGCCTCTTACTCACCACCGCTGTCTGTGGGCAATGCCTTGACCTTCTTGCCTGTCTGCCGATCCACCACTATTACAGCTTCCTTGTGACCTCTCTCTTTGTCTTAGGTTGTAGATCCACATCTTGGGAGTGTGGTGTTTGATAAAGGTCAATGGATACTTGCTATTGTCGTTCAAAGGAGTACAAAATGGTACACAAACATATGAGTGAATCAGGTCCAAGACTGCTATCGCACGTTGCCCATTACCCTCACAGGGCTTTCTCTTTGCCTTGCCTTGGAAGCATGGTTGACACAGCTTCTTGCACTTTCCCTCATTGTTGGCCTTGCATCCCTCCATGCCATGAACCAATTTGTGTTGCTGCATAGATTGCTGTGTGCTGTCAGCTACATGACCAACCCGCCATTGCCAGAGCTCAGCATCTCTGTCTTTGGTGGAGCTGGCCGTCACGATGAGAGCCTATAGTGCATCATCAGGCTTTGGAGACTTGGGCTCTTCAACTTCAGCATTTCCCTCATTTGTACTCTAAAGGGGCTTGGTCTACTGCACGTATAGTATATAAATGCTTTGGACCTATGCGACAGGAGTCTCCTTGTGATAGGATATATAAACACCCTTGCACTTCATGATCACGGCCTCCTCCTCCATTGTGAGAACGGTCGTCATGTCGTGGTCCGTGATTTTGGTTAGTGACAAGAGGTTTGTCGCAAAAGACAGCATGTAGACAACGTTCTTTAGCATCAAGTCTTTTCAGCAACGTTCACGTTGACGCGGATCAACTTGTCTTTCTTGCCTTGCGCATGGACAAGGCTGCCGTTGCAATACCTCAAGCGATGTTTAGTATTCCTTAAAGAGATGAACTGATCCTTCTACATTGAATAGTGGTGTTTTGTACCATAGACGCGCCTGTAGGCTCCACAATTGAGCAATGCCGCTCCCTTGGTTGGGGTTACTCTTCCAGTCATCATGTTTGTCACCTCCTTCTTACCCGTTCCTTTGCCCCCATGTCTACCGCCATAATCTCCGTCTTCCTTATGCGGAGCGTTGCATTCCCATGCCCAAAGCATAGGCTTGCTACAGCTGTGGTGCATCCTAGAACGTTGTGAAACGTTTCCATCGCCACGGTTGCCTTTTCCTCCAACGCCGCCACTTCTGATACTGCTGTGACCAGAAGAAGAGTTGATGCCATGACCACCAGACCATGCAACATAGGCTGAAACAGTAGCCTCTCTACAACTGCAACGCATGGCTTCGTCGCGTATGTACTCGGAAAGTCCCTTAGACGTCAAATCCTCCTCCTTCCAACTATCAAAGACGGTGATTAGAGATCTCCAATTTTAAGATAGCGCCACGAGAAGGATCATCACCTTCATCTTGTTGTCGATTTCCCAATTCATTTGGATAACATGCTGGAACAAGCCTTTAAAATGCAGTAGGAAGTTGTAAATCAACTCTTCCTTGCTTTATCTCATTGAAATCAACATTTTTAGGATGAAGAGGTGACATGCAAAAGCCGTTGATTGACGTACGCATATAAACCTCTTCTAAGCCTTTCTTCCATAAATGATATCTTGGAGGTTGAAATGTTGTGACTCTTGAACTTATGTCACAACAATTGTAAACGCGATGTCATTTTTTATTCTCCATACTCGATATACAGCATCTGTTCTTGGAGGTTCAACATCGTTTCCAAGGAACATCTTCAATTAGCCACAGACCCTCGTGACTATCTCAACTTGCCAATTCCACAAGGGAAAACATATCCTTGTTAACTTTTACATCCCGAGGTTCACATCCTCGAGAGTCAGTATCGCAAGTGTCATCATCTGTCTTCTCTCCGTTTCTACCTCTCTACTTCATTGAGAATGATGTAGGCTGATACAAGCTATTATCTGCTACTGGATCGGAAGATTCAAGTCCGTTGTTCATTCCTTACCGATGGATCACGTACAAACTGAGAAGCTGCACGCTAGCGAGCCCTGGATCGTACCTCTAAGGCTAGATGTTCTTCTGGTTAGGGCCCAGGGATGGTATCACCAACGGCAGAGCTTATCCTTGGCCCTTGTTTGCTAAGTGCAATCACCCGCTGTTGGAGATGATGAAGCAGATGGAGCTGATTGAGTTGATGGAGCTGATGCGCAATGCAAGGCATGGAGGGCAAGAGTGTGGTGAGAATCATGCCTTAAAGCTAACCATTGTGGGCCCATAACTCTTTTTCCACATGCCTGAGGCGACGGTCTAAAAAATGGGTTCCGATAGCATGGTTCCCGCCAATCGCTCTTGGTATTACAACAAAGAGGAGGTATCACCCTCAACGCCAAGTTCTATAGTGAACTATTCATATGTAGCACTTCCTTGCATTGTCATTAGCATCTAGTCACTTTTGCGCGAGGGACTTCCAAGGGCTTATACCAACAAATGCTTCTTTAGTGTCTACCTTTGGTGGACAATCTGTTAGGAGTCTCAAAGGTAATAACTATACTAAATGACATGCAACTGACAGGTTCTTACAAATCCAGAGCCAGCCTCTAGCATAGGCGTGTAGTGGCTTCTTGGATAAGCCACTTTGGGGGCAATCTAGATAGCATCATCCCCCTTGCCTACATGGCGCTTCATGTGACCGCCAAGTCGTCCTAGCCACCAAGAAGGACCTTGGAATGTTCCAAGATATATCCTAGAACCCTCCTCTTCCCCTTTCAGTCACAAAAAAGTCTTGTCATGGGCCTCTAATTCAAACCTGTGTCCTCTCGCTCTAAAGACTATCTCTGGAACGTCTAAGCCACATGGAGTTGTCCTATGCAGTGTTTGCAGGCTATACTATTTTTTAGACCATGGAGACTTGCTCAAATGAAGTAGTGCATGCCTTGTCTATCTATACCATACTTAGGGTCCTTACCCGAAGGGAGAAGTGCATGCCTATTCAGTCCTTTGCTTGTCCACATGTCAATTATGGCCAAGTAGCATATCAGCTCAACGACTTTGAGCATCACCAAAACTCCCAATGCCAGTAGTAGGCATGGTCAAGGCAGCCAAGCCCTTGGAGAGGCTGGAAGCACGCGCCAACTTTAAGTTTTTGAAGATCCGTACCTGCCTCCTTTTTTTGGTGAGGGACTTGTGGGAGGTGGTGAACGGCAATGAGCGCGCTTTGCTTACACGGGCAAAAGACATCATCAAAGCGCAGGTCCAGCCAATGCACCTTCATCTACAATTACAGCTGCGGCATATGAAGAGGAGAAGAAGAAGGAGATGGAGGCATACAGGTTGCTTGTGAACACCATCTCCACCCCGCATCGTGCTAGCCACCTAACAACCTGGAAAGCATGTGCACGTATCTGGTGTTGGTGGAATTGTGTCGCAATGTAGCGAAGTGCAATGGCGGCAGCACTAGTGTAGCAGCATTTGTGGCCTCAAGTTTGCGTAACAAGCAAAAGCAACGGTTTGGACAGCTAAAAGGCAACAACAAAGGCAAATTCCACTACTGCTAAGGGGAGGGACTCCACAAAAAGGAGTACTTCATGATCAAGAGGGATCACAAGGAGCAGTAGTAGTAGCAGCAAAAGCACCAATCTCCACAACAGCAGGGGCAGCAATCAAAGCAACATTAACAACACCAGCGTAGCAGAATCAGGCAGGAGTACACCATTTTTGCAACATGAATGTGGTAAAGGAGGTGCGCGACCGCCTCTTCATGGCGAAGTCTGATATGTCGCAAGTGCACAAGGCAGATCTCGCATTGTACAAGGACTCTAGGTGTACTAAGAGCTTGATGGTCCACAATAAGTGGTTTACATAGATGCGCTCGAGTCACCTCGACCAATTGCTTGGGGTGATGATCAGGTGATGTATGCTCAAGGGATTAGGATTGTGGAGATGTGGTTGGAGACCACACGTGACATTGAAATAGGAGTGTTCCATGGCGTATTGTATGTACCTAAAGCTGCATTCAACCTCCTTCGACTCTTCTCTCTTACCAACACAAGACTACGCATCGTCTTTGACAACACCTGTGGCTATATCCACGACAAAGAAGCGGGGAAGGAGTTGGCCAGGTCGGTAAAGAAAGGCAACATGATTGCCTTTTATTGGTACCAAGGCGAGAATGAGAGCCTCGAAGCAGCAAACATGTGGGACTAAAGGGGCATCACTTGTGCTTAAGAACGGGTGTTGAATCACTCAAAGTGATGGAGTACATATAAAGCTAGAGCTTGGGCAAGTTAGCCCTCTCAAAAGCCACACCAGCTAGCCATGGAGGCTAAGTTTCACACTGTAGAGTCCATAATCCCACACAAGAGAGGAATTCAGCCTAGCAAACAGGCTGACCACTCACACACGGCCTTGAAAGCTAACAATATGCTCTGGTGGTATACTCCTAGTGGTGACATACCCCACAATCGCATAAAGAATCGCCATGTGTCCATGGGTAGCACACATGGATCTCACTTTGCGTAAAACGTAAGGAGATGTACGTTTTTCATAGTCAGCACACTCTGACAGGGCCACCCAAGAATCTACGACTTCTTTGGATTTTTTTCCCACCAGGTCTTGACCCTGGACCTCTTGGCTTTTTCTTTTATAAGGCTTAGGCATGGAGCCATCGCCCATGGTCACCCAGATACC
>SZWC01000631.1:13158-36201 GCA_023375785.1 Penium margaritaceum | reverse complement strand
AGAGGGATACCGGCCACGTCATCTTCTTCAAGGATGTCGTATTCAACAAGAGCAATGTCATCGGCACCACCATTGTTTTTGAGGTAGTAGCTGAACCAAGAGCACACCACACATTGGGAGCAGATATACTCCCTTGTCCGGTGTATTATGACCCTTCTCCACTTTGACAATGGGAGAAACAGTGTACTCTTCCATGTCTGATGCAGAAGATATAGTAGCCTCGTCACCACAAGCAGAGGAAGTAAATGCAGTACCCCTAACTAGAGAGTTGTGCCAGCAGCACCGCGCCAGTCCCTTGCCAACGCTCCAGCACCAGGTCATAGGTACCCTTTCAAGGTGTGTTTCAAGCCTGGTGAGTGTGGCCACTTCACAGATTTGCAAAAATGAGAACAAATGAACGCTGTAGTTGCAGCAGACTGTGACAAGNAGAGGGATACCGGCCACGTCATCTTCTTCAAGGATGTCGTATTCAACAAGAGCAATGTCATCGGCACCACCATTGTTTTTGAGGTAGTAGCTGAACCAAGAGCACACCACACATTGGGAGCAGATATACTCCCTTGTCCGGTGTATTATGACCCTTCTCCACTTTGACAATGGGAGAAACAGTGTACTCTTCCATGTCTGATGCAGAAGATATAGTAGCCTCGTCACCACAAGCAGAGGAAGTAAATGCAGCACCCCTAACTAGAGAGTTGTGCCAGCAGCACCGCGCCAGTCCCTTGCCAACGCTCCAGCACCAGGTCATAGGTACCCTTTCAAGGTGTGTTTCAAGCCTGGTGAGTGTGGCCACTTCACAGATTTGCAAAAATGAGAACAAATGAACGCTGTAGTTGCAGCAGACTGTGACAAGGAAACGGCATACAAATGGGCAATGGCTACACCAGATGCAGCTGATTAGGTCAAGCTATAGAGCAAGAGATACATTCACAGCTCAACAATGGCACCTGGTAATTGACTTAGCGTCCACGTATATGCAAGGTAGTCAAATACAAATGGGTGTTCAAGAAGAAGAAGGGCACAGATAAGAACCTCAACATGTATAAGGCAAGGCTCGTCGCCAAAAGCTACTTGTAGCATGAGGGCATAAACTATACCAGAACCTTTACTCCTGTTGCAAAGTTTACCCCCGTGCGTACGCTTGTCTTTCATGTAGTAGCTAAGGACTTTGAGATTCACCGCATCGGTATCCAGACACGTTCTTGGATGGTGAATTGGAGAAGGAAATATACATGGAGCAGCCGCAGTTGTTCGTCATGGATGGCCAGGAGCACCTGGTTTGAAAGCTACACAAGTCATTGAATGGCCTCAACCAAACATTGCGTGCTTGGAAATAGAAGTTGGATACAACATGATAGTGCATTGGGTTTTATCACAGCGAGTTTAACTACAGCGTCTGTCGTTGCCAGCATGGGCTTGGGATCCTCATGATCTTTGTATATGTGGATGACATGCTCCTCCTTTCCAATGACATGTCTCCATTCTAAGAGTTAAAAGAGGCCATGCAAGAGGGCTTCTACATGTCTGATCTTGAAGTGGCGTTTATGCTCCTGGCATCTTGATCATGCGTGACTACAAATCATGCTCCTTCTCATTGGAGCAGAGTCTTTTTATGTGAAGGCTATCTTAGAGCGGCTTGCCATGGCAGAGGCCAAACCCATCGTTACACCACTAGACACGCAGCAATACCTTGTGAGCTTTAATGGAGGAGTGGGAGAAGAAAGGAAGGCAGGCCTACATGCTGCTTTTCAACACCGTCTCCAACCCACATCTTCTATGCGTGAGTGACAAGGCTACTGCAAAAAAGGGTTGGGATGTTGTGCAAGAAGTATGAGATCAAGGATCCTGCATTCCTCATGCTTTTGGAGGAGAAGATAATGGCGTTGAAAATGTAGGGCGGCAAGGAAACAGGATAATAGTTGGTCAGGTCGGTAAAGGAAGACCACATATACCGCTTCTTTGGGGAAACCAAGATCCCGTGGGAGCAGTGTTCCAACAATGATTCAGGGGACGGATGGTGAAATCTGGCACATTAGCAAGCGCGCCTTGTACCAACTTCAAACAAAGAAGTTTGTGCATTACTTGTCCACTTTGAGCAACCGTTCCGCATCGGCTGTTTGCAAGGGAAGCAGCATCGCAAGGTGTTCTATGAAGTACAGCAGAGCACGAAGGAGATGCTAGAGCTAGTCCAAACAGATTTTAGTGGCCCCATGGAGACCCAGAGCTTTTGAGGCTCTAGGTATTTTTTGTCCTTCATTGATGATTCCAGGCATTATACTGCTATGTACTCCTTTTCCTCTTAGGAAAAGTGCTTTGACCAGTTTAGGGCGTTCAAGGCCATGCTTTAGAACCACACTAGCAAGAAAATCAAGGTGCTGCTCAACGACCATGGCAGAGAGCACCTCAGCAAGGAGTTTCAGGATTACATCGCAACACTAGGCATCGAGGCGTAGTACATTGCGCCATACTCGTTGCAGTAGAACGGTCTTGCAGAACGCACCAACCGCATCTTCGTTAAAATTGGCGCGATCCACGCTTCACTTGGCTCGACTCGGTGACAACTTTCGGGCTAAAGCACTGAGCACTATAGTGTACATGAAGAACCGCAGTCCCACCAAGGCACTGGAATGTATAAGGCCATACGAGGCGTTGTTCGGCAAGAAGCGGAGCATGGGTCATCTTCGCGCGTTTGGCACCTTGGTGCTCATGCACATACTCAAGGAGAAGCGGCAAAAATGGGACGTGGAGAGCGCATGTATGCTGATGATTGGCTATGATGTGGCAAGCAAGGCCTATTGTCTCTACGAGAGGGACACTTGCCACGTCATCATATTTGGAAATGTGGTTTCCAACGAATATACTGTCATTGGCACCAACATCATTTGCGACAAAGCAACAGAACCAGCAGCTAAGAAACTAGTGGGAGCAGCCATTCTCCATGACCCTGTCTCTCCTGAACCTTCCTCTACGCTGACAGTGGGAGAACCACTCTATACTCCCATGTCTGATGCAACAAAAACAGCGGCCTCATTGGAAGAAGAAGATGAAGAAAATGTACCACCAACAGGAGCAGTTTTGCTAGCAGCACCGCGCTCCTGCACCAGGTTGAAGGTACCCTCTCAGGGTGCGCTACAAGCCTAGTGAGCGCTGGCATTCCTGGATGCTCCAAAAACCAGACTAGCTGAACGATGGAGTTCTAGCTGACTCTACTTAGCCGACATCGTACATGGAGGCCATTACTGTACCTAATGCTGCACATTGGGCGCAAGTTGTGCTACACCAGATACAGTCGCAGCTTGACAACGGTGTGTAGGAGGTCACAGCGCGTCCACTTGGACGCCAGGTAATAAAGTGCAAGTGGGTGTTGAAGAATAATACGGGCGCATATGGCAACCTTGAAAAGTACAAGGGGAGGCTGGTCGCCAAGGCTACTTGCAGTAGGAAGGCATTAGCTACACTGAAACCTTTGCTTCAGTTGCAAAGTTTGTCTCTATGCGTATCCTCCTTTCTCATGCAGCATCTGAGGACTTTGAGATTCACCACATGAATGTCAATATGAAATTCAACGGTGACTTCGATGAGGAAATCGACACGGAGCAGCCAGAGGGATTTGTCATGGATGGTCAAGAGTACCTTGTTTGCAAGCTGCTGAAGTCGATGTATGGCCTCAAGCAATTGTTGCATACTTGGAACGAGAAATTGGATGCGGTTCTGGAGTGCATGGGGGTTGAGCGCAACGAGTGTGAATATGGTGTAAAATGCTAGCATCATGGTTATAAGATGCCCATCATCATTGTCTACGTGGATTTCATACTCCTCTTTTCCAATGGTATGTCTGTTGTATAGGATTCTAATGACCCATGTAGGAACGTGTCCACATGTCTGATCTTGAGGAGGCATCATACTTGCTTCGTATCAAGATCACGCGTGATCACAAATCACTCTCTCTCTCTCTTGCTGCAATAGAGCCGCTTCATAAAGGATGTCTTGCAATGGGCCGACATGGCAGAGGCTAAACTCATGAGCACGTCGATATAGAGACGGCACTACCTTGTGAGTTTCAATGGAGAAGCGGATGCAACTAAGGGGCAGAAGTACCAGAGCGCCATTGGCGGTCTCATGTACATGATGGTGGCAACCAGAACGGATCTTGGACGGGCTGTGAACGCTGTGAGGAAGCAGTTGGCGAGACCCAAGCACGATTCTAGAAGACGATGAAGCAAATATTTCTCTATCTTGCTTGAACCATCAACATCGGCATCACCTACAACGGCAACGACAACAACATCATTGGTAATAGAGACGTAGATTGGGATTTAAACCCTAAGGACCCCAAGTCGATATCTGGACATGTGTTCCTCATGAACGTTGGGGCCATCTGTTGGTGCAGCAAGCGGCAAGTACTGGTTGCCACCTCAAACAACAAAGTTGAGTACGTTTCTCAGAGCTTTGGAGCCAATATGTAGTTTGGCTTCACAGTGTCATGGAAAAGATGAATGGGAGTGCAACAATTCTAGGCCTATGCGCGTCAACAATCTGAGCGCAATCGCACTCACCAAGTGGTTGTCATCTTGTTGTTGACGTGCGGAGGAACCGGCACTACCGCACCCCCACGCATGTACGCCATGAAACGCACAAGCCAAACTGCTTCCTTGACTCCAAAGCTAAGAGAGACCTACTAAACTTGAGGGCTTGAGGGAGCCACAACAATCTCCTCCTTGCTACACCAACTGATGGCCCCGTCATTCATGATGAACACATGTATAGAGATGGACTTGCCGTCCTCAAGTTTTGAACCCCGATCTGCGTTTATGTAGCTGATGATGCTGTTGTGGTTGCCGTTGTAGGTGATGCCGATGATAATGAATATAGCAAGGTAGCGGAAGATCCGCTTCACTGCATTTTGGTACTCAGGTCTGGGGCTCGTCATGTGCTGGCTCACAGCGTTCATAGCCTGTGCGAGGTCTGGCCTGGTTGCCACCATCAGGTACATAAGACTACCGACGGCTATTTTGTACTTTTACCGCTCAGGTGCATCCACTTCTCCATTGAAGCTCACAAGGTATTGTTGTATCTCTAGCGAAATGCAGAGAAATTTTGCCTCTGCCATGCCGAGCCGTTGCAAAACATCCTTCATGTAGCGGCTTTATTGCAGCAAGAAAGAGGTCACGCGTGATCTTGATGCCAAGGAAGTATGATGCCTACCCAATATCAGGCATCTAAAAGCGCTCGTGCATTACCTTCTTGAACTCCTATAGTGCAGATATATAGTTTGAGAGGTGGAGCATGTCGACCCCATCGACAATGATCACGAGGATCGCATGCCCATGCTACAAGCGATGGATGTCGTAGTTGCATTTGTTGCGCTTGAACTGCATACACTACAGCGCCGCATCAAATTTCTAGTTCCAAGCACGCCAGGCTTACTCAAGGCTGTACAACGACTTGTGCAGCTTGCAAAACAGGTGCTCCTAGCCATCCGTGACAGATTCCTCTAGCGGCTCCATGTAGATTGCCTCCTCCAAGTCATAGTGCAATAATGTCGTCTTGACATCAATGTGGTCAATCTCGAAGTCCTTATCTGCCGTAAAAGAGAGGAACATGGGCAGAGAGGCAAAATTTACAAAATAAGCAAAGGTTTCACTGTAGTTGATGCCTTCCTACTAGGAGTAGCCTTTGGCAACTAGCCTAGCCTTGTGCCTTTTAAGGTTGCAATCTACGCTTCTCTTCTTCTCGAAGACCCACTTGTTCTTGATTACCTTACGTCCAAATGCACGCTTAGTCAGCTCCCATGAGTCATTGTCGAGTTGTGCCTATATCTCATGCTACAAAGCTTGTGCCCAATCTGTTGTATCTGATGCAGCCATGGCGTCCTTGTAGATCACTAGCTGATCCGAGTTTGCTGCAATGGCAACATTCACCTATTTTGGTTTTTGCAGCATCTAGAAATGCCCGCGCCCACCAAGCTTGTAGTGCACCCTAACAGGGTGCATGTAACATCGTAAGGAGGACTAGCAGGCAGGTGTTGCGGTGTTGCTGGTGGTGTATATTATTCCTCTACTTGTGCAGATAAAGCCATTGTATTTGCTGCATAAGACATGGGAGAGAGGACAATTTCTCCCATTGGATAGGACTAGGAGAGACTAGGTCATGGAGGATATCTGCTCCCAATGCCTCGTCAGATGCTCATTTTGCTACCTGTTCACTAGTTATGTTGTTGCCGATGACTTTGCTCTTGTTGAAAATGACATCCTCAGAGATAATGACATGGCTTCTATCCCTCTCGTAAAGGCCACAGGCCTTGCTTGCCATGTCATAGCCAAATCAGCATCTGCGTGCTCTTTGCATCCCATGTCTACTGCTTCTCCTTAGCCACATGCATGTACGCTAGGTTGCTAAATGTGCGCAAATGACCCAAGCTTGCCTTCCTGCCAAACCACGCCTCGTAAGGTATCATGTGCTCCAATGCTTCAATGGAACTGTGGTTCTTGATGTTCATCGCAGCGCTTACTACTTTACCCTAGAAGTCGTAGGTGAGCCAAGCGGCGTGAAACATGGAGCCATCCGATTCAATGATGGTGCTCTTTGCACGTTTTGCAACACCGTTTTCATGTAGCAAGGCCGCGATGCACTGCGCCTTGATGCCTCCTACTGCAAGGTAGTCGTGGAACTCCTTGCTTAGGTACTCTTTGCCACGGTCGTTGCATAGCGCCTTGATCTTCTTGCCGTCCTGGTTCTCCAACATTACCTGGAACTCCTTAAACACATCAAAGCATTCGTCCTTGGAGTAAAGGAAGTATACAGCAGTGTAACAGCTGAACTCATCAATGAAGGTGAGAAAACAGATAGAGACTCCAAAGCTCTGGGTCTGGATCGGGGAACTGAAGTATGTGTGGACAAGCTGTAACACCTTGTTTGCGCGCTCCCCTGCTCCAAAGACCACCTCGCGATACTGCTTACCCTCCAAACAGCCGATGCACAATTGTCGCTCAAAGTTAGAGATGGTGGCCAAGTCACGCACCATCTTATTTCTTTGAAGTTGCTACAAGGCGCGCATGCCAATGCGGTCAGAACGCGCATGCTAGATTTTGCCATATATTGCTTGCACTACTCCATCATGACTCTGCTCACGCGAGATCTTGGTTAGCCCCAACAGGCGGTACATGTGACCTTCCTTCAACCATGTGGCCAAGTCCTCTCCCGTTTCCTAATTGAGGATGTAGTCATAGTTGTTGTCAAAGACGAATCGCACTCCGACGTTGGTGAGAGAGGACACCAAGAGAAGGTTGAACGCAGCATCAGGTACATACAGCACGCCATAGAACACTTTCACTTCCATGCCACACGGTCTCTCCAACCACATCTCCACAATCCCAACCTTCTCAGCATAGACCATCTTATCATCACCCAAAGCAATAGATCATGGGGTAATAGTGAATAACTCCGTACACCACTCCTTGTAGCGCGTCAGACTCTTGGTACACCTTGAGTCCTTGTACCATGCCAGATCAGCCTTCTCTTTCTGCGACATGTGAGACATTGCAATGAAGCGGCGGTCGCGCACCTCCTTGGCCACTTTTATGTTGCCAAAATGGTGCATGCACATCTGGTTTTGCTATTGCTTTTGCTGCTGCCACTGCTGTGACTGCTGCTACTACTGCTATGAAGATTGTTGCTTTTGCTGCTGCTGCTGCTTTTTCTGGTCCCTCTTGAACTTGAAGCACTCTTTACTGTTGTGCCCTATTGTATAGCAAAAGTGGCACTCGCCTTTCTTCTTCCTCCCTACTACTTAGACACCTACGATTGCTTGTTTCATTGAGCCCATAGCCATAAAAGCTGCTTCACTCTTGCTACCACCATTGTGCTTTGCTGCATTGTGACGCAGTTCCACCTACACTTGGTGCATGCAGATAAAGTTCACGTCAAAAGTTTGGTGGCACTCCAGCGTCTCTCACACCATGACATAGCTCGTTGGGAGGCCACTTAGAAAGAGGAGGATGCAACTTGTGTCTTCAACTTGATTGGCAGTTGCTTTGAGCTGCTTTGGAAGCTCATTTGCCCTGTCCATTTGCACCCTTCCTTTGTCTTGAACCTGTTGCTGCGATCCCTCTACAGCTCGTTCAACAGCTTGACTGACGACGAGTAGATTATCAGGCCATCCGCATATAGTGCAACTAGCATCAAGCCTTGTTCATCCTCCTGCACATACACACAGGGACCATTCTGGCATTGCATGAAGGTGAGGCTAAGGTTTTTTGCATGCCTTGACTCTTGAGTCTGGACCTTAACTTGGACTTGCAAGTCCAAGTCTAATCCCAGATTTGGACTCGCAAGTCTGGGATTTGACTCGCAAGTCCATGGAATCGCAGGCTCAATTTGTGTAGAATTGCAACTCCACCACGTGTGGATTTGCAAGTCTGAGCAATACATGTCTTTGTGTTCCGAGATTTGAACCTTTTGCATGAACTATTTGATGAGGGATGAGAATGTTCTAATTATGTTTGGGGTATATGATAAACAAACGGGAAGCATACGTGGAACCATTATTTCCCATCTGTCATGTGTTTCACAAATATTATTGTTGAAGCTCAGAACGTCCCTTGGTTGGATGGGTCATTAGGACCATTCCAGGTCTTGAGCTGTGAAACCGACAACTGTGAACTTTGAGTTACCAGGTTCTGGTTTGAACTTTAAAACTCAAATTTCCAAAGTGAGAGTTGATGAGATATCGGGCATCCAAGTTATGAACTTTGTGTTTGGAACTCGATGTTCGAAAGTCAGATATTGGAGCTCCAATTTTGAAGCTAGAGATTCCAAGCACGGCTTTTAAGCTACATTTTCCAAGTGGAGCTTCAATTCCAAAGGCTGGTCCAACGTGGCACCGAGCCATGCCACCCTTGATATAAAATTTGTGGATGGCGTGGGATGTTGTGGCGAGGACAACCGGGCAGTGGTTGTGAGCAAAAATCAAGGCGGCTGGACAGAACCTAGGAATAGTGTGGAGAATGTCGGCGGAGAGGGGGGGGTTATAGTCATCATCAATGGGTATCAAACTGGCAGTCGGGATTTGCTTCCACCCCCTGCCTCCCTCTAGACTTGCAAGTCCAAGTCAAGTCCCGAGGTTAGACATTGACTTGAGATTCTGAAACCGACTTAGACTCGCGAATTTGACTCGCAAGTCCTGGTTTTTGGCGAACACCCTTAGTTGAGGCCAGCCATGAAGCCACCTATGTCCTTTACTACATCCTTGGGGCCTGTTTTAGCCCATATAGTACTTTGAACTGTTTGCAAAAATTGCCATTAGGGGCTGATACTCCAACGGGCGATTCCATCAGCACTTCTTTGTCTAGCTTCCCGTAGACAAAAGATGTCTTGATGTCCATTTGGTGGACCTCCGGATCTCTTGCAACAGCGATGCCTAGCATGGATATGATGGAGGTAATGGTGATGACAGGCGTGAAGGTCTCCGCATACTCTGAGCCTACACGCTAGGAAACGCCCTTTGTTGCAACTCTTGCCTTGTACTTGTGAAAAGTACCATCCTGCTTGATCGTTTCCGGACTATCCACTTTGACTCCACCACATTCGCGTTTGCGGGCCTGTCCACCAATATTCATGTTTTGTTCTCTTTAATGGATACGAGTTTGCTATCCACTACCTCTTTCCACTTGGCCGCGTCTGGCATATTCATAGCTTCCTTTACGGTCAAACGCTCTCCCTCAGCCAAGCATGACCAGCTGAGTCCGGTGGATTCCGCACTCTCAGCATAGCACTTGGGCGGAGGTTTCTTCTAGCACGCACTACACCTTAATGTTGCTCGTGGTGCTTCAAGGCTTAGTTGCTTTAATTGCTCCTGCGCTGTCTGTGATCTGCTGTTTGAAGAAGATGCACCGGACCCAGATGTTGACTTAGAGGCATCGGAAAAATCAGACTCAGTGTCAGAGTCCGTCCTTAGGTCAGCCTACGTATTCCCTCTTCATGCGACATCATCCCTCAATCGCACCATCTGCCAGTTCTCAGGTGCCAGATTACCTCACTCAAGGAACACAACCCACTCTCCTGATTTGGAAGCATAGACAGGATCCAGGGACTCTCACTTGCCAAGAACCTCTCTTCAAACTCAAAATCTAGGCTCATGATTTCCTTTCCAACCACTTTTTCATATAGCCTGTACGTCTTGTGTGTAGTATTGTACCCCACCATAACACACTTGCCAGGGCGTGCATCCAGCTTGCCACTTCCTTTTATTGCTTGAACCTTTGTCCGGGCAGTATAGCCAAAGTCCCTCAAGTGTGAGGCATTTGGCTTCTTTCTTGACCGAGCCTCCTGTGGGGTCCTCAGCTGCTTATCTTCCTGCTTCTGACCACTCGATTGAAGTGCGGGTGCTAGAGTGAGATTCACAAGGTAGCAAGAAGTTATTGCAGCTTCAGCCAAGAAGCGAGGTGGGAGTTTGTTGTAAAACAACATGCTTTGTGTCATGCCGAGGCTAGTCTGGTTCATGCGCTTGGCAAGGCCATTAATCTAGGTGGGTGATGCCAAGTTGGTTTAACCAGCCTTTGCACGCCTCGTACACACCACCGTTGTCCTTGCGCATTGCTTTGACCTTCTTGCTTGTCTGCCGCTCTACCACGGCGACAAACTCTTGCTACTTTTCCTTTACCTCTCCCTCTGTCTCAAGGAAGTGTATCCATATGGTGCGAACGTGGTCATCGACGAAGGTCAAGACATACTTGCTGCCGCCGTTTGAAAGAGTGCATAATAGTGTGCACCTCTCAAGGTGAATCAAGTCCTAGATTCATGCTGCACATTGCCCATCACGCTCAAATTGCTTTCTCTCTCATGCCTTTTAGGCATGGCTCACACAACTTCTTGCACTGTCACTCATATTTGGCCTTGCATCCTTCCACCCTATGAACCACTTCGTTCTCATCCATAGCTTCCAGTGTCCTTTAGGCCACATGGCCAATCCGGCTATACCATAGCTCAACATCTTTCTCTTTGGTGGAGTTTGCCACCATGGTGACAACTTGTGTTGCATCATTAGGCTTTTGAGACTTGGGCTGTTCAGCCGCTGCAAATCCCTCATTTCTACTCTCAAGGAGCTTGGTGTGTAGTAAGTAGAGGCCATCAACTCTTGGAACATGTGCGATAAGACTCTCCTTGGGATATAATATCTTGATATCCTTGTTCTTTATGATCACATCCTCCTCTTCCATGAAGATGACCGTCATGTCCTGGTTCGTGATTTTGGACACTGACAATATGTTTGTTGTGAAAGACGGCATGTAGACGATGTGATTTAGCTTAACTTCCTTTTCAACACTGTTAACGTTCATGCCGATCAACCTGTATCTCTTCCCTTGTACATGGACAAGGCTTCCCTTGGCGCACCTGAAGTGAGGTTCAGTGTCCCTAATTGAGGTGAACCCATCCTTCTCCCTTGAAGAGTGGTGCTCCGTGCAAGAGTCAAGCCCCTATGCCCCACACTTGAGTAGTGCCGCTCCCTTGGTTGCGGACAAGCTCTTAGCTACCATGTCTTGCAATTCGTTCCTACCCTTTCCTTTACCCTCATACCTCCCACCATGATCTCCATCGTCATTCTTGAAGCCCATCACTCCCGTACCCAGTTCCTATGCTTGCCACTATCATGGCACTTTCCACAATCCTTTAAACACTTTCCATTGCCACCATTGCCTTCTCCTCTACTACGATCGCTTCTGCTTCTGCTCTGACGTGAAGAGGAGCTGTTGCTACAACCACCTTACTATATAGCATAGGCTAAAATGTTAGCCTCACTGATGCTGGGATGCATGGCCTTGTTGCGCATGTTCTGGGATACTGCCTTATATGGTAAATCCTCCCCCTTCCAACCGCCAAACACAGTGACCAGCGGTCCCCTGCATGTTGGTGTCCAATTCCTAGTTCATTTACGTGTCTTGCTACAGATGTCCTTCAAACCGTAGTAGAAGGTCTGAAATTGACTCATCCTTGCTCACCCTCATTGAAATGAGCTTTTGAAGGATGAAGAGGCGATCTTCAAGTGGCATTGATCGGTGTATGCATGCAATCTTCTCATGCAAATTTGATGCATGTATGATACCTTGGAGGTAGACATGCTATGACTCATGCACTGATGTCGACAGAATGGCAAGAGCCATGCCATTTTTACACTATACACCTCATATCTAGCATTTGGTTTTAGAGGTTCATCCTCTTCTCCAAGGAACATCTTCAAGTAGCCACGTACCCTTACGAGAATCTCACATTGCCATTTACACAAGTGAGAACCTCTCCATGTGAACTTTGACATCATACCGTTCATCTACTCAAGAGTGAGCGTTGCGGATGTTGTTATATTGCTTCTCTGCTTCATTATTTCTCTACTTTGTTGAGGCCGATGAAGGCTGATTGAGGCTCTTATTTGCTAACAGTTTATATCCGTTCCATACCCCTTAGCCGTTGATCACCTGCAAACAGAGAAGAACACACAATAGCAAATTGAGGGTTATACCTTCAAGGGCACGGCTTATCCTGGTTAGGACCCAGCAATCGTACCTTCAAGGAGAGAGCTTATCCTTGGCCGATGTTGGCAAAAAACCAGAACCCGCTGCTGGAGTTGACGGAGTAAATTAAGCAAATGGAGCAGATGGAGCTGATGGAGCTACTCCACACTTGGAGACAGAGAGTGCAAGATAGTGCACACAACCTTGCCTTACAACTAGTCAGTATGGGCCCATAACCCTTTGTCAACATGCGTGAGACGACAGTCTAGAAAACGGGTCCCGACATAATGGCTCCCGCCAACTTCTATTGGTATAACAACACAAAGGAGATGTCACTCCCACAACCAATGTTTTACACTAAGCAGTTCATAGGAATCACTTCCTATCACTTTGTCCTTAGCACCTGGTCACTTTCACGCGATGATCGAACTCCAAAGTCTTAGACCAACCAATGCTTCTTTATTGTTTGCCTCTGGTGGGCAGGTCTATTAGGAGTCTCAAAGGTAAGAACTTTACTCCATGACACGCAACTAAGATGTTCTTATAGTCGTATAGCAAGCCTCTAGCCTAGGCGCACAGTGGCTCCTTGGATGAGCCACTTTTGGGTTAATCAAGACTCCATCATCCCCTTAGCTATATGGTCCTTCCTCTGACGGCCAAGTGGGGCCCGTCAGCATGAAGGACCTTGGAATGTTGTAAGATGTCTCTTAGAATCTTCATGCTCCCGTTTTGGTCAAAAAGGAAATAGTCACTGGGCTGGGACTGACTCTATAGACTAACTATATAGCGCCTTTGCCTTGAGGAGTTGTCATATGTAGTGTTTGGTGGCTATACTATCTTGTTTAAACCAAGGGGATTTGCTCTAAAGGAGCAGTGCATGCCTTGTCTATCCAGACCAGATTTGGGGAACCTAGTCCAAGGGAGCATTGCATGCCTACTCCGTCCTGTACCTGTCCAAATGTTAGCTATTAACAACGAGCATATCAGGTCACCAAGTGGTACTTGATGTCGATGTGAGTGGTTGCGCGCGAGATAACGTCATCTTGTGCCATTTTCATGGCACTCTTACTGTGGATGAGAGCTTTTGTTGCTTTTGTTTGTGGAACTTTCACCTCCACAAGCCAACTCTCAATAGCCCTTAGGCAACAGACTGGAAAACAAGGCGGACACAACGGCACTTGCCGTCTTCTCCTAGTATTGCAACTAAGACGGGATATCTCTCAACCAACTTGAGGCCACGGTTTATAAAACTGGTTTTGACACAATGGTTCTTGCCAACCGCTCTTGGTATTACAACCAGGAGGTGATATCACCCTCAGAGCCAAGGTTCAACAGTGAGCAATTCACACGGATCACTTCATTGCACTCTCTCCTTAGCATCTTGTCACTTTTGCGCAAGGAGCAAACTCCTATGGCTTACACCAACCAATGTTTTTGTAATGTTTCTCTGGTGGACAACTCTGCTAGGATTCTCAAATGTGAAACTGTACTTAATGATAGGCAATAGCCATATTCTTATAGTCATAAAGCCAGCCTCGAGCCTATGAGCGCAATGGCTTCTTTGATGTGCCACTTTGGGGGCAGTCTGGATTGCATCATCCTCCATGCCTACATGGCGCTCCCTGTGACCGCCAAGTGGTGCCAGCCACTATGAATGACATTGGAATGTTCTAAGATGTCCCTTAGAACATTTTTTTCCCCCATTTGGTGACAAAGAAAATCAGTGACTGGGCTAGGATTCCCCCTAGTGACCTCTTGCTCCAGAGACGAGCTGTGGAACATCTAAGCAACAAGGAGTTGTCCTATGTAGTGTTTGCTGGCTAGACTATCCCGTTTAGACCAAGGGGACTTGCTCCAAAAGGGCACTGCATTCCTTGTCGACCTGGACCAGACTTAGGGGACTTACTCCAAGGGAGTAGTGCATGCCAAGTCCGTCATGTACTTGTACAAAATTCAGCTATGGACAAGGAGCCTATCAAGTCAACACCAAGGTCCCTCTTAGTACCTTCGAGTCCCCCTTTTGGTCATACAGAATATTAGTCACTCAGCTGGGATTTCACGCAGTGACCTCTCGCTCCAGAGACTAACTCTGGAACGACTAAGCCACAGGAAATGTCTAGTGGTGTTTGCTGGCTATACTATCGTGTTTACATCAAGGGTACATGTTCCAAAGAAGCAATGCATGCCTTGTCTAGCTAGACCACACTTAGGTGACTTATTCCAAGGGAGAAGTGGATGCCTAGTCTATCTTGTGCCTGTCCAAATGCTAGCGATGGACAAGGAGTATATAACGTCAAAAATATCATCCTCATTATCACGATTCCATGCTCAATTGCTCATAGGAATCACTAACTTGCAATGTGTCCTTCGTACTTGGTCACTTTTGTGCGAGCCATTTATGGGGGCTAAGACAAACAAATGCTTCTTTCGTGTTTGCATCTGGTAGAACACTTTGCAGGGAGTCTAAAAGGTGTTGGGAAGGGAGCCATCCGGCTCAGTTTCAGGTCCACAGGAGCAAGTTCCAGGAAAGTACCAGATGCCTGCTCCGATCGTCAATCCAACTTCACCATTGGAAAGATCAGGTGGCAAAATGTCTACGGTCCAAGTTTGAGGCCCATCCAACGGTCGAATTGGGAGATATGAATTTTTATAGTTTCCGGGGTCATCGACCATCGATATCCGGATGATCATGGTTGATAGCTCCATGCCTTAGCCTGAGAAAAGAAAAAGGCAAGAGGTCCAGGGTCAAGACCTGATGGAAGAAATACCAAAAAGGTCCTTGGTCTTAGGATTGCCCTCTCAGAGTGTGCTGACTAGGATAAAGGCACCTCTCCTCACCTTTAAGGTGATGTGAGATCCTTGTGTGCTAGCCATGGACACATGGCGATTCTCCATGAGTTTGTGGGTTATGTGACCACTAGGAGTGTGCCATGAGAGCATCCTCTAGCTCTCTAGGTTGTGTGTGAGTGGTCAGCCTGATTGCTAGGCTGTTTTCATCCCTTGTGTGAGATTATGGACTCTAGTGTGTGAGCCTTAGCCTCCGTTGCTAAGTGGTGTGGCTTGTGAGAGGGCTGACTTGCCCAAGCTCTAGCTCTATATGTTCTCCATCATTTTGAGTGATTTAACAACCATTCTTCAGTACAAGTGATGCCCTTCCAATCACACATGCTCGCTTCTCCAAGGCTCCCTCTCTCCTCCAGATCCAACATTTGGTATCAGAGCCAAGTTCTGCCACTTTCAGCCAGCACAGACCGTCACTTTGACAGTGACGGGTTGGTCTGCAACCTTCACCAAATTTGAGAATAGACCATTGCATGTTCAAGTTTAAGAGACAAGCTTTCCAACGAGTCCAAGATCACGAAGATCCAACGGTTGGATTAAGAGTTATATTCAAAACGAGGTCGGCCAGGGCTACACTCTTCTCTATGAGTACGACTGTCGCCTTGTGATGACCATAACTCTCTTGTTTCTTTGTCAAATTTAAAAATTAGCACATACAAATTGAAGTATTTTTCCTAAGATTTCCATTGGTTTAAAAATATTTGCATTCCATCAGTACGTTCGGGAGAAACGCTGTTTACAAGCTGGCTGGTGTGAGCTGGAATAGGGGCAGAAGCATACCCTGTTTTCAAAAGGGCATATCTTTTTAAATTCCCTGTTGATGACCCTGTTTTATGGTTTGATTTGAAATTTTTTGAGCTGAAATTTCCAGTGGTGGGCTTCGTTTTTCAAAATTCCCAGTCTGCTGGCCTCTACAGTCCATTTTCTGTCAGACAGATTTCTGGATGAAGCAGCAGCAGAAGTACGGGTAGCGCCGCCACTCAAGGGCTGCGCTGAGCATCACCAAGGCTCAAAATGGCAGCAGCAGGCGTGGTAACAGCAGCCCAGCCCTTGGAGAGGCTGGAAGGACACGCCAACATCACGTTTTGGAAGATCCATACCCGCCTCTTTTTGGAGGAGAGGGGTTTGTGGGAGGTGGTGAGCGACGACGAGCGCGCTCCGCCTCCACAGGCAAAAGGCATCATTATAGCAGAGGTAGTGGCGGGGAAGACACCGCAAAAGGGTGCAGCTGATGCGGGTTCTTTTGCAACTGTACCAGCGGCATATGAGGAGTGGAAGAAGAAGGACAGGCAGGCCTACAGGTTGCTTTTCAACACCATCTCCAACCCGCATCTTCAGTATGTGAGTGACAAGGCTACTGGAAAGGAGGGGTCGGACACGTTGTGCAAGAAGCATGAGAGCAAGGATCCTGTATTCCTCATGCTTTTGGAGGGAAAGATGATGGCACTGAAAATGCATGGTGGTGAAGGGATGGAGGCGTATCTAGACAGGGCAAAGGAGCTGGCGAAGTAGTTGAGAGCGGCCGGCAACCTTGTGGAAGAAACGCGCTTCATCCTCCTCTTGCTGAGGGGACTCCTAACCAGCTACAACACGGTGGGAGAGACATTGGAGTGCCAGCCGACTCTCGAACTCGACTTCATCTGCACACACTTGGTGCAGGTGGAACTGCATCGCAATGCAGCAAAGCGCAATGGCGGCAGCAACAGCAGTGAAGCAGCTTTCATGGCCATGGGCTCACGCAACCAACTGTAGCAGCAGTCCGGGCAGCAGAGAGGCAAGAAGAAGGACAAGTGCCACTGTTGCCAGAAAGAGGGGCACTACAAGAAAGAGTGCTTCAAGTTCAAGAGGGACCAGAAGGAGGAGCACCAGCAGTAGCTAAAGCAGCAATCTCCACAACAACAGCAGCAGCATTCACACGAATGCCAACAGCAGCAGCAGCAGCAGTACAACGAGACTGGCGTGCACCATTTTGGCAACATGAATGTTGCCAAGGAGGTGCGCGACCGCTTCATCATGGCAAAGTCTGACATGTCGCAGAAGGAAAAGGCGGATCGGGCGTGGTACAAGGACTCGTGGTGTACTAAGAGTCTGATGCACCACAAGGAGTGGTTCATGCAGTTGCTCTTAAGGGTGGACACCCAGTAAGATTCCCGGATCCCAGAATGTATCCGGATTCACGAATCCGAATCCAGGTCTGGCTTTGATTCACGAATCCGAATCTAGATTCGCAAATCTGTAGGATTCACGAATATTTTCCGAACCCTATGGATGATGGCAGGTAAAAATCCTTTAATCTGCCACATAAATCCCTGTTTTCCATAGTGAAACAATAGGGAAAAGGATCTCCGAATCCCAAATCAAATCCTCATGAAGGATTTGGATCCCCGAATCCGAATCTTTATCCGGGTTCACGAATCGTATTCACGAATCCTAGGATTTGGTGTGCATCCTTAGCTGCTCTCCATTCCCTTTGTCCGATTGCTTTGGGTGATGATCGGGTGGTGTATGCTGAAGAATTGGGATTGTGGAGATGTGGTTGGAGACCCCACGTGGCATTGAAGTGGGAGTTTTCCATGGCGTGTTGTATGTACCTGATGCTGCATTCAACCTCCTCTTAGTATCCTCTCTTACAAACATAGGACTGCGCGTTGTCTTTGATTATGACTATGGCTACATCCTCAACAAGGATACAGGAGAGGAGTTGGCCAGGTCGGTAAAGGAGGGCGACATGTACCGCCTGCTAGGGGCAACCAAGATCTTGCGTGAGCAGAGTCTTGTAGCAGTGGTGCAGGCGACAGATGGCAAGATCTCGCATGTGCGCTACGACCACATCAGAATGCGCGCCTTGCAGTAGCTTCAAGAAAAACATATGGTGCGTGACCTGCATACCATATATAACTTTGAGTAGCAGTAATGTATCGGCTGTTTGGAGGGGAAGCAACACCGCGAGGCGTTTTCTGGAGTAAGGGAGCGTACGAAAGAAGTATTGGAGCTGGTCCACACTGACTTGTGCGAACCGATGCAGACCCAGAGCGTTGGAGGATCTAAGTATTTTCTCATCCTCATTGATGATTTCAGCCGTTACACTGCTGTGTACTTCCTTTCTTCAAAGGAACAGTGCTTTGACAGGTTCAAGGAGTTCAAGGCCATGGTGGAGAACCAGACTGGCAAGAAGATCAAGGCGTTGCATAGCAACCACAGTGGAGAGTACCTGAGCAAGGAATTCCAAGACTACCTCGCAGCAGCTGGCATCAAGGCCCAACGTACAGCGCCGTACTCACCGCAGCAGAACGGTGTAGCAGGACGCGCCAACCGTACGATTGTGGAGTTGGCGCGCTCCATGCTGCACGCAGCCCGGCTGACTTACGACTTCTGGGCTGAAGCCGTGAGCACTGCGGTCTACATCAAGAACCGCAGTCCAACCAAGGCCCTGGAGCAGATGACGCCGTACGAGGCGTGGTTCGGCAAGAAACCAAGCGTGGGTCATCACCGAGCATCTCGGAGCTTGGCGCACATGCACGTGCCCAAGGAGAAGCGGCAGAAATGGGACGCAAAGAGTGCGCAGATGCTGATGATTGGCTACGATGTGGCAAGCAAGGCCTATCGCCTCTACAAGAGGGATATAGGCCACGTCATCATCTCCAGGGATGTCGTCTTCAACGAGAGCAACGTCATCGGCACCAACATTATGTGTGAAGAGGCAGCAGAACCAGCAGCTAACGAGACAGTGGGAGCAGAAATCCTTCCTGACCCAGTCTCTCCCGATCCTTCCTCTACTGTGACAGTGGGAGAATCACTCTACTCTCCCATGTCTGATGCTTCAGATACAACAACCTCATCGGCAGAAACAGAGGAGGAAGATGGAGCACTACCAGCAGTATCAGTTGTGCCAGCAGCACCGCGCCAGCCGCCCGCTAACGCTCGAGCACCAGGTCGCAGGTACCCTCTCAGGGTGCGTTACAAGCCTGGTGAGCGCGGCCATTTCTGGATGCTACACAAACCAGAACAGATGAATGTTGCAGTTGTTGTGGATTCAGATGAGCCAACGTCATACAAGGAGGCCATGGCTCCATCGGATGGAGCAGATTGGGCGCAAGCCGTGTAGCAAGAGATACAGTCGCACGTGGACAACATCACGTGGGAGCTGACTGAGCGTCCACCTGGACGTAAGGTGATCAAGTGCAAGTGGGTGTTCAAGAAGAAGCGGGAGCAGATGGTAACCTTGAAAAGTACAAGGCGAGGCTGGTTGCCAAGGGCTACTCGCAGTAGGAGGGTATCCACTACACAAAAACTTTTGCCCTTGTTGCAAAGTTTGCCTCTGTACGCACGCTCTTCTCTTATGCAGTAGTTGTGGACTTTGAGGTTCACCACATGGATGTCAAGACGGCATTCTTGAATGGTGACTTGGAAGAAGAGATCTACATGGAGCAGCCGAAGGGGTTCGCCATGGATGGCCAGGAGCACCTGGTTTGCAAGGTGCAGAAGTCGCTGTATGGCCTCAAGCAAGCGTCGCGTGCTTGGAACCTGAAGTTGGATGCGGCGTTGCAGCGCACGGGGTTTGAGCGTAGCGAGTGTGACTATAGTGTGTATCGCTGGGAGCATGAGCATGAGATCCTACTCATCATTGTCTATGTGGATGACAAGCTCGTCCTTTCCAACAGCATGTCTGCACTGCAAGAGTTCAAGGAAGCCATGCAGGAGCGCTTCCAGATGTCTGATCACGGGGAGGCATCATACTTCCTCGGTATCCAGATCACGCGTGACCACAAGTCACGCTCTCTCTCGCTGTAGCAGAGCCGATACACTAAGGATGTGTTGGAGCGGTTTGGCATGGCAGCGGCAAAACCCATCGGCACGCCGCTAGAGACGCGTCAGTATCTTGTGAACTTTAATGGAGAAGCGAGTGCAGCTGAGCCGCAAAAGTACCAGAGCGCCGTCGGCAACCTCATGTACCTGATGGTGGCACCTAGGCCGGACCTCGCACAGGCTGTTAGCGCTGTGAGCCAGCACATGGCAAATCTCGGACCTGAGCATGAGAAGGCACTGAAGCAGATATTTCGCTACCTTGCTGGAACCATTAACATCGGCATCACCTATAACGGCAATGACAATAGCATCATAGGCTACACAAACGCAGATTGGACTTCAAACCCTGAGGACTGTAAGCCCATCTCTGGATATCTCTGGACACGTCGACAACCAGAGCGCAATCGCACTCGCCAAGAATCCTGAGCAGCATGCACGCACCAAGCACATTGATATCGCATATCATTTCATCAGGCACATGGTGCAAGAGGGTGCTATCAAGCTGGAGATTACTCCAACCAGCAAGCAGGTCGCTGATTTTTGCACCAATCCAGTGACACGTGAGAAGCAGCAGTTCTGCATGAAGGCATGTGGACTCAGCCTACTCTGACTGCGGCAAAGTGGGAGATTGTCGGGAAAGGAGCCATCCGGCTTAGTTTCAGGTCCATAGGAGCAAGTTCCAGGAAAGTACCAGATGCTTGCTCTGATCGTCAATCCGACTTCACCATTGGAAAGATCAGGTGGCAAAATGTCTACGGTCCAAGTTTGAGGCCCATCCAACGGTCGGATTGGGAGATATGAATTTTCGTAGTTTCCGAGGTCATCAACCGTCGATATCCGGGTGACCATGGGCGATGGCTCCATGCCTTAGCCTGAAAAACGAAAAAGGCAAGAGGTTCAGGGTCGAGACCTGATGGAAGAAATATCCAAAAAGGTCCTTGGTCTTAGGATTGCGTTGTCGGAATGTGCTGACTAGGATAAAGGTACCTTTCCTTCCTTTTTAGGTGAGGTGAGATCCTTGTGTGCTAGCCATGGATACATGGCGACTCTCCATGGGTTTGTGGGTTATGTGACCACTAGGAGTGTGCCATGAGAGCATCATCTAGCTCTCTAGGTCGTGTGTGAGTGGTCAGTGTAATTGCTAGGCTGATTTTCTCCTTTGTGTGAGATTATGGACTCTAGTGTGTGAGCCTTAGCCTCCATGGCTAAGTGGTGTGGCTTGTGAGAGGGCTGACTTGCCCAAGCTCTAGCTCTACATGTACTCCATCATTTTGAGTGATTGAACAACCATTCTTCAGTACAAGTGATGCCCTTCCAATCACACATGCTCGCTGCTCCAAGGCTCCCTCTCTCCTCCAGATCCAACAAAAGGTAAGAGCTGTAATCGATGATACACTGCCGACACGTTCTCATAGTCCTACAGCCTGCTTCTAGCCTAGGTGCGTAGTTAAGGATTTACACAAGTCCACACTCGGGAGTCTTCTCTCATACTTAGACTCACAAGTCGAGGCCTCTTGGATAATTTGTCTTGCGAGTCTTTTCAAAAGTCTCACGAGTCCTTGACTCACAAGAAGACGTGACTTGGACTCTTCAAACGTTTCCACATATCATGCAATTGAATGTGAAATACTATGATATGAAGTAAAAACAAGTAAGTCTGAATGCCTTGACCTTATACACTTAATGAGATAATGCCCCAACTCTTCATACTTGTCATTGTGTCATGCTCAAATTCTTGCCACGTCTGAACCAAAAGGTGCAATGAGTCTGGGAAGAGACTATGTCCTATAGTTGGTCTCGCGAGTCTTTGTAAACACTTGGTCTCACTAGTCAGTCTCAAGAATCCAAAAATTCTGGTTTCACCCTTACGCGTAATGGCTCCTTGTATGAGCCACTTTGGGGGAAATGTGGATTTCACCATCTCCCCTACCCATCAACCCACCTGACCCGACGGTCTAGAAAATGGGTTGCAACACAATGGTCCCCGCCGACCCCTCTTGGCCCTCGGAGCCAATGTTCAAACCTGAGCAGTTCATACGAATCTCTTCCTTGCACTATGTCCATAGAACCTGGTCACTTTTGCCTGAGGAGCTAAATCTTAGGGCCTGTAGAAACCAATGCTTTTGTAGTGTCTACCTCTAGTGGACAACTGTGTAAGGAGTCTCAAAGGTAAGAATTGTAATGAATGACAAACAACTGACAGGTTGTTATAGTCATACAAAAAGCCTCTAACCTAGGCGCGGAGTGGGTCCTTGAATGAGCCACTTTGGGGGCAACCTAGATCCCATCATCCCCCCTGTCTACTTAGCGCTCCGTGTGACTTCCAAGTGGCGCCAGCCACTAGGAAGTACTTTGGAATGTTATAAAATTTCATTGAACACCTTCCTGTCCATCGTTCGGCCACAAAGAAATATTGTCACTTTGTTGGGATTTGAACTAGTGACCTCTCGATCCGGAGACTAATTGTGGAACGTCTAAGCCACAAGAAGTTGTCCTTGGTAGCGTTTGATGGCTATACCATCAAGTTTAGAACAAGGGGACTTGCTCAAAATAAGTAGTGCATGCCTTGCCTATCTGGACCATACTTAGAGGACTTACTCCAATGGTGTGGTGCATGCCTAGTCTGTATTGTGCCTGTCCAAATGTCAGATATGGACATGGAGCATATCACGTCAATACTAGCTATATGTCGCTCCTTATCACAGCCACGTGGTGCCAACCACCAGGAAGGACCTTGGAATGTTCTAAGATGTATCTTATCATCGTCCTATCCCCCTTCTGGTCACAGAGAAAATCAGTCAGTGGGCTGGCATTTGACTGTTTGACCTCTCGCTCCTGAGATTAACTCTGAAACGTCTAAGCGACAATGATTTGTCCTAGGTAGTGTTTTCTT
>SZWC01000630.1:370389-380588 GCA_023375785.1 Penium margaritaceum | reverse complement strand
AACTGGTTGCGGAGTGGTGCGAACTGGCTGCGGAGTGGTGCGAACGGGGTACCGAGTTGTGTGAACTGGTCGTGGAGTGGTGCGAACTGGCCGCGGAGTGGTACGAACTGGTTGCGGAGTTGTGCGAACAGATTGCAAAGTGGTGCGAACTGGGGGCAGAGTGGTGCGAAGTGGTTGCGGTGTGGTGCAGACGGGTTGCGGAGTGGTGCGAACTGGCTGTGGAGTGGTGCGAGCTGGCTGCGGAGTGGTGCGAGCTGGTTGCGGACTGGTGCAAACTGGTCGCAGAGTGGCGCAAACAGGCTGGGGAGTGGCGCCAACTGGCTGCGGAGTGGTGAAAACTGGTTATGGAGTGGTGCAAACTGGATGCGGAGTGGTGCAAACTGGTTGCGGAGAAGTGCAGACTGGTTGCAAAGTGGTGGGAACTGGTTGCGAAGTGGTGTGAACTGGTTGCGGAGTGGTGCGAACTGGTTGCGGTGTGGTGCGAACTAGTTGAGGAGTGGTGCGAACTGGTTGAAGAGTGGTGCGAACTGGTTGCGGAGTGGTGCGAACTGGTTGCGGAGTGGTGCAAACTGGTTGCGGAGTGGTGCGACTGATTGCGGAGTGGTGCGAACTGGTTACGGATTTGTACAAACTGGTTGTTGAGTGGTGCGAACAGGTTGCGGAGCGGTGCGAACTGGTTGCAGAGGGGTGCATACTGGTTGCGGAGTGGTGAGAATTGGTTGCGGAGTGGTGCGAACTGGTTGCAGAGTGGTGCGAACTGGTTGCGGACTGGTGTGAACTGGTTGCGGAGTGGTGCCAACTGGTTGCAGAGTGGTGCCAACTGGTTGCGGAGTGGTGCAAACTGGTTCCGGAGTGGAGCAAACTGGTTGCGAAGTAGTGGGAGCTGGCTACGGAGTGGTGCCAACTGGGTACGGAGTGGTGCGAACCGGTTGTGGGGTGGTGCGAACTGGCCACGGAGTGGTACGAACAGGTTGCGGAGTGGTGCGAACTGGTTGCGGAGTGGTGCGAACTCGTGGCGAAGTGGCTCGAACTGGGTACGGAGTGGCGCAAAACGGGCTGCGGAGTGGTGCGAACTGGTTGCGGAGTGGTGTGAACCCGTTGCAGAGTGGTGCGAACTGGTTGCAGAGTGGTGCGAACTGGTTGCGGAGTGGTGAGAACTGGTTGCGGAGTGGTGCGAACTAGTTGCGGGGTGGTGTGAACTGGTTGCGGAGTGGTGGGCACTGGTTGCAGAGTGGTGCGAACTGGTTGCGGAGTGGTGAGAACTGGTTGCGGAGTGGTGCGAACTAGTTGCGGGGTGGTGTGAACTGGTTGCGGAGTGGTGGGCACTGGTTGCAGAGTGGTGCGAACTGGTTGCGGAGTGGTGAGAACTGGTTGCGGAGTGGTGCGAACTAGTTGCGGGGTGGTGTGAACTGGTTGCGGAGTGGTGGGCACTGGTTGCAGAGTGGTGCGAACTGGTTGCGGAGTGGTGAGAACTGGTTGCGGAGTGGTGCGAACTAGTTGCGGGGTGGTGTGAACTGGTTGCGGAGTGGTGGGCACTGGTTGCAGAGTGGTGCGAACTGGTTGCGGAGTGGTGAGAACTGGTTGCGGAGTGGTGCGAACTAGTTGCGGGGTGGTGTGAACTGGTTGCGGAGTGGTGGGCACTGGTTGCAGAGTGGTGCGAACTGGTTGCGGAGTGGTGAGAACTGGTTGCGGAGTGGTGCGAACTAGTTGCGGGGTGGTGTGAACTGGTTGCGGAGTGGTGGGCACTGGTTGCAGAGTGGTGCGAACTGGTTGCGGAGTGGTGAGAACTGGTTGCGGAGTGGTGCGAACTAGTTGCGGGGTGGTGTGAACTGGTTGCGGAGTGGTGGGCACTGGTTGCAGAGTGGTGCGAACTGGTTGCGGAGTGGTGAGAACTGGTTGCGGAGTGGTGCGAACTAGTTGCGGGGTGGTGTGAACTGGTTGCGGAGTGGTGGGCACTGGTTGCAGAGTGGTGCGAACTGGTTGCGGAGTGGTGAGAACTGGTTGCGGAGTGGTGCGAACTAGTTGCGGGGTGGTGTGAACTGGTTGCGGAGTGGTGGGCACTGGTTGCAGAGTGGTGCGAACTGGTTGCGGAGTGGTGAGAACTGGTTGCGGAGTGGTGCGAACTAGTTGCGGGGTGGTGTGAACTGGTTGCGGAGTGGTGGGCACTGGTTGCAGAGTGGTGCGAACTGGTTGCGGAGTGGTGAGAACTGGTTGCGGAGTGGTGCGAACTAGTTGCGGGGTGGTGTGAACTGGTTGCGGAGTGGTGGGCACTGGTTGCAGAGTGGTGCGAACTGGTTGCGGAGTGGTGAGAACTGGTTGCGGAGTGGTGCGAACTAGTTGCGGGGTGGTGTGAACTGGTTGCGGAGTGGTGGGCACTGGTTGCAGAGTGGTGCGAACTGGTTGCGGAGTGGTGAGAACTGGTTGCGGAGTGGTGCGAACTAGTTGCGGGGTGGTGTGAACTGGTTGCGGAGTGGTGGGCACTGGTTGCAGAGTGGTGCGAACTGGTTGCGGAGTGGTGAGAACTGGTTGCGGAGTGGTGCGAACTAGTTGCGGGGTGGTGTGAACTGGTTGCGGAGTGGTGGGCACTGGTTGCAGAGTGGTGCGAACTGGTTGCGGAGTGGTGAGAACTGGTTGCGGAGTGGTGCGAACTAGTTGCGGGGTGGTGTGAACTGGTTGCGGAGTGGTGGGCACTGGTTGCAGAGTGGTGCGAACTGGTTGCGGAGTGGTGAGAACTGGTTGCGGAGTGGTGCGAACTAGTTGCGGGGTGGTGTGAACTGGTTGCGGAGTGGTGGGCACTGGTTGCAGAGTGGTGCGAACTGGTTGCGGAGTGGTGAGAACTGGTTGCGGAGTGGTGCGAACTAGTTGCGGGGTGGTGTGAACTGGTTGCGGAGTGGTGGGCACTGGTTGCAGAGTGGTGCGAACTGGTTGCGGAGTGGTGAGAACTGGTTGCGGAGTGGTGCGAACTAGTTGCGGGGTGGTGTGAACTGGTTGCGGAGTGGTGGGCACTGGTTGCAGAGTGGTGCGAACTGGTTGCGGAGTGGTGAGAACTGGTTGCGGAGTGGTGCGAACTAGTTGCGGGGTGGTGTGAACTGGTTGCGGAGTGGTGGGCACTGGTTGCAGAGTGGTGCGAACTGGTTGCGGAGTGGTGAGAACTGGTTGCGGAGTGGTGCGAACTAGTTGCGGGGTGGTGTGAACTGGTTGCGGAGTGGTGGGCACTGGTTGCAGAGTGGTGCGAACTGGTTGCGGAGTGGTGAGAACTGGTTGCGGAGTGGTGCGAACTAGTTGCGGGGTGGTGTGAACTGGTTGCGGAGTGGTGGGCACTGGTTGCAGAGTGGTGCGAACTGGTTGCGGAGTGGTGAGAACTGGTTGCGGAGTGGTGCGAACTAGTTGCGGGGTGGTGTGAACTGGTTGCGGAGTGGTGGGCACTGGTTGCAGAGTGGTGCGAACTGGTTGCGGAGTGGTGAGAACTGGTTGCGGAGTGGTGCGAACTAGTTGCGGGGTGGTGTGAACTGGTTGCGGAGTGGTGGGCACTGGTTGCAGAGTGGTGCGAACTGGTTGCGGAGTGGTGCGAACTCGTGGCGAAGTGGCTCGAACTGGGTACGGAGTGGCGCAAACTGGCTGCGGAGTGGTGCGAACTGGTTGCAGAGTGGTGCCAACTGGTTGCGGAGTGGAGCGAACTGGTTGCGGAGTGGTGCGAACTGGTTGCGGAATGGTGTGAACTGGTTGCGGAGTGGTGCGAACTGGTTGCAGAGTGGTGCCAACTGGTTGCGGAGTGGTGCAAACTGGTTCCGGAGTGGTGCAAACTGGTTGCGAAGTAGTGGGAACTGGCTGCGGAGTGGTGCGAACAGGGTACGGAGTGGTGCGAACTGGTTGTGGAGTGGTGCGAACTGGCCGCGGAGTGGTACGAACAGGTTGCGGAGTGGTGCGAACTGGTTGCGGAGTGGTGCAAACTGGTCGCGAAGTGGCTCGAACTGGGTACGGAGTGGCGCAAAACGGGCTGCGGAGTGGTGGGAACTGTTTGCGGACTGGTGGCAACTGGTTGGGGAGTGGTGCGACCTGGTTGCGGAGTGGTGCAAACCGGTTCCGGAGTGGTGCAAACTGGTTGTGGAGTGGTGCGAACTGGCTGTGCAGTGGTGCGAACTGGGTACGGATTGGTGCAAACTGGTTGTGGAGTGGTGCGAACTGGCCACGGATTGGTACGAACTGGTTGCGGAGTGGTGCGAACTGGTTGCAGAGTGGTGCAAACTGGTCGCAAAGTGGTTCGAACTGGCTACGGAGTGGCTTAAACTGGCGGCGGAGTGGTGCGAACTGGTTACGGAGTGGTGGCAACTGGTTGTCGAGTGGTGCGACCTGGTTATGGAGTGGTGCGAACTGGTTGCGTGGTGGTGCAAATGGGCTGCAGAGTGGTGCGGACAGGCTGTGGAGTGGTGCGAACTTGTTTCAGAGTGGTGTGAACTGGTCGCATAGTGGTGCAAACTGGTTGCAGAGTGGTGCGAACTGCTTGCGGAGTGGTGCGAACTGGTTGCGGAGGGGTGCGAACTGGTTGCAGAGTGATGTGAACTAGTTGCGGAGTGATGCGAATGGTTGCGGAGTGGAGCGAAACTGGTTGCGGAGTGGTGCAAACTGGTTGCGGAGTGGTGCGAACTGGTTGCGGAGTGGTGTGAACTGGTTGCAGAGTGGTGCGAACTGCTTGCGGAGTGGTGCGAACTGGTTGCGGAGGGGTGCGAACTGGTTGCAGAGTGATGTGAACTAGTTGCGGAGTGATGCGAAGTGGTTGCGGAGTGGTCGGAACTGGTTGCGGAGTGGTGCAAACTGGTAGCGTAGTGGTGCGAACTGGTTGCGTAGTGGTGCATACTGGTTGCGGAGTGGTGCGAAGTGGTTGCGGAGTGGTGTGAACTGGTTGCAGAGTGGTGCGAACTAGTTGCGGGTTGTTGTGAACTGGTTGCGGAGTGGTGGGAACTGGTTGCAGAGTGGTGCGAACTGGCTGCGCAGTGGTGCGAACGGGTCGCGGATTGGTGCAAACTGGTTGCGGAGTGGTGCGAACTGGTTGCGGAGTGGTGGGAACTGGTTGCGGAGTGGTGCAAACTGGTTTAGGAGTGGAGAGAACTGGTTGTGGAGTGGTGCCAACTGGTTGCGGAGTGGTGCCAACGTGTTGAGGAGTGGTGTGAACTGGTTGCAGATTGGTGTAAACTGGTTGCAGAGTGGTGCGAACTGGCTGTAGAGTGGTGCCAACTGGTTGCGGAGTGGTGCAAACTGGTTGCGGAGTGGTGCGAACTGGTTGCGGAGTGGTGTGAACTGGTTGCGGAGTAATGCCAACTGGGCATGGAGTGGTGAAAACTGGTTGTGGAATGGTGCGAAATGGTTGCGGAGTTGTGCAAACAGGCTGCAAAGTGGTGCGAACTGGGCGCAGAGTGGTGTGAAGTGGTTGTGGAGTGGTTTAAACGGGTTGCGGGATGGTGCCAACTGGCTGTGGAGTGGTGGTAGCTGGCTGCGGAGTGGTGCGAGCCGGTTGCGGACTAATGTGAACTGGTCGCAGAGTGGCACCAACTGGCTGGGGAGTGGTGATACTGGTTATGGATTGGTGCAAACTGGTTGCGGAGTGGTGAAAACTGGTTGTGGAGAAGTGCAGACTGGTTGCAAAGTGGTGGGAACTGGTTGCGAAGTGGTGTGAACTGGTTGCGGAGTGGTGCGAACTGGTTGCAGAGTGGTGTGAAGTGGTTGCGGAATGGTGCGACTGATTGCGGAGTGGTGCGAACTGGCTGCGGATTTGTACGAACTGGTTGCGGAGTAGTGCGAACTGGTTGCAGAACGGTGCAAACTGGTTGCGGAGTGGTGCATACTGGTTGTGGAGTGGTGCAAACTGGCTGCGGAGTGGTGCGAACTGGTTGCGGAGTGGTGTGAACTGGTTGCGGAGTAATGCCAACTGGGCACGGAGTGGTGCAAACTGGTTGTGGAATGGTGCAAACTGGATGCGGAGTTGTGCGAACAGGTTGCAAAGTGGTGCGAACTGGGCGCAGAGTGGTGTGAAGTGGTTGCGGAATGGTGCAAACGGGTTGCGGGATGGTGCCAACTGGCTGTGGAGTGGTGGGAGCTGGCTGCGGAGTGGTGCGAGCCGGTTGCGGACTAATGTGAACTGGTCGCAGAGTGGCGCCAACTGGCTGCGGAGTGGTGAACACTGGTTGCGGAGAAGTGCAGACTGGTTGCAAAGTGGTGGGAACTGGTTGCGAAGTGGTGTGAACTGGTTGCGGAGTGGTGCGAACTGGTTGCGGAGTGGTGTGAACTGGTTGCGGAATGGTGCGACTGATTGCGGAGTGGTGCGAACTGGCTGCGGATTTTTACGAACTGGTTGCGGAGTAGTGCGAACTGGTTGCAGAACGTTGCAAACTGGTTGCTGAGTGGTGCATAGTGGTTGTGGAGTGGTGCAAACTGGCTGCGGAGTGGTGCGAACTGGTTGCGGAGTGGTGCAAACTGGTTGCGGAATGGTGCGAACTGGTTGCGGAGTGGTGTGAACTGGTTGCGGAGTAATGCCAACTGGGCCCGGAGTGGTGCCAACTGGTTGTGGAATGGTGGGAACTGGTTGCGGAGTTGTGCGAACAGGTTGCAAAGTGGTGCGAACTGGGCGCGGAGTGGTGCGAAGTGGTTGCGGAGTGGTGCAAACGGGTTTCGGGATGGTGCAAACTGGCTGTGGAGTGGTGCGAGCTGGCTTCGGAGTGGTGCGAGCTGGTTGCGGACTAGTCCGAACTGGTCGCAGAGTGGCGCAAACAGGCTGGGGAGTGGCGTGAACTGGCTGCATAGTGGTGAAAACTGGTTATGGAGTGGTGCGAACTGGTTGCGGAGTGGTGCAAACTGGTTGCGGAGAAGTGCAGACTGGTTGCAAAGTGGTGGGAACTGGTTGCGAAGTGGTGTGAACTGGTTGCGGAGTGGTGCGAACTGGTTGCGGAGTGGTGCAAACTGGTCGCGGAGTGGTGCGAACTGGTCGCGGAGTGGTGCGAACTGGTCGCGGAGTGGTGCGAACTGGTCGCGGAGTGGTGCGAACTGGTCGCGGAGTGGTGCGAACTGGTTGCAGAGTGGTGCGAGCTGGTTGCGGACTAGTCCGAACTGGTCGCAGAGTGGCGCAAACAGGCTGGGGAGTGGCGTGAACTGGCTGCATAGTGGTGAAAACTGGTTACGGAGTGGTGCGAACTGGTTGCAGAGTGGTGCGAGCTGGTTGCGGACTAGTCCGAACTGGTCGCAGAGTGGCGCAAACAGGCTGGGGAGTGGCGTGAACTGGCTGCATAGTGGTGAAAACTGGTTACGGAGTGGTGCGAACTGGTTGCAGAGTGGTGCGAGCTGGTTGCGGACTAGTCCGAACTGGTCGCAGAGTGGCGCAAACAGGCTGGGGAGTGGCGTGAACTGGCTGCATAGTGGTGAAAACTGGTTACGGAGTGGTGCGAACTGGTTGCAGAGTGGTGCGAGCTGGTTGCGGACTAGTCCGAACTGGTCGCAGAGTGGCGCAAACAGGCTGGGGAGTGGCGTGAACTGGCTGCATAGTGGTGAAAACTGGTTACGGAGTGGTGCGAACTGGTTGCAGAGTGGTGCGAGCTGGTTGCGGACTAGTCCGAACTGGTCGCAGAGTGGCGCAAACAGGCTGGGGAGTGGCGTGAACTGGCTGCATAGTGGTGAAAACTGGTTACGGAGTGGTGCGAACTGGTTGTGGAGTGGTGCGAACTGGCCACGGAGTGGTACGAACTGGTTGCGGAGTGGTGCGAACTGGTTGCGGGGTGGTACAAACTGGTCTCGGAGTGGTTCGAACTGGCTACGGAGTGGCACAAACTGGCTGCGGAGTGGTGCAAACTGGTTGCGGAGTGGTGGCAACGGGTTGCGGAGTGGTGCGACCTGGTTGCATTGTGGTGCGAACTGGTTGCGTGGTGGTGCGAATGGGCTGCAGAGTGGTGCGAACAGGCTGTGGAGTGGTGCAAAGTGGTTGCAGAGTGGTGTGAACTGGTCGCATAGTGGTGCGAACTGGTTTCGGAGTGGTGCGAACTGCTTGCGGAGTGGTGCGGTCTGGTTGCGGAGTGGTGCGAACTGGTTGCAGAGTGATGTGAACCAGCTCTGGAGTGGTGCGAACTGGTTGCGGAGTGGTGTGAACGGGTTGCGGAGTGGTGCAAACTGGTGGCGTAGTGATGTGAACTGGTTGCGTAGTGGTGCATACTGGTTGCGGAGTGGTGCGAACTGGTTGCGGAGTGGTGCGAACTGGTTGCGGAGTGGTGTGAACTGGTTGCGGAGTGGTGCGAACTGGTTTAGGAGTGGAGTGAACTGGTTGTGGAGTGGTGCCAACTGGTTGCGGAGTGGTGCCAACGTGTTGCGGAGTGGTGTGAACTGGTTGCGGATTGGTGCGAACTGGTTGCGGAGTGTTGCAAACTGGTTGGCGAGTGGTGCGAACTGGCTGCAGAGTGGTGCAAACTGGTTGCGGAGTGGTGCGAACTGGTTGCGGAGTGGTGTGAACTGGTTGCGGAGTAATGCCAACTGGGCACGGAGTGGTGAAAACTGGTTGTGGAATGGTGCCTAATGGTTGCGGAGTTGTGCGAACAGGTTGCAAAGTGGTGCGAACTGGGCGCGGATTGGTCCAAAGTGGTTGTGGAATGGTGCAAAGTGGTTGCGGAGTGGTGCAAACGGGTTGCGGATTGCGGCGAACTGGTTGCGGATTTTTACGAACTGGTTGCGGAGTGGTGGGAACTGGTAGCGTAGTGGTGCGAGCTGGTTGCAGAGTGGTGTAAACTGGTCGCATAGTGGTGCGAACTAGTTGCGGAGTGATGCGAACTGCTTGCGGAGTGGTGCGAACTGGTTGCGGAGTGGTACGAACTGGTTGCAGAGTGATGTGAACTAGCTGCGGAGTGGTGCAAAGTGGTTGCGGGGTGGTGTGAACTGGTTGCGGAGTGGTGCGAACTGGTAGCGGAGCGGTGGGAACTGGTAGCGTAGTGGTGCCAGCTGGTTGCAGAGTGGTGTGAACTGGTCCTATAGTGGTGCGACCTGGTTGCAGAGTGGTGCAAACTGGTTGGAGCCTGGTGCGAACTGGTTGCGCAGTGGTCCAAGCTGGTTGCGGAGTGGTGCAAACTGGTTGCGGAGTGGTGCGAACTGGCTGCAGAGTGGTGCAAACTGGTTGCGGAGTGGTGCCAACCGGCTCTGGAGTGGTGCGAACTGGGTACGGAGTGGTGTGAAATGTTTGTGGAGTGGTGCGAGCTGGCCACGGAGTGGCTCGAACTGGTTGCGGAGTGGTGCGAACTGGTTGCGGAGTGGTGCAAACTGGTCGCAGAGTGGTTCGAACTGGCTACGGAGTGGCGCAAACTTTCTGCTGAGTGGTGCAAACTAGTTGCGGAGTGGTGGCAACTGGTTGCGGAGTGGTGCGACCTGGTTGCGGCGTGGTGCAAACTGGTTGCGTGGTGGTGCGAATGGGCTGCAGAGTGGTGCGAACAGGCTATGGAGTGGTGCGAACTGGTTGCGCAGTGGAGCCAAGTGGTTGCGGAGTGGTGCAAACTGGTTGCGGAGTGGTGCGAACTGGTTGCCGAGTGGTGTGAACTGGTTGCAGAGTGATTTGAACTGGTTGCGGAGTGGTGCGAACTGGTTGCGGAGTGGTGCGAACTGGGTGCGGAGTGGTGCGAACTGGCTGCGGAGTGGTGCAAACTGGTTGCCGAGGGGTGCGAACTGGTTGCGGAGTGGTGCGAACTGGTTGCGGAGTGGTGCAAATTGCTTGCCGAGTGGTGCCAGCTAGTTACGGAGTGGTGCAAATTGGTTGCTGAGTGGTGCAAACTGGTTGCGGAGTGGTATGAACTCGGTGCGGAGTGGTGCGAACTGGTTGCGGGGTGGTATGAACTGGTTTCAAAGTGGTGCGAACTGGGTGCGGAGTTGTGCGAATTGGTTGCGGCGTGGTGTGAACTGGCTGGGGAGTGGTGTGAAGTGGCTGCAGAGTGCTGCGAACTGGTTGCGGAGTGGTGCGAGCTGGCTATGGAGTGATGCGAACTGGTTGCGGAGTGGTGCGATCTGGTTGCGGAGTGGTGGGAACTGGTCGCAGAGTGGCGCGAACTGGCTGCGGAGCTGCGCCAACTGGCTGCGGAGTGGTGAAAACTGGGTGCGGAGTGGTGCGAACTGGTTGCGGAGTGGTGCGAACTGGTTGCGGAGTGGTGCGAACTGGTTGCGGAGTGGTGCGAACTGGTTGCGGAGTG
>SZWC01000630.1:341625-356978 GCA_023375785.1 Penium margaritaceum | reverse complement strand
CCCCCCCCCCCCTCCCCCGCATTCCATTTAAACCTATGTGACTGAAAGGTGCACCTGAAAATTGGCAATCCAATGGGCCGTTCCGCTGAGGTACTTCATGCCGTTATGTCCCTTCCACCCGTTGGTTGTGAAATTGATGGCGGAAGTCACCTCTGCAAGCATCTTCCTGATGCGCTTGTGGAAGGCAGTGGCATACTGATGGTCATGCGGCCGGGGAGGTCTGCTGCTGGATTTGCATGCCAGAAACCACGCTGCAGCCAGTTGCTCTCCGTGGACAAGAAGCTGCAATCCTTGTCAATTACGTGGTTCCAGATACAGATCTGGAAGTAGAGCTTGTTGAAGACAGCTCCAACGACTGCTACTCCTTGGCTTAATACAGTGTTTGCCGCCTTCAACCCCACCGCCGCAACCTGCTTAGCTTAGTTCTTCATGATGTTGACAGTGGCGATTCACAACTTCTGTGCTACTCCCAACTCTTTTAGCTCCAGATATTGCTTTCGGTGCCTGAGGCGCAAATGCTTCCACAAGGCTAAGGTGGTTCCGTTGTTGTTGGATAAGTCTTTGGGGCATAGGCCGTACCGGGCATGCGCTCATTTGACGGGGTCCACTCGCTTTGTGAATTAATTCCAAACAACACTCGGTTCCTTCCCCCCTTTGTGCTTGTCGCCAACTTCTTCCTCGTCGTCATCCTCATCGGGATCCTCCTCATCCACAATCCGTACAGTCTCTGTGACGGCCGCACTCTCGGCCATGGCACGTCCAACGATGTGTCAAGCAAAGCCTCTGGTTAAGGCTAACTCCTGGAACCGATCAGTGAACACAGGGGCATCCTGTGTCTAGCTTTCCCACGGTGAGGCTTAACTCCTGGACCGGACTGATGCCGGCTCTGGCCATCGACACCAGCGGCGTTGAATGGCCATATCGGCTCTGGCCATCAACACTGGCATGTTGAATAGCCAGAGCGGCTATGGCCATTCGACGGCCGACTGATGCCGGCTGTGGCCCAGAGCCGGCATCATTTGCCATAGGTGGCAACTGCCGACAGCTATGTGTTCTCGTCGATGCAAAAAAAAGCTCTTGGAGTGATGACATGGCATCGAAGTAGCACAAACCGTTATAAACATTGTGGTTTCAAGGGAAACAAAAACAGCAAGTACCTGTGGAGTCAGACAAAACACTTTGTGGTGTCATTTGATGGCCCTACAGTCCCCAGGTGGGCGGCCATGGACCACCGCACGCCAGAAATCCCCATGGATGAATCGGCGATGCAGCAGTGCCGGTCCATTCGCCGGTTTCCACATGCATGCCACTGGTGCCCACACAAGCGTGCACCGGTGGCATGCATAATTTAGGTGCAAGGTCAAACATCCGTGACACAAAGTGAATGACAGAGTGGGAATCATAAACAAAAATATAGTCGCCAATGAAACGTTTGTACAGTGAACCAAAAACAGTGACAACAACAAAACATCGGAGTAAAAAATGGGTAAATGTGGCCGCTATGTGGAAATCGCCAGCTCAGTCACTGGCCGTCGCTTGGCCAATGAACAATTGCCGCAATGTCCTCGCGGCGACTGCAATTCCGCAACAAACTTGAAATCACCGATTCGGGTGATGGCCGACTGTCGGCGGCCATCACCCGAATATCTGGACAGCGGCGTCGAACGAGCACTCCGGGGTCCCCCCCCCCCCCCCACCCCCCCCGCATAGCAAAACTGCAGGACCCGTGAATCCTGAATCGAACCTGTTTCCAAGATCCGGATTTGCTGCGCCATATCCGAGATCGGTTTCACGGATACGATTTGCGAATCCTGAGATACTGTGTGCAGCCATACTGACCACTGTGTTTCTGACCAGTGTGTTTCTGACCAGTGTGTTTCTGACCAGTGTGTTTCAGACCAGTGTGTTTCTGACCACTGTGTTTCTGACCAATGTGTTTCTGACCAGTGTGTTCCTGACCAGTGTGTTTCTGACCAGTGTATTTCTGACCACTGTGTTTCAGACCGCTGTGTTTATGACCACTGTGTTTCTGACCAGTGTGTTTATGACGAGTGTGTTTCTGACCACTGTGTTTCTGGCCACTGTGTTTCTCACCACTGTGTTTCTGACCAGTGTGTTTCTGACCAGTGTGTTTCTGACCACTGTGTTTCTGACCACTGTGTTTCTGACCACTGTGTTTCTGACCATTGTGTTTCTGACCGCCGTGTTTCTGACCAGTGTGTTTCTGACCAGTGTGTTTCTGACCAGTGTATTTCTAACCAGTGTGTTTCTTAACATTGTGTTTCTGACCATTGTGTTTCTGACCACTGTGTTTCTGACCACTGTGTTTCTGACCACTATGTTTCTGACCATTGTGTTTCCGGCCCGGTGTTTCTGACCTGTGTGTTTCTGACCACTGTGTTTGTGACCACTGTGTTTCTGACCAGTGTGTCTCTGACTAGAGTGTTTCTGACCACTGTGTTTATAACCACTGAGTTGCTGAACACTGTGTTTCTGACCAGTGTGTTTCTGACCAGTGTACTTCTGACCTGTGTGTTTCTGACCACTGTGTATCTGACCACTGTGTTTCTGACCACTGTGTTTCTGACCACTGTGTTTCTGAGCACTGTGTTTCTGACCACTGTGTTTCTGACCACTGTGTTTCTGACCACTGTGTTTCTGACCACTGTGTTTCTGACCACTGTGTTTATGACCAGTGTGTTTCTTACTACAATGTTTCTGACCAGTGTGTTTTTGAGAAGTGTGTTTCTGACCAGTGTGTTTATGACAACTGTGTTTCTGACCAGTGTGTTCTTGACCAGTGTGTTTCTGACCAGTGTGTTTTTGACCAGTATGTTTTTGACCACTGTGTTTCTGACCACTGTGTTTCTGAACACCGTATTTCTCAGCAGTGTGTTTCTGACCACTGTGCTTCTGACCACTGCGTTTCTGACCAGTGTGCCTCTGATCATTGTGTTTCTGACCCGTGTGCTTAAGACCACTGTGTTTTTTACTGCTGTGTTTGTGACCACTGTGTTTCTGAGCACTATGTTTCTGACCACGGTGTGTCTGACAAAAATGTTCTGACCACTGTGTTTCTGACCACTGTGTTTCTGAACAGTGTGTTTCTAGACACTGTGTACCATCATGTTTTTGACCCATGTGTTTCTGACCAGTGTGCCTCTGACCAGTGTGTTTCAGACCACTTTGTTTCGGACCACTGTGTTTCTGACCACTGTGTTTCTGACCACTGTGTTTCTGACCACTGCGTTTCTGACTAATGTGTTTCTGACTTCTGTGTTTCTAACCGGTGTGTTTCTGACAAGTGTGTTTCTGACTAGTGTGTTTCTGACCACGGTGTTTCTGACGACTATGTTTCTGACCACTGTGTTTCTGACTCGTGTGTTTCTGACCAGTGTATCTCTGACCACTGAGTTCTGACCAAAGTGTTTCTGATCACTGTGTTTCTGACCACTGTGTTTCTGACCACTGTGTCTCTGACCTGTGTGTTTCTGACCGGTGTGTTTCTGACCAGTGTGTTTCTGACCGATGTGTTTCTCACCACTGTGTTTCTGACCACTATGTTTCTGAACACTCTGTTTCTGACCAGTGTGTTTCTGACCAGTTTGTTTCTGACCACTGTGTTTGTGACCAGTGTGCTTCTGACCATTGTGTTTCTGACCACTGTGTTTCTGACCAGTGTGCTTCTGGCCACTGTGTTTCTAACCGGTGTGTTTCTGACTACTGTGTTTCTGACTAGTGTGCTTCTAACCACTGTGTTTCTGACCACCGTGTCTCTAACTAGTGTGTTTATGACTGGTGCGTTTCTGACCACTGTGTTTCTGACCAGTGTGTTTCTGACCAGTGTGTTTCTGAGCAGTGTGTTTCTGACAACTGTGTTTCTGTCCACTGTGTTTCTGACCACCCTGTTTCTGACCACAGTGTTTCTGACCACTGTGTTTCTGACCACTGTGTTTGTGACCACTGTGTTTGTGACCACTGTGTGTATTGCCAGTGTGTTTCAGACTACTGTGTTCCTGACCAGTGTGTTTCTGACCAGAGTGTTTCTTACCATTGTCTTTCTGACCACTGTGTTTCTGGCTAGTGTGTTTCTGACCAGTGTGTTTATGACCACTGTGTTTCTGACCACTGTGTTTCTGACCACTGTGTTTCTGAGCACAGTGTTTCTTTGCAGTGTGTTTCTGACCACTGTGTTTCTGAGCACTGTGTTCTGACCACTGTGTTCCTGACCACTGTGTTTCTGACAAGTGTGCCTCTGACCAGTGTGTTTCTGACCTGTGTGCTTTTGACCACAGTGTACGTGACTACTGTGTTTCTGACCACTTTGATTCTGACCATTATGTTTCTGACCACTTTGTGTCTGACCAGTATGTTTTGACCACTGTGTTTCTGACAACTGTGTTTGTAAGCGGTGTTTTTTTTTAACTGTGTACAAGTCTGTTTCTGAACAATGTGTTCTGACCTGTGTGCCTCTGACCAGTGTGTTTCTGACCGATGTGTTTCTGACCACTGTGTTTCTGACCACTGTGTTTCTGATCACTGTGTTTCTGACTAATGTGTTTCTGAGTACTGTGTTTCTGACCAGTGTGTTTCTGACAAGTGTGTTTCTGACCAGTCTGTTGTTGACCACGGTGTTTCTGACCACTGTGTTTCTGAACACTCCTTCTGACCAACGTGTTTATGACCAGTGTGTTACTGACCACTGTGTTTGTGACCAGTGTGCGTCTGACGAGTGTGCTTCTGACCAGTGTGTTTCTGGCCAGTGTGTTTCTGGCCACTGTGTTTCTGACCAGTGTGTTTACGACCACTGTGTTTCTGACCAGTGTGTTTCTGACCACCGTGTTTCTGACCAGTGTGTTTCTGACCAGGGTGTTTCTGACCACTGTGGTTCTGACCAGTGTGTTTTTGACCACTGTGTTTCTGACCAGTGTGTCTCTGACATGTGTGTTTATGACTAGTGTGTTTATGACCACTGTGTTTCTGACCAGTGTGTTTCTTACCAGTGTGTTTCTGAGCGGTGTGTTTCTGACAACTGTTTTTCTGACCACTATGTTTCTAACCACTGTGTTTCTGACCACCGTGTTTCTGACCACTGTGTTTTTGACGAGTGTTTTTATGACCACTGTGTTTCTAGCCAGTGTGTTTCTGACCACTGTGTTTCTGACCACGTTTTTTCACACCAGTGTTTTCTGACCACTGTGTTTGTGACCACTGTGTTTATGAACACTGTTTTTCTGACCACTGTGTTGCTGACCAGCATGTTTCTTACCAGTGTGTTTCTGACCACTGTATTTTTTACCACTGTGTTTCTGACCAGTGTGTTTCTGACCACTCTGTTTTGGACCAGTGTGTTTCTGACCAGTGTGTTTCTGACCAGTTCGTTTCTGACCACTGTGTTCCTGATCAGTGTGTTTTTGACTAATGTGTTTCTGACGATTGTGTTTCTGACCAGTGTGTTTCTGACTAGTGTGTTTCTGACCAGTGTATTTCTAACCACTTTGTTTCTTACCAGCGTGTTTCTGACCACTGTATTTCTGACTAGTGTGTTTCTGACCAGTGTGTTTCTGACCAGTGTTTTTCTGACCAGTGTGCTTCTGACCAGTGTCTTACTCACCACTGTGTTCCTGACCAGTGTGTTTCTGACAATTGTGTTTCTGACCAGTGTGTTTCAGACCAGTCTGTTTCTGACCACTTTGTTTCTGACCACAATCTTTCTGACAACTGTGTTTGTGACCATTGTGTTTCTGACCACTGTGTTTCTGACCAGTGTGTTTCTGACCACCTTGTTTCTGACTGCTGTATTTCTGACATGTGTGTTTCTGACCAGTGTGGTTCTGACCACCTTGTTTCTAACCACTGTGTTTCTGACCGCCTTGTTTTGACCACTGTGTTTCTTACATGTGTGTTTCTGACCAGAGTGTTTATGACCGGTGTGTTTCTGACCACTGTGTTTCTGACCACTGTGTTCTGCCCACTGGAACACACTGGTCAGAATCACAGTGGTCAGAAACACAGTGGTCAGAACCACACTCGTCAAAAACACAGTGGTCAGAAACAAACTGGTTAGAAACACACTGGTCAGAAATTCCGTGGTCAAAAACACACTGGTCTGAAACACACTGGTCAGAAACACTGTGGTCAGAAACACAGTGTTCAGAAACACAGAAGTCAGAAACACAGTGGTCAGATACACAGTGGTTAGAGTCAAACAGGTCAGAAAGAACGTGGTCAGAAACACACTCATCAGAAACACACTGGTCAGAAACACACTGGTCAGAAACACACTGGTCACAAACACACTGGTCAGAAACACACTGGTTAGAAACATGGTGGCCAGAAACACAATGATCAGAAACACACTGGTGAGAAAAACACTGGTCAGAAATACACTTGTCAGAAACACAGTGGTCAGAAACACACAGGTCAGAAACACACTGGTCAGAAACACAGTGGTCAGAAAAACAGTGGTGAGAAACAAAATGGTCAGGAACACAGTGGATAGAAACACACTGCTCAGAAACACAGTGGTCAGAAACACAGTGGTTAGAAACACCGTGGTCATAAACACAGTGGTCAGAAACACACTGGTCAGAAACACACTGGTCAGAAACGCACTGGTCAGAAACACAGTGGTCAGAAACACACTGGTCAGAAACACACTGGTCATAAACACATTAGTCAGAAACACTCTAGTCAGAAACACACTGGTCAGACCCACGCTGGTCAGAAACACACTGGTCAGAAACACACTGGCCAGGAACACCGTGGTCAGAGACACACTGTTCATAAACACAATGGTCAGAAACACAGTGGTCAGAAACACACTGGTCAGAAACACACTGGTCAGAAACACCCTGGTCAGAAACACACTGGTCAAAAACACACTGGGAAGACACACAGCGGTCAGAAACACACTGGGCTGAAACACAGTGGTCAGAAACACACAGGTCAGAAACCCACTAGTCAGAAACACAGTGAGCATAAACACACTGGTCAGAAAAACACTGGTCAGAAACACAGGGGTTAGAATCATAGTGGTCCGTAACACAGTGATCAGAAACACAGTGGTCAGAAATACAGTGGTCAAAACACAGTTGTCAGAAACACGATGGTCAGGAACACAGTGGTCATAAACATGGTGGTCAGAAACACAGTGGTCAGAAACACCGTGGTTAGAAACACAGTGGTCAGAAACACATTGGTCAGAAAGACACTGCTCGGAAACACACTGGTCAGAAACACACTGGTCAGAGACACAGTGGTCAGAAACACAGTGGTGAGAAACACAGTGGTCATAAACATAGTGGTCAGAAATACACTGGTCAGAAACATCGTGGTCAGAAACACACTAGTCAGAAACACAGTGGTCAGAAACACAGTGGCCAGAAACACACTGGTTAGAAACACAGTGATCATAAACACACTGGGCAGAAACACAGTGGTCAGAAACACACTGGTAAGAAACCCAGTGGTAAGAAACACAGTGGCCAGAAACAAAGTGGTCAGTAACACACTGGTCAGAAACACAGTGGTCAGAAACACACTGTTCAGAAGCACAATGGTCAGAAACACACTGGTCAGAAACACACTGGTCTGAAACATAGTGGTCAGATACACACTAGTCTGTAACACAATGGTTAGAAACACACTGGTCAGAAACACACTGGTCAGAAACACACTGGTCATAAACACACTGGTCAGAAACACAGTGGTCAGAAACAAAGTGGTCAGAAACACACTGGTTGGAAACACACTGGTAAGAAACACACTGGTCAGAAATACAGTGGTCAGAAACACAGTGGTCAGAAACACAGTGGTCAAACGCACAGATGTCAGAAACACACTGGTAAAAAAAAAGTGGTTAGAAACACAGTAGTCAGAAACACGGTGGTCAGACACTCAATGGTCAGAAACACACTGGTCAGAACCACAGTGGTCAGAAACACACTGGTCAGAAACACAGTGGTCACAAACACAGTGGTCAGAAACACACTGGTCAGAAACACACTGGTGAGAAACACAGTGGTCAGAAAGACACTGGTCAGAAACACGCCTGTCAGAAACACAGTGGTCAGAAACACAGTGGTCAGAAGCACACTGGTCATAAACACAGTGTTCATAAACACACTGGTTAGAAACACACTGGTCAGAAAAACACTGGTCAGAAACACAGTAGTCAGAAACACAGGGGCTAGAAACACAGAGGTCAAAAACACACTGGTCAGAAACACACTGGACGGAAACACAGTGGTCAGAAACACACTGGTCAGAAACACACTGGTCAGAAACACAGTGGTCAGAAACGCAGTGGTCAGAAACATACTTGTCAGAAACATAGTGGTCAGAAACACAGTGGTCAGAAACACATTGGTCAGCAACACAGTGGTCAGAAACACAATGGTCAGAAACACAGTGGTCAGAAACATAGTGGTCAGAAACACCGAGGTCAGAAACACAGTGGTCAGAAACACACTGGTCATAAACACAATGGTCAGAAACGCACTGGTCAGAAACACAGTGGTCATAAACACAGTGGTCAGAAACACACTTGTCAGAAACACACAGGTCAGAAACACAGTGGTCATAAACACAATGGTCAGAAACACAGTGGTCAGAAACAAAGTGTTCAGAAACACAGTGGTCAGAACCCCATTGGTCAGATACACACTGGTCAGAAACACAGTGGTCAGAAAACACAGTGGTCAGAAACACTGTGGTCCGAAACACACTGGTCAGAACCACACTGGTCAGAAACACAGTGGTTAGAAACACAGTGGTCAGAAACACCCAGGTCAAAAACACAGTGGTCAGACACACGGTGGTCACTAACACACTGGTCAAAAGCACACAGTTCAGAAACGCACTGGTCAGAAACACACTGGTCAGAAACACGCTGGTCAGAAACACAGTGGTCAGAAACACACCGGTCAGAAACACAGCGGTCAGAAACACACTGGTCAGAAACACAGTGGTCAGAAACACACTGGTCAGAAACACACTGGTCAGAAACACACTGGTCAGAAACAAAGGTGTCAAAAACACAGTGGTCAGAAACACACTGGTCAGAAATACCCTGGTCAGAAACACACTCGTCATAAACACACTGGTCAGAAACACACTGGTCAGAAAGACACTGGTCAGAAATACATATGTCAGAAACACACTGGTCAGAAACACGCTGGTCAGAAACACATTTGCTAGAAATACAGTGGTCATAAACACACTACTAAGAAACACAGTGGTTTGAAAGACACTGGTCAGAAACACCATGGTCAGAAACACACTGGTCTGAAACACAGTGGTCAGAAACACAGTGGTCAGGAACACACTGGTCAGAAACACAGTGGTCAGAAACACACTGGTCAGAAGCAAACTGGTGAGAAACACAGTGGTCAGAAACACGCTGGTCAGAAACACAGTGGTCAGAAACACGGGGTTGAGAAACACAATGGTCAGAAACACACTGGTGAGGAACGCACTGCTCAGAAACACACTGGTCAGAAACACACTGGTCAGGAACACAGTCGTCAGAAACACGTTGGTTAGAAACACAGTGGTCAGAAACACAGTGGTTAAAAACACAGTTGTCAGAAACACAATGCGCAGAAACAAAGTGGTCAGAAACACGGTAGTCGGTAACACAGTGGTCAGAAACTCCGTGGTCAGAAACACACTGGTCAGAAACACAGTGGTCATAAGCACATTGGTCAGAAACACAGTGGTCAGAAACACAGTGGTCAGAAACACAGTGGTTGGAAACACGCTGGTTAGAAACACGGTGATCATAAACACACTGGTCAAAAACACAGTGGTCAGAAATACACTGGTCAGGAACACATTTGTCAGAAACATAGTGGCCAGAAACAAAGTGGTCAGAAACGCACTGGTCAGAAACACAGTGGTCATAAACACAGTGGTCAGAAACACACTGGTCAGAAACACACATGTCAGAAACACAGTGGTCATAAACACAATGGTCAGAAACACAGTGGTCAGAAACAAAGTGTCCAGAAACACAGTGGTCAGGAACCCAGTGGTCAGAAACACACTGGTCAGAAACACAGTGGTCAGAAAACACGGTGGTCAGAAACACTGTGGTCCGAAACACACTGGTCAGAAACACACTGGTCAGAAACACAGTGGTTAGAAACACAGTGGTCAGAAACACCCAGGTCAGAAACACAGCGGTCAGACACACGGTGTTCACTAACACACTGGTCAAAAGCACACAGTTCAGAAACGCAGTGGTCAGAAACACACTGGTCAGAAACACGCTGGTCAGAAACACAGTGGTCAGAAACACACTGGTCAAAAACACAATGGTCAGAAACAGACTGGTCAGAAACACACTGGTCAGAAACACAGTGGTCCGAACACACTGGTCAGAAAGACCCTGTTCAGAAACACACTGGTCATAAACACAATGGTCAGGCACGCAGTGGTCAGAAACAGTGTTCAGAAACACAGTGGTCAGAAACACACTGGTTAGAAACACAGTGGTCAGAAACACACTAGTCAGAAACACACTGGTCAGAAACACACTGGTCAGAAACACAGTGGTCAAAAACACAGTGGTCAGAAACACACTGGTTAGAAACACAGTGGTCAGAAACACACTAGTCAGAAACACACTGGTCAGAAACACACTGGTCAGAAACACAGTGGTCAAAAACACAGTGGTCAGAAACACACTAGTCAGAAACACCCTAGTCAGAAACACACTGGTCATAAACACACTGGTCAGAAACACACTGGTCACAAACACACTGGTCAGAAATACATATGTCAGAAACACACTGGTCAGAAACACGCTGGTCAGAAACACACTGGTCATAAACACACTGGTCAGAAACACACTGGTCACAAACACACTGGTCAGAAATACATATGTCAGAAACACACTGGTCAGAAACACGCTGGTCAGAAACAGATTGGTCAGAAATACAGTGGTCATACATACACTGGTAAGAAAGACAGTGGTTAGAAAGACACTGGTCAGAAACACCATGGTCAGAAACACACTGGTCTGAAACACAGTGGTCAGAAACACAGTGGTCAGAAACACAGTGGTCAGAAGCACACTGGTGAGAAACACAGTGGTCAGAAACACGTTGATCAGAAACACAGTGGACAGAACCACAGTGGTCAGAAACACCGGGGTGAGAAACACAATGGTAAGAAACACAGTGGTCAGAAACACACTGCTCATAAACACACTGGTCAGAAACACACTGGTCAGAAACACAGTAGTCAGAAACATGGTGGTTAGAAACACAGTGGTCAGAGACACAGTGGTAAAAAACACAGTTGTCAGAAACACAATGCTCAGAAACACCGTGGTCAGAAACACGGTAGTCAGAAACACAATGGTCAGAAACTCTGTGGTCAGAGACACAATGGTCAGAAACACACTGGTCAGAAACACACTGCTCAGAAACACACTGGTCAGAAAAACACTGGTCAGAAACACAGTGGTAATAAACACAGTCGTCAGAAACACAGTGGTCAGAAACACACTGGTCAGAAAGACAGTGGTCATAAATATATTGGTCAGAAACACAGTGGTCAGAAACACAGTGGTCAGAATCACACTGGTTAGAAACACAGTGATCATAAACACACTGGTCAGAAACACAGTGGTCAGAAACACACTTGTCAGAAACACATTTGTCAGAAACACAGTGGCCATAATCAAAGTGGTCAGAAACACACTGGTCAGAAACTAAGTGGTCAGAAACACACTGGTCAGAAGCACAGTGGAAAACAACACACTTGTCAGAAACACTCTGGTCATAAACACAGTGGTCAGATACACACTGGTCAGAAACACACTGGTTAGAAACAAACTAGTCACAAACACATTGGTCAGAAACACACTGGTCATAAACACACTAGTCAGAAACACAGTGGTCAGAAACACAGTTGACAGAAACACAGTGGTCAGAAACACACTGGTAAGAAACACACAGGTCAGAAATACAGTGGTCAGAAACACGGTGGTCAGAAACACAGTGGTCAGAAACACAGTGGTCAGAAACACAGTGGTCAGAAACACAGCGGTCATAAACACAGTTTTCAGAGACACAATAGTCAGAAACACAGTGGTCAGAAACACACTGGTCAGAAACACAGTGGTAAAAAACACAGTGGTCAGAAACACACTGGTAAGAAACACACTGGTCAGAAACACAGTGGTCAGAAACACACAGGTCAGAAACACAGTGGTCAGTAACACAGTGGTCAGAAGCACACTGGTCATAAACACACTGGTCAGAAACACACTGGTCAGAAACACAGTGGTCAGAAACACACTGGTCAGAAACACACTGGTCAGAAACACACTAGTCAGAAACACAGTGGCCAGAAACACATAGGTATAAAAACCACTGGTCAGAAACACACTAGTCAGAAACACACTGGTCAGAAACACACTGGTCAGAAACACAGTGGTCAGAAACACACTGGTCAGAAACACACTGGTCAGAAACACACTAGTCAGAAACACAGTGGCCAGAAACACATAGGTATAAAAACCACTGGTCAGAAACACACTGGACAGAAAAACAGTAGCCAGAAACACAGTGGTCAGAAACACACTGGTCAGAAACACAGTGGTCAGAAACATAGTGGTCAGAACCATACTGGTCAGAAACATGGTGGTCAGAAACACAGTGGTCAGAAACCTGTGGTCAAAAACACACTACTCAGAAACACAGTGGTCAGAAACACGGTGGTCGGAAACCCAGTGGTAAAAAAGACAGTGGTCAGAAACACACTGGTCAGAAACACAGTGGCAAGAAACACCGAGGTCAGAAACACATTGGTGAGAAACACAAAGGTTAGAAACACAGTGCTCAGAAACACACTGGTTAGATACACAGTGATCATAAAGACACTGGTCAGAAACACATTTGTCAGAAACCCAGTGGCCAGAAACAAAGTGGTCAGAAACACTCTGGTCAGAAACACAGTGGTCAAAAACACACTAGTAAGAAGCACAGTGGTAAGAAACACACTGGTCAGAAACACAGTGGTCAGAAACACACTGGTCAGAAACACACTTGTCAGGAACACAGTGGTCCTAAACACAGTGGTCATAAACACAGTGGTCAGAAAAACAGTGGCCAGAAAGACACTGGTCAGAAACACATTTGTCAGAAACCCAGTGGCCAGAAACAAAGTGGTCAGAAACACTCTGGTCAGAAACACAGTGGTCAAAAACACACTAGTAAGAAGCACAGTGGTAAGAAACACACTGGTCAGAAACACAGTGGTCAGAAACACACAGGTCAGAAACACAGTGGTCAGAAACACACTGGTCAGAAACACAGTGGTCAGAAACACACTGGTCAGGAGCACAGTGGTCAGAAACACCCTGGTCAGAAACACACTGGTCAGAAACACATTGGTCAGATACACACTGGTCAGAAACACACTGGCTAGAATCACAGTAGTCAGAAACACACTGGTCAGAAACACACTGGTCAGCAACACAGTGGTTAGAAACACAGTGTTCAGAAACACAGCGGTCATAAACACGGTGGTGAGAGACAAACGGGTTAGAATCACAGTGGTCAGAAACACACTGGTCAGAAACACAGTTTTCAGAAACACAGTGGTCACAAACACATTGGTCAGAAACACACTGGTCAGAAACACACTGGTCAGAAACACACAGGTCTGAAACACGGTGGTCAGAAACACAGTGGTCAGAAGCACACCGGTCATAAACACAGTAATAAAAAAACACTGCTTATAAACACCTGGTCATAAACACAGTGGTCAGAAACACACTAGTCAGAAACACACTGGTCAGAAACACACTAGTCAGAAACACAGTGTCCAGAAACACAGAGGTCAAAAACACACTGGTCAAAAACACACTGGACAGAAACATAGTGACCAGAAACACAGTGGTGAGAAACACACTGGTCAGAAACACAGTGGTCAGAAACGCAGTGGTCAGAAACACACAGGTCTGAAACACAGTGGTAAAAAACACAGTGGTCAGAAACGCACTAATCATAAACACAGTGGTCGGAAACACACTGGTCAGGAACACAGTGGTCAGAAACACAGTGCTCAGAAACACAGTGGTAAAAAAGACAATGGTCAGAAACACACTGGTCAGAAACTCAGTGGACAAAAACACGGTGGTCAGAAACACAGTGGTCGGAAACACACTGGTCAGAAACACAGTTTTCAGAAACACACAAGTAATAGACACAGTGGTCAGAAACACAGTGGTCAGAAAGACAGTGGTCATAAACACACTGGTCAGAATCACAGTGGTCAGAACCACACTGGGCAGAAACACACTGGTCTGAAACACAGTGGTCATAAGCACACTGGTCATAAACACACTAGTCAGATACACACTGGTCAGAAACACACTGGTCAGAAACACACTAATCATAAACGCAGTGGTCAGAAACACACTGGTCAGACTTACAGTTGCCAAGAACACAGTGGTCAGAAACACACTGCTCAGAAACACACTGGTCAGAAACTCAGTTGTCATAAACTCAGTGGCCAGAAACACGGGGGTCAGAAACACAGTGGTCAGAAACACAGTGGTAAAAAAGACAGTGGTCAGAAACACAGTGGTCAGAAACACACAGGTCATATACAGAGTGGTCAGACACACAGTGGTCAGAAACACACTGGTCAGAAGCACACTGGTGAGAAACACAGTGGTCAGAAACACATTGGTCAGAAACACAGTGGTCAGAGACACAGTGGTCAGAAACACCGGGGTCAGAAACACAGTAGTCAGAAACACACTGGTCAGAAACACACTGCTCACAAACACAATAGTCAGAAACACAGTGGCCAGAAACACAGAGTTAAAAAACACAATGGTCAGAAACACAGTGGACGGAAACACAGTGGCCAGAAACACAGTGGTCAGAAACACACTGGTCAGAAACACAGTGGTTAGAAACACATTGGTCAGAAACACACTGCTCAGAAACACAGTGGTCAGAAACAAACTAATCATAAACACAGTGGTCAGAAACACACTGGTCAGAAACACAGTGGTCAAAAACACAATGGTTAGAAACACACTGCTCAGAAACACAGTGGTCAGAAACACACAGGTCGGAAACACAGTGGTAAAAAAGAGAGTGGTCAGAAACACACTTATCATAACCTCAGTGGTCAGAAACACAGTGGCCAGAAACACCGAGGTCAGAAACACCGTGGTCAGAAACACACTGGTCAGAAACACAGTGGTCAGAAACACACAGGTCAGAGACACAGTGGTCAGAAACACAGTGGTCTGAAACACAGTGGTCAGAAACACCGGGGTCAGAAACACAGTGGTCAGAAACACACTGGTCAGAAACACA
>SZWC01000630.1:329174-341547 GCA_023375785.1 Penium margaritaceum | reverse complement strand
TGGTCAGAAACACAGTGGTCAGAAACACACAGGTCAGAGACACAGTGGTCAGAAACACAGTGGTCTGAAACACAGTGGTCAGAAACACCGGGGTCAGAAACACAGTGGTCAGAAACACACTGGTCAGAAACACACTGCTCAGAAACACACTGGTCAGAAACACAGTGGTCAGAAACACAGTGGTCAGAAACACGGTGGTCAGAAACACAGTGGTCAGAAACACAGTGGTCAGAAACACATTGGTAAAAAACACAGTTGTTAGAAACACAATCCTCCGAAACACTGTGGTCAGAAACACAGTGGTCAGAAACACGGTGGTCAGAAACACCGTGGTCAGAAACACAGTGGTCAGAAACACCCTGGTCAGAAACACACTGCTCATAAACACACTGTTCAGAAACACACTGATCAGAAACACAATGGTCATAAACACAGTGGTCAGAAACACAGTGGTCAGAAACACAGTGGTCTGAAACAAACGGGTCAGAAACACAGTGGTCATAAACACATTGGTCAGAAACACAAAGATCATAAACACAGTGGTCAGAAACACACTGATTAGAAACACAGTGATCATAAACACACTGGTCAGAAACACGTTTGTCAGAAACACAGTGGCCAGAAACAATGTGGTCAGAAACATATTGGTCAGAAACACACTGGTTAGAAACACACTAGTCAGAAACACACTGGCCAGAAACACACTGGTCATAAACACACTGGTCAGAAACACAGTTGTCAGAAACACAGTGGTCAGAAACACACTGGTCGGAAACACTCTGGTAAGAATCACACTGGTCAGAGATACAATGGTCAGAAACACAGTGGTCAGGAACACAGTGGTCAGAAACACAGTGGTAAAAAGCACAGTTGTCAGAAACACACTGGCCAGAAACACACTGGTCATAAACATAGTGGTTAGAAACACAGTGGTCAGAAACACAGCGGTCATAAACACAGTGGTCAGAGATACACTGGTCAGAAACACATTGGTCAGAAACACACTGGGCAGAAACACAGTGGTCAGAAACACAGTGGTTAGAAACACTGTGGTCAGAAACACATTGGTCAGAAACACAGTGGTCAGAAGCACAATGGTCATAAACACAGTGTTAAAAAACACACTGGTCAGAAACACACTAGTCAGAAACACAGTGGTCAGAAACACACTGGTCAGAAACACACTGGTCAGAAACACACTAGTCAGAAACACAGTCGCAAGAAACACAGAGGTCAAGAACACACTGGTCAGAAACACACTGGACGGAAACACAGTGGCCAGAAACACAGTGGTCAGAAGCACACTGGACAGAAACACAGTGGTCAGAAACACAGTGGTCAGAAACAAACTGGTCAGAAACACAGTGGCCAGAAACACAGTGGTGAGAAACACACTGCTCAGAAACACAGAGCTTAGGAACGCAGTGGTCAGAAACACATTGGTAGAAAAGACAGTGGTCAGAAACACACTGGTCAGAAACTCAGTGGTCAGAAACAAAGTGGCCAGAAACACCGAGGTCAGAAACACAATGGTCAGAAACACCCTGGTCAGAAACAAAGTGGTCATAAACACACAGGTCAGAGACACAGTGGTCAGAAACACAGTGGTCAGAAACACAGTGGTCAGAAGCACTCTGGTGAGAAACACAGTGGTCAGAAACACATTGGTCAGAAACACAGTGGTCAGAAACACAGGGGTCAGAAACACGGGGGTCAGAAACACAGTGGTCAGAGACACACTGGTCAGAAAGACACTGCGCATAAACACACTGGTCGGAAACACACTGGTCAGAAACACAGTGGTCAGAAAAACAGTGGTCGGAAACACAGTGGTCAGAAACACAGTGGGCAGAAACACAGTGGTCGGAAACACACTGCTCAGAAACACGCCGGTTAGAAACACACTGGTCAGGAACACAGTGGTCATAAACATCGTGGTCAGAAACACAGTGGTCATAAACACAGTGGTCAGAAACACACCGGTCAGAAACACAGTGGTCATAAACACATTGGTCAGAAACACAAAGGTCATAAACACAGTGGTCAGAAACACACTGGTTAGAAACACGGTGATCATAAACACACTGGTCACAAACACAGTGGTCAGAAACACACTGGTCAGAAACACGTTTGTCAGAAACACAGTGGCCAGAAAAAAAGTGGTCAGAAACACAGTGGTCAGAAACGCAGTGGTCAGAAACACACTGGTCAGAAGCACAGTGGTCAGAAACACACTGGTCAGAAACACACTGGTCAGAAACACATTGGTCAGATACACACCGGTCAGAAGCAAACTGGTTAGAAACACACTAGTCAGAAACACACTGGCCAAAAACACACTGGTCATCAACACATTGGTCGGAAATACAGTGGTAAGAAACACAGTGGTCAGAAATACAGTGGTCAGAAACACACAGGTCAGAAACACAGTGGTCAGAAACACACTGGTCAGAAACACAGTGGTCAGAAACACAGTTGTCAAAAGCCCAGTTGTCAGAAACACACTGGTCAGAAACACAGTGGTCAGAGACACAGCATTCATAAACACACTGGTCAGAGACACAATTGTCAGAAACACAGGGGTTAAAAAACACACTGGTCAGAAACACAGTGGTCAGAAACACAGTGGTCAGAAACACACTCGTCAGAAAAAAACTGGTCAGAAACACGGTGGTCAGAAACACACAGGTCAGAAACACGCTTGTCAGAAACACATTGGTCAGAAACACAGTGGTCAGAAGCACACTGGTCATAAACACAGTGTTCAAAAACACACTGGTCAGAAACACACTGGTCAGAAACACACTGGTCAGAAATACACTGGTCAGAAACGCAGTGGTCAGAAACACACTGGTCAGAAACACAGTGGTCAGAAACACAGTGGTCAGAAACACACTGCTCAGAAACACAGTGGTCAGAAACACAGTGGTCAGAAACACAGTGGTAGAAAAGACAGTGGTCAGAAACACACTGGTCAGAAACTCAGTGGTCAGAAACACAGTGGCCAGAAACACCGAGGTCAGAATCACAGTGGTCAGAAAAACACTGGTCAGAAACACAGTGGTCAGAAACACACAAGTCAGAGACACAGTGGTCAGAAACACGGTGGTCAGAAACAAACTGATCAGAAGCACACTGGTGAGAAACACAGTGGTCAGAAACACAGTGGTCAGAAACACCGGGGTCAGAAACACGGTGATCAGAAACACACTGGTCAGAAACACACTGCTCAGAAACACACTGGTCAGAAACACACTGGCCATGAACACAGTGGTCAGAAACACAGTGGTCAGAAACACTGTGGTCAGAAACAGAGTGGTCAGACACACAGCTGTAAAAAACACCGTTGTCAGAAACACAATGCTCAGAAACACAGTGGTCAGAAACACGGTGGTCAGAAACACAGTGGTCAGAAACACTGTGGTGAGAAATACAGTGGTCAGAAACACACTGGTCAGAAACACACGGCTCGGAAACACACTGGTTAGAAACACACTGGTCAGAAACACAGTGGTCAGAGACACAGTGGTCAGAAACACACTGGTCAGAAACACAGTGGTTATAAACACATTGGTCAGAAACACAGTGGTCAGAAACACAGTGGACAGAAACACACTGGTTAGAAACATATTGATCATAAACACACTGGTCAGAAAAACAGTTGTCAGAAACATACTGGTCAGAAACACATTTGTCAGAACACAGTGGCCAGAAACAAAGTGGTCGGAAACTCACTGGTCAGAAGCACAGTGGTCGGAAACAAACTGGTCAGAAACACACTGGTCAGAAACACATTGGTCAGATACACACTGGTCAGTAACACACTGGTTATAAACACCGTAGTCAGAAACACAGTGGTCAGAAACACACTGGTCATAAACACACTGGTCAGAAACACAGTGGTCAGAAACACGGTGGTCAGAAACACACTGGTCGGAAACACACTGGTAAGAAACACACTAGTCAGAAATACAGTGGTCAGAAACACGGTGGTCAGAAACATTGTGGTCAGAAAAACAGTGGTCAAAAGCAGAGTTGTCAGAAACACACTGGTCAGAAACATGGTGGTCAGAAACACAGTGGTCAGAAGCACACTGGTCATAAACACAGAAATAAAAAACACACTGGTTATAAACACCCCGGTCAGAAACACAGTGGTCAGAAACACACTGGTCAGAAACACACTGATCAGAAACACACTAGTCAGAAACACAGTGTCCAGAAACACAGAGGTCAACAACACACTGGTGAGAAACACACTGGACGGAATTATAGTGGCCAGAAACACAGTGGTGAGAAAAACACTGGTCAGAAACACGATGGTCAGAAACGCAGTGGTCAGAAACACACAGGTCATAAAGACATTGGTCCGAAACACAGTGGTAAAAAACACAGTGGTCAAGAACGCACTAATCATAACCACAGTGGTCACAAACACAGTGGTCAGAAACACACTGGTCAGAAACACACTGGTCAGAAACACACTAGTCAGAAACACAGTGGCAAGAAACACAGAGGTAAAAAACACACTGGTCAGAATCACACTGGATGGAAACACAGTGGCCAGAAACACGGTGGTCAGAAGCACACTGGACAGAAACACAGTGGTCAGAAACACAGTGGTCAGAAACAAACTGGTCAGAAACACAGTGGTCAGAAACACAGTGTTCAGAAACACAGTGGTCAGAAACACACTGCTCAGAAACACAGAGCTCAGGAAGGCAGTGGTCAGAAACACATTGGTAAAAACGACATTGATCAGGAACACACTGGTCAGAAACTCAGTGGTCAGAAACACAGTGGCCAGAAACACACTTGTCAGAAACAAAGTGGTCATAAACACACAGGTCAGAGACACATTGGTCAGAAACACAGTGGTCAGAAACACACTGGTCAGAAGCACACTGGTGAGAAACACAGTGGTTAGAAACACAGTGGTCAGAAACACAGTGGTCAGAAACACCGGGGTCAGAAACACAGTGGTCAGAAACACACTGGTCAGAAACACACTGCTCATAAACACACTGGTCAGAAACACACTGGTCAGAAACACTGTGGTCAGAAACACAGTGGTCGGAAACACGGTGGTCAGAAACACAGTGGTCAGAAACACAGTTGTAAAAAACACCGTTGTCAGAAACACAATGCTCAGAAACACAGTGGACAGAAATACAGTGGTCAGAAACACAGTGGTCAGAAACACTGTGGTGAGAAACACAGTGGTCAGAAATACAGTGGTCAGAAACACACTGCTCAGAAACACGCTGGTCAGAAACACACTGGTCAGAAACACAGTGGTCATAAACATTGTGGTCAGAAACACAGTGGTCATAAACACAGTGGTCAGAAACACACCGGTCAGAAAAACAGTGGTCATAAAAGCATTGGTCAGAAACACAAAGGTCATAGACAAAGTGGTCAGAAACACACTGGTTGGAAATAGAGTGATCATAAACACACTGGTCACAAACACTGTGGTCAGAAACACACTGGTCATAAACACATTTGTCAGAAACACAGTGGCCAGAAGCAAAGTGGTCAGAGACACACTGGTCAGATACACAGTGGTCCGAAACACACCGGTCAGAAGCACAGTGGTCAGAAACACACTGGTCAGAAACAAACTGGTCAAGAACACAGTGGTCAGATACACACCGGTCAGAAACAAACTGGTTAGGAACAGACTAGTCAGAAACACACTGGCCAAAAACACTCTGGTCATAAACACATTGGTCGGAACACAGTGGTAAGAAACACGATGGTCAGAAATACAGTGGTCAGAAACACCGTGGTCAGAAACACAGTGGTCATAAACACACAGGTCAGAGACACACTTGTTAGAAACACAGTGGTCAGAAACACACTGGTCAGAAACACAGTGGTCAGAAACTCAGTGGTCAGAAACACACTGGTCAGAAACACACTGGTCAGAAACACAGTGGTAAGAAACACACTGGTCAGAAACACAGTGGTCAGAAACACACAGGTCAGAAACACAGTGGTCAGTAACACAGTGGTCAGAAGCACACTGGTCATAAACACAGTGTTTAAAAACACACTGGTCAGAAACACATTGGTCAGAAACACACTCGTCAGAAACACACTGGTCAGAAACACACTAGTCAGAAACACAGTGGCCAGAAACCCTCAGGTAAAAAACACACTGGTCAGAAACACACTGGACAGAAAAACAGTGGCCAGAAACACAGTGGTCAGAAACACACTGGTCAGAAACACAGTGGTCAGAAACACAGTGGTCAGAACCATACTGGTCAGAAACACGGTGGTCAGAAACACAGTGGTCAGAAACACACTAATCATAAACACAGTGGTCAGAAACACACTGGTCATAAACACAGTGGTCAGAAACCTGTGGTCAGAAACACACTACTCAGAAACACAGTGGTCAGAAACACAGTGGTCAGAAACATAGTGGCCAGAAACACCGAGGTCAGAAACAAAGTGGTCAGAAACACACTTGTCAGAATTACAGTGGTCAGAAACACACAAGTCAGAGACACAGTGGTCAGAAATACAGTGGTCAAAAACACAGTTGTCAGAAGCACACTCATAAGAAACACAGTGGTAAGGACACATTGGTCAGAAACACACTGGTCAGAAACACAGTGGTCAGAAACACCGGGGTCAGAAACACAGTGGTCAGAAACACACTGGTCAGAAATACACTGCTAAGAAACACACTGGTCAGAAACACAGTGGTCAGAAACACAGTGGTCAGAAACACAGTGGTCAGAAACACAGTGGTCAGAAACACAATGGCCAGAAACACACAGGTCAGAAACACAGTGGTCATAAACACATTGGTAAGAAACACAAAGGTCAGAAACACAGTGCTCAGAAACACACTGGTTAGAAATACAGTAATCATAAAGACACTGGTCAGAAACACATTTGTCAGAAACCCAGTGGCCAGAAACAAAGTGGTCAGAAACACTCTGGTCAGAAACACAGTGGTCAAAAACACACTAGTAAGAAGCACAGTGGTCAGAAAGACACTGGTCAGAAACACACTGGTCAGAAACACAGTGGTCAGATATACACTGGTCAGAAACACACTGGTTAGAAACACACTAGTAAGAAACACACTGGCCAGAAACACAGTGGTCAGAAACACTGTGGTCAGAAACACACTGGTCAGGAACACACTGGTCAGAAACTCAGTGGTCAGAAACACAGTGGCCAGAAACACAATGGTCAGAAACACACTGGTCAGAAACAAAGTGGTCATAAACACACAGGTCAGAGACACATTGGTCAGAAACACAATGGTCAGAAACACACTGGTCAGAAGCACACTGGTTGGAAACACAGTGGTTAGAAACACAGTGGTGAGAAACACAGTAGGCAGAAACACCGGGGTCAGAAACACAGTGGTCAGAAACACACTGGTCAGAAACACACTGCTCATAAACACACTGGTTAGAAACACACTGGTCAGAAACACAGTGGTCAGACACACAGTGGTCGGAAACACGGTGGTCAGAAACACGGTGGTCATAAACACAGTTGTAGAAAACACCGTTGTCAGAAACACAATGCTCAGAAACACAGTGGTCAGAAATACAGTGGTCAGAAACACAGTGGTCAGAAACACTGTGGTGAGAAACACAGTGGTCAGAAACACAGTGGTTAGAAACACACTGCTCAGAAACACGCTGGTCAGAAACACACTGGTCAGAAACACAGTGGTCATAAACATTGTGGTCAGAAACACGGTGGTCATAAACACAGTGGTCAGAAACAAACCGGTCAGAAACACAGTGGTCATAAAAGCATTGGTCAGAAACACAAAGGTCATAGACACAGTGGTCAAAAACACACTGGTTGGAAACACAGTGATCATAAACACACTGGTCACAAACACAGTGGTCAGAAACACACTGGTCATAAACACATTTGTCAGAAACACAGCGGCCAGAAGCAAAGTGGTCAGAGACACACTGGTCAGATACACAGTGGTCCGAAACACACCGGTCAGAAGCAAAGTGGTCAGAAACACACTGGTCAGAAACACACTGGTCAAGAACACAGTGGTCAGATACACACCGGTCAGAAACAAACTGGTTAGAAACGGACTAGTCAGAAACACACTGGCCAAAAACACTCTGGTCATAAACACATTGGTCCGAACACAGTGGTAAGAAACACAATGGTCAGAAATACAGTGGTCAGAAACACGGTGGTCAGAAACACAGTGGTCATAAACACACAGGTCAGAGACACACTTGTTAGAAACACAGTGGTCAGAAACACACTGGTCAGAAACACAGTGGTCAGAAACTCAGTGGTCAGAAACACACGGGTCAGAAACACACTGGTCAGAAACACAGTGGTCAGAAACACACAGGTCAGAAACACGCTTGTCAGAAACACATTGGTCAGAAACACAGTGGTCAGAAGGACACTGGTCATAAACACAGTGTTCAAAAACACACAGGTCACAAACACACTGGTCAGAAACACACTGGTCAGAAACACACTGGTCAGAAACACAGTGGTAAGAAACACAGTGGTCAGAAACACACTGCTCAGAAACACAGTGGTCAGAAACACAGTGGTCAGAAACACAGTGGTAGAAAAGACAGTGGTCAGAAACACACTGGTCAGAAACTCAGTGGTCAGAAACACAGTGGCCAGAAACACCGAGGTCTGAAACACAATGGTCAGAAACAAACTGGTCAGAAACACAGTGGTCAGAAACACACAAGTCAGAGACACAGTGGTCAGAAACAAACTGATCAGAAGCACACTGGTGAGAAACACAGTGGTCAGAAACACATTGGTCAAAAACACATTGGTCAGAAACACAGTGGTCACAAACACCGGGGTCAGAAACACAGTGATCAGAAACACACTGGTCAGAAACACACTGCTCTGAAACACACTGGTCAGAAACACACTGGTCATAAACACAATGGTCAGAAACACAGTGGTTAGAAACACAGTGGTCAGAAACAGAGTGGTCAGACACACGGTTGTAAAAAACACCGTTGTCAGAAACACAATGCTCAGAAACACAGTGGTCAGAAACACGGTGATCAGAAACACAGTATTCAGAAACACCGTGGTGAGAAATACAGTGGTCAGAAACACACTGGTCAGAAACACACTGCTCGGAAACACACGGGTCAGAAACACACTGGTCAGAAACACAGTGGACAGAAACACACTGGTCAGAAACTTAGTGGACAGAAACACAGAGGTCAGAAACACAATGGTCAGAAACACACAGGTCAGAGACACAGTGATCAGAAACACAGTGGTCAGAAATACAGTGGTCATAAACACACTGGTCAGAAACATAGTGGTCAGAAATACACTTGTCAGAAAGACACCGGTCTGAAACACAGTTGTCATAAGCACACTGGTCATAAACATACTGGTCAGAAACACACTGTTTAGAAACACACTGGTTAGAAACACACTCATCATAAACGGAGTGGTCAGAAACACAGTGGTCAGAAACACATTGGTCAGAAACACACTGCTCAGAAACACAGTGGTCAGAAACACAGTGGTCAGAAACACAGTGGTAAAAAAGACAGTGGTCAGAGACAGACTGGTCAGAAACTCAGTGGTCAGAAACTTAGTGGCCAGAAACACCGATGTCAGAAACACAGTGGTCAGAAACACACTGGTCAGAAACACAGTGGTCAGAAATACACTGGTCAGAAACACAGTGGTCAGAAACACACAGGTCAGAGACACAGTGGTCAGAAACACAGTGGTCAGAAACACACTGGTCAGAAGCACACTGGTGAGAAACACGGTGGTCAGAAACACATTGGTCAGAAACACAGTGGTCAGAAACATAGTGGTCAGAAACACCGGGGTCAGAAACACAGTGGTCAGAAACTCACTGGTCAGAAACACACTGCTCAGAAACACACTGGTCAGAAACACACTGGTCAGAAACACAGTGGTCAGAAACACAGTGGTCAGAAACACAGTGGTCAGAAACACAGTGGTCAGAAACACAGTTGTAAAAAACACCATTGTCAGAAACACAATGCTCAGAAACACAGTGGTCAGAAACACCGGGGTCAGAAACACAGTGGTCAGAAACTCACTGGTCAGAAACACACTGCTCAGAAACACACTGGTCAGAAACACACTGGTCAGAAACACAGTGGTCAGAAACACAGTGGTCAGAAACACAGTGGTCAGAAACACAGTGGTCAGAAACACAGTTGTAAAAAACACCATTGTCAGAAACACAATGCTCAGAAACACAGTGGTCAGAAACACGGTGCTCAGAAACACAGTGGTCAGAAACACGCTGGTCAAAAACACAGTGGTCAGAAACACACAGGTCAGACCCACAGTCGTCAGAAACACAGTGGTCAGAAACACACTGGTCATAGACACACTGGTCAGAGTCACAGTGGTCAGAAACACACTGGTAAGAAACACACCGGTCAGAAACACAGTGGTCATAAGCACACTGGTCATATTCACACTGGTCAGAAACACACTGGTCAGAAACACACTGGTCAGAAACACTGTGGTCAGAAACACACTGGTCAGAAACACACTGCTCAGAAACACACTGGTCAACCCAACTTCCATCCCAACTTCCATCCCAACTTCCATCCCAACTTTCAACCCAACCTCCAACCCAACTTCCAACCCAGCTTCCAACCCAGCCTTCATCCCAACTTCCATCCCAACTTCCAACCCAACTTCCAACCCAACTTCCATCTCAACTTCAAACCCAGCTTCCATCCCTACTTCCAACACAACTTCTAGCCCAAATTCCAACCAAACTTCCAACCCAACTTCCAGCCCAACTTCCAACACAACTTCCAACCCATGTTCCAACCCAACTTCCAGCCCAACTTCAAACCCAGCTTTCAACCCAGCTTTCAATCCAATTTCCAACCCAACTTCCAACCCAACTTCCAACCCAACCTCCAATCCATCTTCCAACTCAACGGCCAACCCAACTTCCATCCCAACTTCCATCCCAACTTCCAATCCAAATTCCAACCCAACTTCCAACCCAACTTCGAACCCAACTTCCAACCCAACTTCCAACCCATCTTCCAACCCAACTTCCAATCCAACTTCCAACCCATCTTCCAACCCAACTTCCAACCCAACTTTTAACCCAAAATCCAACCGAACTTCCAACCACCGTTAGTCTGACCACTGTTTTTCTGACCCGTGTGTTTCTGACCACTATGCTTCTGACCACTGTGTTTCTGACCACTGTGTTTCTGACCACTTTGTTTCTGAACACTGTGTTTCTGACCACTGTGTTTCTGACCAGTGTGTTTCTGGCCAGTGTGTTTCTGACCACTGTATTTCTGACCAGTGTGTTTCTGACCAGCATGTTTCTGACCACAGTGTTTCTGACCACTGTATTTCTGACCAGTGTGTTTCTGGCCAGTGTGTTTCTGACCACTGTATTTCTGACCCGTGTGTTTCTGGCCACTGTGTTTCTGACCACTGTGTTTTTTACCATTGTTTTTCTGACCACTGTGTTTCTGACGACAGTGTTTATGATCAGTGTGTTTCTGACCAGTGTTTTTCTGACCAGTGTGTTTCTAACCACTGTGTTTCTTACCAGTGTGTTTATGACAACTGTGTTTCTGACCAGTGTGTTTCTGACCTGTGTATTTCTGACCAGTGTGTTTCTGATCACGGTATTTTTGACCAGTGTGTTTCTGACCAACGTGTTTCTGACCAGTGTGTTTCTGACCACAGTGTTTCTGACCAGTGTGTTTCTCACCAGTGTGTTTTTGACCAGTGTGTTTCTGACCACTGTGTTTCTGACCACTGTGTTTCTTACCGCTGTATTTCTGACCAGTGTCTTTCTGACCAGTGTGTTTCTGACCACTGTGTTTCTGGCCAGTGTGTTTATGACCACTGTGTTTCTGTCCACTGTTCTTCTGACCAGTGTGTTTATGAACACTGTGTTTCTGACCACTGTGTGTCTGACAACTGTGTTTCTGAACACTGTGTTTCTGACCACTGTGTTTCTGACCAGTATGTTTCCGACCAGTTTGTTTCTGACCACCGTGTTTTTGACCAGTGTGTTTCTGACCATTGTGTTTCTGACAACTGTGTTTCTGACGACTGTGTTTCTGACCACTGTGTTTCTGACCAGTGTGTTTCTGTCCAGTGTGTTTCTAACTACTGTGTTTCTTACGATTGTGTTCACAGAGAAGAAGTGGGAGGTAATCTGAGGAGATGCAATGGACACGGATGCTGCTAGTTCAGGCAATGTCTGTCAAGGGCATTGAAAATGCCTGGCAGTGCTTCAGATTGCATAAGTTGGCATAGAACCGCAATGCAATGCTTCGCATTGCATTGGATTGCATTTTGGTTGCAGCAGACCCCCCCCCCC
>SZWC01000630.1:255019-299793 GCA_023375785.1 Penium margaritaceum | reverse complement strand
CTCGCGATGCGGCCTCGCGAGTCCCCGCACGGAAGGGGGTCCGAGTCCGAGACGATTCGCAATGACAGAAAAGGAATCGCGAGTCCGAGTCCGGTCTCGGACTCGCGAGTCTGTCTCGCAATCCCAAAAAAAAGGGTATCAGGCTTAGTAGCCACGCTATGCCACTTCATATTGAAGGTATTCGTACTTGCTAGCCAATAACTAGTATTCACAACCCATTATCTTCCACCCTAACCATTTGTGACTCGTGTTATGAGTTGTCAAAGTTTACCACACTTAGTGACATTTTTTGGTCATGGTCAGTGACATATGCATACCTTGGTTTGTCAGTGTGCATGGTATCCACACCGTGACATGACTCTTTGAAGGTCATTTTGCTTGCTAGTTGATACCTGGTTTTCCCAAACAATTGTTTCCCCTCTGACTATTTGTGATTCGTATTATGAGTTGTCAACGTTGACCACACACGGCGGATTTCTTTGGTCAAAGGCAGTACATATGCCTACTTTGGTCGGTCATTGTGCATGGTAGCCACACCATGCTACTACTGATTGAAGGGCGTTGTACTTGCTAGTTGAGAACTGATATTCCTGGACCATTGTTTCCCCCTCTGGCCGTTTGTGACTCGTCTTATGGTTGGTGTACGTTGACCACCCATATTGGAATTCTTTGGTCATGGTAAGTGACATGTGCCTAGTTTGGTTGTTTGGTGTGCATAGTAGCCACACCGTGCCACTACGTATTGAAGTTGTTTCTCCTTTCTAGTCCATGCATAGGGTTCCCAAACCATTGTCTCTCCCTCTCACCATTTGTGACTAATGTTATGAGTTGTCAATGTTGACCACGCATACTGGATTTCTTCGGTCATAGCCAGTGACGTATGCATCCTTTGGTTGATCACTGTGCACTCTAGCCAAACCGTGCCACTACTTGTCGAAGCTCTTCGTACTTGCTAGTTGACAACTAGTGTTCCCAACCCATTGTTTCCCCCTCTGACCATTTGTGACTTGTATTATGAGTTGTCAAAGTTTACCACACATGGTGACATTCTTTGGTCATGGTCAATGACATATGCATACCGTTGTTGGTCATCGTGCATGGTATCCACACCATGCCACAACGTATTATAGCTCCTTGTGCTTGCTATTTGATACTTGGTGTTCCCAAACCATTGTTTCCCCCTCTGACCATTTGTGACTCGTATCATGAGTTGTCAACGTTGACCACACACTGTGGATTTCTTTGGTCAAAGGCAGTACATATGCCTACATTGGTCGGTCATTGTGCATGCTAGCCACACCGTGCTACTACTGACTGAAGGTCGTTGTTCTTGCTAGTTGGTATCTAGTATTCCCAAACCATTGTTTCCCCCTCTGACAATTCGTGACCCATGTTATGGGTAGTCAACGTTGACCACACATTGTAAAATTATTTGGTCATGGTAAGCGGCACATGCCTAATGTGGTTGGTCATTGTGCATGGTAGCCACACCGTTCCACTACTTGTTGAAAGTATTTGTTCTTGCTAGTCAATAAATAGCAAAAGGTTTCTCCCTTTGACACCAGGTTGGTATTTGTTGATTTGTTACGTGTAGGTGCCTTCACTGGAATACTCCCATCCCACCCCACTAGAGGGATGTTCCGTGGACGACCTGGAGGACAGATTTGCATCAGGAGTATGACACTCCCCTAACCCCCCACAGCCTAGGCTCAAAGGTAGAGTTGAGGTATCACAACCACCCCCCCCCCCAGTTTGTGAGCCTATCATATATTGCGCTTACGAGGATTCAAACCCAGGACCTACCGCTCCAAAACATGGTGTTCATATGATGTCCAAATGACATTAGAAGGGTTTCTATGGGTAAATGGCATAAACTAAGGGGGTCGTAGATAAGAGGGTGTTTTTCAAAAGTATTAATGATAACAAAGTTAGTTTAGTCATACAATTTTGACGCAGACGAAATTTCAAATTTTGCAACTTTGAGCTTGAATAACCTCTCAACCATTGCTCCGATTGACCAGCCATAAGAAGGAAAGTTGACTACATACAGTGAAGCTCTTTTCATGACATCCAGTGACACAAGCATACTTTGGTTGGTCGTTGTGCATGGTATCCACACCGTGCCACCACCTATCAAAGGTCTTTGAGCTTGCTAGTCCATACCAAGTATTCCGAAACCATTGTTTCTCCCTCTGCCCAGTTTGGACTTGCATTATGAGTTGTGAACGTTGACCACAGACACTAAACTACCTTGGTCATGAGCAGTGATGTATACCTACCTGGATAGGTCATTGTGCACGGTAGCCACATCGTGCCAATACATACGAAAAATCTTTGTACTTGCTAGAAGATACATATTGTTTTGAAACCATGTCTTCCCCGTCTGACCATCTGTGACTCATGTTATGGGTTGTGAACGTTTCCCACCCATATTGAAATTATTTGGTCATGGTTTGTGACATATGCCTAGTTTGGTTTGTCACTGTACATGGTTACCACGCTATGTCACTACGTATTGAAGGTATTTGTGCTTTCTAGTTGATAGCCAGTGTTCCCAAACCATTGTTACCACCCTCTGACTATCAGTGACTTGTGTTGCGAGTTGTCAACGCTGACCACATGAAGTGAAAGTTGTTGGTCATGGTCAGTGACATATGCACACTTTGGTTGGTCACTGTGCATGGTAGCCACGCTGTGCCACTAAGCATTGAAGGTATTTGTACTTGCTAAATGATAACTAGTATTCACAAACCATTCTCCTCCACCCTAACCGTTTGTGACTCGTGTTATGGGTTTTCAACGTTGACCACACACTGCGAAATCCGTTTGGTCATGGTTAGTGACATATGCCTAATTTGGTTTGTCCATGTACATGGTTACCATGCCATGTCACTACGTATCGAAGGTCTTTGTGCTTTCTAGTTGATAGCTAGTGTTCCCAAACCGTTGTTAGCCCCTCTGAATATCTGTGACTCGTGTTGTGAGTTGTCAACATTGACCACATGAAGTGAAATAATTTGTTCATGGTTAGTGACATATGCCTAATTTGGTTTGTCCATGTACATGGTTACCATGCCATGTCACTACGTATCGAAGGTCTTTGTGCTTTCTAGTTGATAGCTAGTGTTCCCAAACCGTTGTTAGCCCCTCTGAATATCTGTGACTCGTGTTGTGAGTTGTCAACATTGACCACATGAAGTGAAATAATTTGTTCATGGTTAGTGACATATGCGTACTTTCGTTGGTCACTGTGTATCATAGCCACACTATGCCACTACATATTGAAGGTTTTTGTACTTGCTAGTCAAAAACTAGTATTTGCAAACCATTGTCTTCCACCCCGACCATTTGTGACTCCTGTTATGAGTTGTCAAAGTTCACCACACATGGTGACATTCTTTGGTCATGGTCAGTGACATATGCATACGTTGGTTGGTCATCGTGCATGGTATCCACACCGTGCCACAACGTATTGTAGCTCCTTCTGCTTGCTGTTTTGTACTTGGTTTTCCCAAACCATTCTTTCCCCCTCTGACGGTTTGTGACTCGTATTATGAGGTGTCAACGCTGACCACACACGGTGGATTTCTTTGGTCAAAGGCAGTACAATTGCCTTCTTTGGTCGGTCACTGTGCATGGTAGCCACACCGTGCTACTACTGACTGGAGGTCGTTGTACTTGCTAGTTGACGACTGATATTCTCAAACCATTGTTTCCTCCCCTGACCGTTTGTGACTCGTGTTATGGTTGGTCAACGTTGACCACCCATAATGAAATTCTCTGGTCATGGTCAGAGACATATGCCTAGTTTGGATGCTTGGTCTGCATATAAGCCACACCGTGCCACTACGTATTGGAGTTATTTGTCCTTGCTAGTCCATGCATAGGGTTCCCAAACCATTGTCTCTCCCTCAAACCATTCGTGACTCGTGTTATGAATTGTCAATGTTGACCACACATCGTGGACTTCTTCAGTCATAGTCAGTGACGTATTCATCCTTTGGTTGGTCACTGGGCATGCTACCCACAGACCATTGTTTTCCCATTTGACCGTTTGTGACTCGTGTTATGGTTGGTGAATGTTGACCACCCATATTCAAATTATTTCATCATGGTCGGTGACATATGCCTAGTTTGGTTCTTTGGTCTGCATAGTAGCTACACCGTGCCACTACGTATTGAAACTCGTTGTCCGTTCTAGTTGATACATAGGGTTCCTAAACCATTGTCTCTCCCTCTGACCATTTGTGCATTGTGTTATGAGTTGTCAATGTTGACCATACACAGTGGACATCTTCGGTCATAGTCAGTGACGTGTGCATGCTTTGGTTGGTGACTGTGCACGCTAGCCACACCGTGCCACTGCTTGTTGGAAATCTTTCTACTTGCTAGTTGATACCTAGTGTTCCGAACGCATGGTTTCCCCCATTGACCATTTGTGGCTTGTGTTATGAGTTTCAACGTTGACCACGCACTGTGAAATCCGTTTGGTCATGGTTTGTGACATAAGCCTTCTTTGGTCTGTCAGTGTGCATGGTTACCACGCCGTGTCATTCATATTGAAGGTCTTTGTGCTTTCTTGTTGACAACTAGTGTTCCCAGCCCATTGTTAGCCCCCTCTGACTATCTGTGACTCGTGTTGTGAGTTGTAAATGTTGACCACATGAAGTGAAATTCTTTGTTCATGGTGAGTGACATATGCATACATTGGTTGGTCACTGTGCATTGTAACCACACTGTGCCACTACATATTGAAGGAATTTGTACTTGCTAGTCGATAACTAGTATTCATAAACGATTATCTTCCACTCTGACCATTTGTCATTCGTGTTATGAGATGTCAAAGTTTACCACACATGGTGACATTATTTGGTCATGGTCAGTGACATAAGCATACCTTGGTTGGTCATCGTGCATGGTATCCACACCATGCCACAACGTATTGAAGGTCATTGTGCTTGCTAGTTGATACCTGGCGTTCCCAAGCAATTGTTTCCCCCTATGACTATTTGTGACTCGTGTTATGATTTGTCAACGTTGACCACACACAACGGATTTCTCTGGTCAAAGGAAGTACATATGCCTACATTGGTCGGTCATTGTGCATGGTAGCAACACTATGCTACTACTCATTGAAGGGCATTGTACTTGCCACTTGATAACTGATATTCCCGGACCATTGTTTTCCCCTCTGACCGTTTGTGACTCGTGTTGTGGTTGGTGAACGTTGACCACCCATATTGTAATTGATTGGTCATGGTCAGTGACGTATGCCTAGTTTGGTTGTTTGGTGTGCATAGTAGCCACACCGTGCCACTACGTATTGAAGTTATCTGTCCTTTCGAATCCATGCATAGGGTTCCCAAACCACTGTCTCTCCCTCTGACCATTTGTGACTCGTGTTATGAGTTGTCAATGTTGACCACACATACTGGATTTCTTCGGTCATAGTTAGTGACATATTCATCCTTTGGCTGGTCAGTGTGCACGCAAGCCAGACCGTGCCACTACTTGTTGAAGTTCTTCGTACTTGCTAGTTGACAACTAGTGTTCGCAACCCATTGTTTCCCCATCTGACCATTTGTGACTTGTGTTATGAGTTCTCAATATTGACCGCACAATGTGAAATCTGTTTGGTCATGGTTAGTGACATATGCCTACTTTGGATTGTCACTCTACATGGTTACCATGTCCTGTCACTACGCATTAAAGGTATCTGTGTTTTGTAGTTAATATCTAGTGTTCACAACCCATTGTTACCCCCCTTTGACTATCCGTGAGTCGTGTTGTGAGTTGTCAACGCTTACCACATGAAGTGAAATTCGTTGGTCCTGGTTGGTGGCATATGCATACTTTGGTTTGTCACTGTGCATGCTAGCCACTCTGTGCCACTACACATTGAACGTATTTGTACTTGCTACTCAATAACTAGTATTCACGAACCATTGTCTTCCACTCTGACCATTTGTGACTCGTGTTATGAGCTGTCAAAGTTTACCACACTTGGTTACATTACTTGGTCATGGTCAGTGACATATGCCTACTTTGGTTGGTCATCTTGCTTGGTATTCACACCGTGCCACAACTTGCTGAAGGTTTTGTGCTTGCTAGTTGATACCTGATGTTCCCATACCATTGTTTCCCCTTCTGACCATTTGTGATTCGTATTATGAGTTGTTAACGCTGTCCACACACAGCGGATTTCTTTGGTCAAAGGCAGTACATATGCCTACTTTGGTCGGTCATTGTGCATGGTAGCCACACCGAGCTTATACTGATCGAAGGTCGCTGTACTTGCTAGTTGAGAACTAATATTCCTAGACCATTGTTTCCCCCTCTGACCGTTTGTGACTCCTGTTATGGTTGGTGAGTATTAACCACCCATATTGAAATTCTTTGGTCATGGTCAGTGACATATGCCTACTTTGGTTCTTTGGTGTGCAGAGTAGCCACACCGTGCCACTATGTACTGAAGTTATTTGTCCTTTCTAGTCGATACATAGGGTTCCCAAACCATTGTCTCTCCCTCTGACCATTTGTCACTCGTGTTATGAGTTTTCAATGTTGACCACACATAGTGGACTTCTTCGGTCATAGTCAAGGACATATGCATCCTTTGGTTGGTCACTGTGCACGCTAGCCACACCGTGCCACTACTTGTTGGAAATCTCTCTACTTGCTAGTTGATAACTAGTGTTCCCAACCCATTGTTTCCCCTCTGACCATTTGTGACTCGTGTTATGCGTTTTCAACGTTGACCACACACTTTGAAATTCTTTTTGTCATGGTTAGTGACATATGCCTACTTTGGTTTATCACTATACATGGTTACCACGCTATGTCACTACGTATTGAACTTTCTGTGCTTTATTGTTGAAAGCTAGTGTTCCCAAACCATTCTTACATCTTCTGAATACATGTGACTCGTGTTGTGAGTTGTCAACATTGACCACATGAAGTGAAATTCTTTGTTCATGGTCAGTGACATGCGTACTTTGGTTGGTCACTGTGCATTGTAACCACACTGTGCCACAACATATTGAAGGTGTTTGTACTTGCTAGTCGATACCTAGTATTCACAAACCATTATCTTCCACCCTGAGCATTTGTGACTCGTGTTATGAGTTGTCAAAGTTTACCACACATGGTGACATTCTTTGGTCATGGTCAGTGACATATGCATACCTTGGTTGGTCATCGTGCACGGTATCCACACTCTGCCACAACGTATTGTAGCTCCTTGTGCTTGCTATTTGAGACTTGGTGTTCCCAAACCATGGTTTCCCCCCTGTGACCATTTATGACTCGCATTATGAGCTGTCGACGTTCACCTGACACAGGGGATTTATTTCGTCAAAGGCAGTACATGTGCCTATTTTTGTCGGTCATTGTGCATGGTAGCCACACCATGCTACTACTGACTAAAGGTCGTTGTACTTGCTCGTTGATAACGGATATTCGCAATCCATTGTTTCCTCCCCTGACCGTTTGTGACTCGTGTTATGGTTGGTCAACATTGACGACCCACATTTAAAATCTCTGGTCATGATCAGTGACATATGTCTAGTTTGGATGTTTGGTGTGCATATTAGCCACACCGTGCCACTACGTATTGAACTTGTTTGTCCTTTCTATTCCATGCATAGGGTTCCCAAACCATTGTCTTTCCCTCTGACCATTCATGACTCGTGTTATGACTTGTCAATGTTGACCACACATAGTGGAATTCTTCGGTCATAGTCAGTGAGGTATTCATCCTTTGGTTGGTCACTGTGCACGCTAGCCACACCGTGCCACTACTTGTTGAAGTTCGTACTTGCTACTTGATAAGTAGTGTTCCTAACCCATGGTTTCCCCCTCTGACCATTTGTGAGTCGTGTGACAAGTTCTCAATGTGGACCACACACTATGAAATTTGTTTGGTCATGGTTAGTGACATATGCTGTCTTTAGTTTGTCACTTTACATGGTTACCATGCCGTGTCACTACGTATTGAAGGTATCTGTGCTTTCTAGTCAATAGCTAGTGTTCCTAAACCAATGTTACCCCCCTTTGACTATTTGTGACTCGTGTTGTGAGTTTTCAACGCTGACCACATGAAGTGATATTCGCTGGTCATGGTCAATGACATGTGCATACTTCGGTTGGTCACAGTGCATGGTAGCCACGCTCTGCCACTACATATTGAATGTATTTGTACTTGCTACTCGATGAATAGTATTCACAAACCATTGTCTTCCACTCTGACAATTTGTGACTCATGTTATGAGCTGTCAAAGTTAACCACACTTAGTGACATTATTTGGTCATGGTCAGCGACATATGCCTACTTTGGTTGGTCATCGTGCATGGTATCCACACCATGCCACAAGTTATTGAAGGTCCTTGTGCTTGCTAGTTGATACCTAGTGTTCCCAAACCATTGTCTCCCCCTCAGACCATTTGTGATTCATATTATGAGTTGTCGACGCTAACCACACACGGCGGATTTTGTTGGTCAAAGGTAGTACATATGCCTACTTTGGTCGGTCATTATGCATGGTAGCCACACCGTGTCGTTAGAATGTCTCTGTACTTGCTAGTTGACAACTGATATTCACAAAACATTGTTTCCCCCTCTGACTGTTTGTGACTCCTGTTATGGTTGGTGAATTCTGACCACTTAATCTGAAATTCTTTCATCATGGTTAGTGACATATGCCTACTTTGGTTGTTTGGTTTGTATAGTAGCCACAGTGTGCCACTACGTATTGAAGTTATTTGTCCTTTCTAGTCAATACATAGGGTTCCCAAACCATTGTCTCTCCCTCTGACCATTTTTGACTCATGTTATTAGTTGTCAATGTTGACCATACATAGTGGGTTTCTTCGGTCATAGTCAGTGACGTGTGCATCATTTGGTTGGTCACTATGCACTCTAGCCACCCCGTGCCACTACTTGTTGAAAATCTCTCTACTTGCTAGTTGATAACTAGTGTTCCTTACCCATTGTTTCCCCCACTGACTATTTGTGACTCGTGTTATGAGTTCTCAACGTTGACCACACACAATGAAATCCGTTTGATCATGGTTCGTGACATATGCATACTTTGTTTTGTCATTGTACATGGTTACCATGCTGTTTCATTGCGTATTGAAGTTCTTTGTCCTTTCTTATTGACAGCTAGTGTTCCCAAACCATTGGTAGCCCCCTCTGACTATCTGTGACTCGTGTTGTAAGTTGTAAATGTTGACCACATGAAATGAAATTCTTTGTTCATGGTCGGTGACATATGCATAGTTTGGTTGGTTACTGTGCATTGTAGCCACACTGTGCCACTACATATCAAAGGTATTTGTACTTGCTAGTCGATAACTAGTATTCACAAACCATTATCTTCCACCCTGACCATTTGTGTTTCGTGTTATGAGTTGTTAAAGTTTACCACACTAAGTGATATTATTTGGTCATGGTCAGTGACATATGCCTACTTTGGATGGTCATCGTGCATGGTATCCACACCGTGCCACTACTTGTTGAAAATCTTTCTACTTGCTACTTGATAACTAGTGTTCCCATCCCATTGTTTCCCACACTGATCAATTGTTACCCCCTTTGAATATCTGTGACTCGTACTGTGAGTTGTCAACATTGACCACGTGAAGTGAAATTGTTTGTTCATGGTTAGTGACATATGCATACTTTGTTTGGTCACTGTGCATTGTAGCCACGCTGTGCCACTACATATTGAAGGCATTTGTACTTGCTAGCCAATAACTAGTATTCACAAGCCATTGTCGTCTACTCTTACCATTTGTGACTCGTGTTATGAGCTGCCAAAGTTTACCACACTTAGTGACATTACTTGGTCATGGTCAGTGACATAGGCCTACTTTGGTTGGTCATTGTGCATGGTATCCACACCGTGCCACAACTTGTTGAAGGTCCTTGTGCTTGCTAGTTGATACCTGATGCTCCGAGACCATTGTTTCCCCCTGTGATCATTTGTGATTCGTATTGTGAGTTGTCAACGCTGTTCACACACAGCGGATTTCTTTGGTCAAAGGCAGTACATATGCCTACTTTGGCTGGTCATTGTGCATGGTAGCCACACCATGCTTATACTTATTGAAGGGTGCTTTACTTGCTAGTTGAGAACTGATATTCCCAGACCATTGTTTCCCCCTCTGACGGTTTGTGACTCGTGCTATGGTTGGTGAATGTTGACCACCCATATTGAAATTCTTTGGTCATGGTCAGTGACATATGCCTGCTTTGGTTGTTTGGCGTGCATAGTAGCCACACCGTGCCACTACGTATTGAAGTTCTTTGTCCTTTCTAGTCGATACATAGGGTTCCCAAACCATTGTATCTCCCTCTGACCATTTGCAACTCGTGTTATGAGTTTTCAATGTTGACCACACATATGGACTTCTTCGGTCGTAGTCAAGGACATATGCATCCTTTGGTTGTTTACAGTTAAGGCTGCACACCAAATCCTAGGATTCGTGAATAAGATTCGTGAACCCGGAAAAAGATTCGGATTCGGGGATCCAAAATCCTTCATAAGGATTCGATTCGGGATTCGGAGATCCTTTCCCTATTGTTTCAACATGGAAAACAGGGATTTATGTGGCAGATTAGAGGATTTTTACCTGCCATCACCCATAGGATTCGGAAAAGATTCGTGAATCTTACGGATTCGCGAATCCAGATTTGGATTCGTGAATCAAAGCCAAACCTGGATTCGGATTCGTGAATCCGAATCCAATCTGGGATCCGGGAATCTTACCCGGTGTGCACCCTTATTTACAGTGCACACTAGCCATACCGTTCAACTACTTGTTGCAAATCTTTATACTTGCTAGTTGATACCTAGTGTTCCCAACCCATTGTTTCCCCCTCTGTCCATTTGTGACTCGTGTTATGCATTCTCAATGTTGACCAAACACTGTGAATTTCTTTTGGTCGTGGTTAGTGACATATGCCTACTTTGGTTTGTCACTGTACATGGTAACCACGCCGTGTCACTACATATTGAAGGTCTCTGTGCTTTCTTGTTGATAGCTAGTGTTTCTAAACCATTGTTACCCCCTCTGACTGTTTGTTACTCGTAATGTGAGTTGTCAACATTGACCACATGAAGTGAACTTCTTTGTTCATGGTCAGTGACATATGCGTACTTTGGTTGGTCACTGTGCATTGTAGCCACATTGTGCCACTACATATTGGAGGTGTTTGTACTTGCTAGTTAACAACTAGTATTCACAATCCATTATCTTCCACCCTGACCATTTGTGACTCGTGTTATGAGTTGTCAAAGTTTACCACACATGTTGACATTGTTTGGTCATGGTTAGTGACATATGCTTATTTTGGTTGGTCATCGTGCATGGTATCCACACCGTGCCAAAATGTATTGAAGCTCCTTGTGCTTGCTATTTGATTCTTGCTGTTCACAACCCATTGTTTCCCCCCTCTGAACGTTTGTGACTTGTCTTATGAGTTGTCCACGTTGACCACACACAGCAGATTTCTTTGGTCAAAGGCAGTACATATGCCTACTTTGGTCCGTCATTGTGCATGGTAGCCACACCGTGCTCCTGCTGAATGAAGGTCGTTGTACTTGCTAGTTGGTATGTAGTATTCTCAAACCATTGTTTCCCCCTCTGACAATTCGTGACCCATACTCTGGGTTGTCAACCTTGACCACACATAGTAAAATCATTAGGTCATGGTAAGTGGAACATGCCTAATCTGGTGGGTCATTGTGCATGGTAGCCACACCGTTCCACTACTTGTTGAACGCCTTTGTACTTGCTAGTCAATAAATAGCAAAAGGATTCCCCCTTTCACACCAGGTCAGTTTTGGTTTATTTGTTACATGTAGGTGCCTTCACTGGAATAGTCCATCCCACCACCAAAGTAGACAGTGGATTTCTTTGGGCAAAGGTAGTACATATGCCTACTTTGGTCGGTCATTGTGCATGGTAGCCACCCTATGCTACTACTGACTGAAGGTCATTGTACTTGCTAGCTGAGAACTGATATTCCCATAGCATTGTTTCCTCCCCAGACAGTTTGTGACTCGTGTTATGGTTGGTCAACGTTGACCAGCCATATTGAAATTCTCTGGTAATGGTCAGTGACACATGCCTAGCTTGGTTGTTTGGTGTGAATATTAGCCACACCGTGCCACTGCGTATCAAAGTTCTTTGTCCTTTCTAGTCAATCCATAGGGTTCCCGAACCATTGTCTCTCCCTCTGACAATTTGTGACTCGTGCTATGAGTTGTCAATGTTGACCACACATAGTGGACTTCTTTGGTCATAGTCAGTCACATATGCATCATTTGGTTAATCACTGTGCACGCTAGCCACACCGTGCCACTACTTGTTGAATATATTTCTACTTGCTAGTTGGTAACTAGTGTTCCCAACCCACGGTTTCCCCAACTGACCATTTGTCACTCGTGTGATGAGTTTTCAGCGTTGACCACACACTGTGAAATCCTTTTGGTAATGGTTAGTGACATATGCCTACTTTGGTCTGTCCCTGTACAAGGTTACCACGCGGTGTCACTATGTATCGAAGGTCTTTGTGCTTTCTAGTTGATAGCTAGTGTTCCCAACCTGTTGTTAGCCCCTGTGAATATCTGTGACTCATGTTTTCAGTTGTCAACATTGACCAAATGAAGTCAATTTTTTTGGTAATGGTCAGTGACATATGCATACTTTGGTTGGTCACTGTGCATTGTAGCCACACTGTGCCACTACTTATTGAAGGTATTTGTACTTGCTTGTCGATAACTAGTGTTTAGAAACCATTATCTTCCACTCTGACCATTTGTGACTCGTGTTGTGAGCTGTCAAAGTTTACCACACATGGTGACATTCTTTGGTCATGGTCAGTGACATATGCATGCCTTGGTCGGTCATCGTGCATGGCATCCAAACCCTGCCACAACGTATTCAATGTCATTCTTCTTCCTAGTTGATAGCTGGTGTTCGCAAACAATTGTTTCCCCCTCTGACTATTTGTGACTCGTATTATGAGTTGTCAACGTTGACCACACACAGCGGAGTTCTTTGGTCAAAGGCAGTACATATGCCTACTCTGGTCGATCATTGTGCATGGTAGCCACATCGTGCTACTACTGATTGTAGGGTGTTGTACTTGTGAGAACTGATATTCCCGGACCATTGTTGCCCCCTCTGGCCGTATGTGACTGGTGTTATGGTTGGTGAACGTTGACCACCCATAATGAAATTCTTTGGTCGTGGTCAGTGACATATGCCTAGTTTGGTTGTTTGGTGTGCATAGTAGCCACACCGTGCCACTACGGATTCAAGTTGTTTGTCCTTTCTAGTCCATGCATAGGGTTCCCAAACCATTGTCTCTCCCTCTGACCACTTGTGACTTGTGTTATGAGTTGTCAATGTTGACCACGCATACTGGATTTCTTCGTTCATAGTTAGTGACGTATTCATCCTTTCGTTGGTCATTGTACGCGCTAGCCAAACTGTGCCACTACCTTTTGAAGTTCTTCGTACTTGCTAGTTGACAACTAGTGTTCCAAACCTTTGGCTGCCCCCTCTGACCATTTGTGACTCGTGTTAGGAGTTTTCAATTTTGACCACACACTATGAAATTCGTTTTGTGATGGCTAGTGACATATGCCTACTTTGGTTTGTCACTATACATGGTTACCACGCCGTGTCACTACATATTAAAGGTATTTGTGCTTTCTAGTTAATAGCTAGTGTTCCCAAACCACTATTACCCCCCTTTGACTATCTGTGACTCGTGTTGTGAGCTGTCAACGCTGACCACATGAAGTGAAATTTGTTGGTGATGGTCAGTGAACTATGCATGCTTTGGTTGGTCACTGTGCATGGTAGCCACGTTGTGCCACTACATATTGAAGGTATTTGTACTTGCTACTCAATAACTAGTATTCACAAACCATTGTCTTCCACTCTGACCATTTGTGACTCGTGTTATGAGCTGTTAAAGTTTACCACAATTAGTGACATTATTTGGTCATGGTCAGTGACATATGCCTACTTTGGTTGGTCGTTGTGCGTGGTATCCACACTATGCCACAACTGGTTCAAGGTCCTTGTCTTTGATAGTTGATACTTGATATTCCCAGACCACTGTCTCCCCCTCTGAGCATTTGTGATTTGTATTATGAGTTGTCAACGCTGTCCACACACAACGGATTTCTTTTTTCAAAGGCAGTGTATATGCCTACTTTGGTCGGTCATTGTGCATGGTAGCCACACCGTGTTTATACTGATTGAAGGTCGGTGTACTTGCTAGTTGAGAACTGATATTCCCAACCCATTGTCTCCCCCTCTGACCGTTTCAGACTCATGTTATGCTTGGTGAATGTTGACCACCCATATTGAAATTCGTTTTTCATGGTCAGTGACATATGCCTACTTTGGTTCTTTGGAATGCATAGTAGCCACACCGTGCCACTACGTATTGAAGATCTTCGTCATTTCTAGTTGATACATAGGGTCCCCAAACCATTGTCTCTCCCTCTGAATATTTGTGACTCGTGATATGAGTTGTCAATGTTGACCACACATAATGGACTTCTTCGGTCATAGTCAAGGACATGTGCATCCTTTGGTTGGTCACTGTGCATGCTAGCCACACCGTGCCACTACTTGTTGAAAATCTTTATACTTGCTAGCTGATAACTAGTGTTCCCAACCCATTGTGTCCCCCTCTGACTATTTGTGACTTGTGCTATGCGTTTTCAACGTTGACCACACAGTGTGAATGTTTTTGGTCATGGTTAGTGACATATGCCTCCTTTGGTTTGTCACTGTACACGGTTACCACGCCGTGTCACTACATATTGAAGGTCTTTTTGTTTTCTTGTTGATAGCTAGTGTTCCCAAACCTTTGTTACCCCCTGTGAATGTCTGTGACTCGTGTTGTGACTTGTCAACATTGCCCACATGAAGTGAACTTCTTTCTTCATGGTCACTGACATAAGCGTACTTTGGTTGGTCACTGTGCATTGTAGCCACATTGTGCCACTACATATTGAAGGTATTTGTACTTGCTAGTCGATAACTAGTATTCACAAACCATTGTCTTCCACCCTGACAATTTCTAACTTGTGTTATGAGTTGTCAAAGTTTACCACACATGGTGACATTTTGGTCATGGTCAGTGACATATGCCTACCTTGGTTGGACATCGTGCATGGTATCCACACCATGCCACAACGTATTGTACCTCCTTGTGCTTGCTATTTGATACTTGGTGTTCCCAAACCATTGTTTCCCCCTATGACCATCTGTGACGCGTATTATGAGTTGTCGACGTTCACCAGACACGGCGGATTTCTTTGGTCAAAGGCAATACATATGCCTACTTTGGTCGGTCATTGTGCATGGTAGCCACACCATGCTACTAGCGACTGGAGGTCCTTGTACTTGCTAGTTGGTATCTATTATTCCCAATCCATTGTGCATAGTAGCCACACCGTGCCACTACGTATAGAAGTTATTTGTCCTTTCTAGTCCATGCATAAGGTTCCCAAACCATTGTCTCTCCCTCTGACCATTCGTGACTCGTGTTATGAGTTGTCAATGTTGACCACACATGGTGGACTTCTTCGATCATAGTCAGTGATGTATTCATCCTTTGGTTGGTCACTGTGCATGCTAGCCATATCGTGCCACTACCTGTTGAAGTTCTTTGTACTTGCTAGTTGACATATAGTGTTCCCAACCCATTGTTTTGCCCTCTGACCATTTGTGACTCGTGTTATGAGTTTTCAAGATTGACCACACGCTATGAAATTTGTTTGGTCATTGTTAGTGATGTATGCCTACTTTGGTTTGTCACTGTACATGGTTACCACGCCGTGCCACTACGTATTGAAGGTATTTGTGCTTTCTAGTCAATAGCTAGTTTTCCCAAACCAATGTTACCCCCATTTGACTGTCTGTGACTCGTGTTGCGAGTTTTCACTGCTGACCACATGAAGTGAAATTCGTTGGTCATGGTCAGTGACATATGCATACCTTGGTTGGTCACTGTGCATGGTAGCCACGCTGTGCCACTACATATTGAAGGTCTTTGTACTTGCTACTGGATGGCTAGTATTCACAAACCATTGTCTTCCACTCCGACCATTTGTGACTCGTGTTATGAGTTGTCAAAGTTTACCACACTTAGTGACATTATTTGGTCATGGTTAGTGACATATGCCTGCTATTGTTGGTCATCGAGCATGGTATCCACACCGTGCCACAACGTATTGAAGCTCCTTGTGCTTGCTATTTGATACTTGGTGTTCCCAAACCATTGTTTCCCCCTCTGACCATCTGTGACTCGTATTATGAGTTGTCAACTTTGACCACACACAGCGGATTTCTTTGGTCAAAGGTAGTACATATGCCTACTTTGGTCGGTCATTGTGCATGGTAGCCACACCGTGCTACTACTGACTGAAGGTCGTTGTACTTGCTAGTTGAGAGTTGATATTCCCATAGCATTGTTTCCTCCCCTGACAGTTTGTGACTCGTGTTATGGTTGGTCAACATTGGCCACCCATATTGAAATTCTCTGGTCATGGTCAGTGACATATGCCTAGTTTGGTTATTTGGTGTGCATGTTAGCCACACCATGTCACTATGTATTGAAGTTCTTTGTCCGTCTAGTAGATACATAGGGTTCCCAAACCATTGTTGCTCCCTCTGACCATCTGTGACTCCTGTTATGAGTTGTCAATGTTGACGACACGTAGTGGACGTCTTCGGTCATAGTCAGTGATATATGCATCCTTTTGTTGGTCACTGTGCACGCTAGCCACAATGTGCCACTACTTGTTGAAAATCTTTCTACTTGCTAGTTGATAACTAGGGTTCCCAACCCATGGTTTTGCCCACTGACCTTTTGTGACTCGTGTTATGAGTTTTCAAACGTTGACCACACACAGTGAAATCCGTTTGGTCATGGTTAGTAACATATGCCTATTTGTTGTTTGTCCTTGTACATAGTTACCATGCGGTGTCACTACACATAAAGGTATTTGTGCTCTCTAGTTAATAGCTAGTGTTACTAGACCATTGTTACCCCCATTTCACTATGCATGACTCGTGTTGTCAGTTGTCAACGCTAACCACATGAAGTGTAATCGTTGGTCATGGTCAGTGACACATGCGTACTGTGGTTGGTCACTATACATGGTAGCCACGCTGTGACGCTACATTTTGAAGGTATTTGTACTTGCTACTCGATAACTAGTATTCACAAACCATTGTCTTCCACTCTGACCATTTGTGACTCGTGTTATGAATCATCAAAGTTTACCTCACTTAGTGACATTATTTGGTCATGGTCAGTGACATATGCCTACTTTGGTTGGTCATCGTGCATGGTATCCACACCGTGCCACAACGTATTGAAGGTCTGTGTGCTTGCTAGTTAATAGCTGGTGTTCCCAAACCATTTTCTCCCCCTTTGACCATTTGTGACTCCTATTATAGGTTGTCACACCGTGCTACTACTGACTGAAGGTCGTTGTAATCGCTAGTTGATAGTTGATATTCCCATAGCATTGTTTCCTCCCCTGACCGTTTGTGACTCGTGTTATGGTTGGTCAACGTTGACCACCCATATTGAAATTCTCTGGTCATGGCCAGTGACATATGCCTAGTTTGGTTGTTTGGTGTGCGTATTAGCCACACCGTGTCACTACGTATTGAAGTTCTTTGTCCTTTCTAGTAGATACATAGGGTTCTCAAACCATTGTTGCTCCCTCTGACCATCTGTAACTCCTGTTATGAGTTGTCAATGTTGACCACACACTGGGTGTCCGACCGTCACGGGCATCAACTGCACCGTCATGGAGACTGGCGGTTGCTGTGGCGGTATCTGTTGCATGGGGGCCTCTGGCATCACTCCTGCCGCGGAGGGCGTGGCCCATGTGCCCATCATCATCCAACCTGGCGGGGCGGTGGTAGAGGAGGTCGTTACAGGCCCCGAATACGGTAGAGTCCCATGCAACCCTGGGTTGGGTTGAGGCTGGGGCCCTGAGAGTGGTTGCTTGGTTCCGTGCATAGGCTGCGGAGCCAGTAGAGGTTGATGCACCATACCCCTTCTCTGTTCCCCTTGTGGTGTCCCTTGCCATCCCGTGAATTGTGGGTTGTGACTCGCCGTTGTCCTTATGCTTGGTGTTATTGGGGTGTCCGCGGCGGTTGACCGCGGATTTGCCTGAAGGGATACTTCTTCCATCGCGATGGACAGTCCAGCTCCGGCTGCCTGGTCCACCGCCGTCTGTTCTCCTGTGGGTGGGTGGGGCTGCTGCTCCGTCTTCGGCATAGCAAGCGGCATGCCCAACTATTTGGTTGGTACTCCCTGCGGTGGCTGCCTCTCCCCACTTTCTCCCTTCGCTGAAGGTGGGCGTTCCACGAGCAGGTATCCCAGCTGTGGTTGATGTCGGTGGGCCGCCCCCAAGGTTGACTCCCTAGAGATATATGGAGGCAGAGAGGTTTCCATCCCTGCTAGGGGCGCGGACAGTAGGTAATCCTCCTCTATTGCCCGTTGCGGCTGTATTCCGCCGCGCCGCTAGTAGACTGGTCCTTAATATGCCAATGATTCCCCGGTCTCGGAGAGTCCGTCTGCTGGCGGTGGCACATTGGAAAACCACCTGTGCTCCATAGAGTTGTTGGCTTTGAGCTGGTGGGTTGCGCGCACATCTTGGCTGTGTACGCTTTCCACCTCCACGCGGTCTTGCAGCGCGTTCATGATACGCCGCCAGTGTAGCTGTTCCAGCCACTCGGTGACTATTTGGTGCTGTTCCAATGGATCCGCGCCCGGCGATGAACTGACAGGCGTGCGAGAGGGTGTGGGCGAGGTCTCTCTACTCCCCGCCTGTGTGGCTGCACGTCGCGGCAAGAAGTGGCGTATGGAAGCTTACTGTGAATGCTGCTGGTGCCGCCTCCGCGTATCCTGATGCACGAAGCTGGCTGCCGACATGTATGACTGAATCTGAAGGCTCGTGCAGTTTTGCTAGCGAAGAGCAAAGAACTGTCCACGCTCACCGCACCATGACACTGATACCCCCAATTTTGCCGCACACTGTGCTCCTTCCGCGCTCTCTGATTCCGCGTCTGGTGTGCTCCGCGACTCTGCCGTTCCGCGGTTCTATGCAGCACCCGCTTGCTGATCCTCCGCGATCTCTCCTGGTCTTCCGCGGATGCTTCACACCCTCTGGGTCCCGCTCGTGGGTAGTGCTCCACGGCTCGCTCCCTGCCGACATGAGAGTCTGCCACCTCGTGGCCTCTGACTTCTAGGCCCGCGGAACCCCGGTCCATGGCCGTGCGCAAGGACACACAGTCGCCGGCAGCACCCTTCACCTTGCGTTCCCTGGTGATGACGACACTCAGCGGAATCCTTTGTTGTACTCAAGATTGTGGTGGATTGAGCAGTATACTCCGCGCACACTCGGAGGAGAAGTATTCGTCCGCCACGGAATACCTCCTTGGAGGGCACTGTTACAGCTCCTTAAACAGCTGCGGATCTCAGGAGGGAAACGGGAGTGTGAACCAGACTAACACTTGCGTAAGTTAGTGAGACAGAAGGTGGCAATCTGATTCTCAACAAGTCAGGACTTTCAGGCTCATAGCTGGGAACCAGGCTTGCATTAACTCGAATTGCACACGATCAGACAAAGGGTCAGTACATCTTTCTCTCCGCTACATTACTCCTTTACATTCACCACACCTAGCTCCCTAAATCTTTGCCTACCACCCTCTTTCCTCTACTGTGGACTCCGCGCGGTGCGCTATGCGCACCACGGGTCTCGTCCTCCCACACACACACCAGACTACTTCCATACTTCCCTGCTCTACTGCTTGCTTCTTCCTCTACTCCGCGGCTTAGGTGCGCGCGGTCTTGTGTTCTTCCTTGAATCTTCGTCCTTGCGCGGTGCGTCCTCCCGGTACATATTCTCTTTCGACCGCGGATTCTCACCCTGCTGTCCCGCCCCTTCTTGGCTCCCCCGCGGCCGTTGCTTCCAATAGCCGTAGAAAGGTCACCGTCGGTTCCTGCTTCCTGGCGGCAACTTTCCCGCCTCTTCCCCTTCCCTGCTGCTGGATTCCGCGCCACCCCACGCTCTACCGCAATCTTATTGCAGGAGCCAGCATGCCTTGCGCGTTCCCTGGTGCTCCGCGGCCATTGCTTCCTTCTCCTCCGCGGATCCCTGACCGCGGCCACTCCTTTCCGCGGACTTGCGGGTTGCGGTGATTTCCTTCCGCGGACCCCTCTTCTCCCAAGCAGAGATGCGGTGAATCTCCGCCTGACAGTGACTCGTGTTGTGAGTTGTCAACATTGACCACATGAAGTGAAATTCTTTGGTCATGGTTAGTGACATATGCATACTGTGGTTGGTCTCTGTGCATTGTAGCCACACTATGCCACTGCATATTGAAGGTATTTGTACTTGTTAGTCGATAACTAGTATTTAGAAACAATTATCTTCCACTGTGACCATTTGTGACTCGTGTTATGAGTTGTCAAAGTTGACCACACATGCTGACAATCTTTCGTCATAGTCAGTGACATGGTTTGTCATCGTGCATGGTATCCACATCGTGCCACAACGTACATGTTCTTGCTAGTTGATACCTGGTGTTCCCAAACAATTGTTTCCCCTTCTGACTATTTGTGACTCGTATTATGAGTTGCCAACGTTGACCATACACAGCAGATTTCTTTGGTCAAAGGCAGTACATATGCCTACTTTTGTCGGTCATTGTGCATGGTAGCCACACCGTGCTACTACTGAATGAAGGTCATTGTACTTGCTAGTTGAGAACTGATATTCCTGGACCATTGTTTCCCCCTCTGCCTGTTTGTGGCTCGTGTTATGGTTGGTGAACGGTGACCACCCATATTGAAACTCTTTGGTCATGGTCAGTGACATATGCCTAGTTTGGTTGCTTGGTGTGCATAGTAGCCACACCGTGCTACTACGTATTGAAGTTATTTGTCCTTTCTAGTCCATGCATAGGGTTCCCAAACCATTGTCTATCCCTCTGACCATTTGTGACTGGTCTTATGAGTTGTCAATGTTGAACACACATAGTGGACTTCTTCGGTCATAGTCAGTGACGTGTGCATCCTTTGGTTGGTCACTGTGCACGCTAGCCACACTGTGCCACTACTTCTTGAAAATCTGTCTACTTGCTAGTTGATAACTAGTGTTCCCAGCCCATGGTTTCCCCCACTGACCATTTGTGACTCGTGTTATGAGTTTTCAACGTTAACCACACACTGTGAAATGCGTTTGGTCATGGTTTGTGACATATGCCTACTTTGGTTTGTCACTGTACATGGTTACCACACCGTGTCAATACATATCGAAGGTCTTTGTTCTTTCTTGTTGACAGCTAGTGTTCCCAAACCATTGTTAGCCCCCACTGACTATTTGTGACTCGTGTTGTGAGTTGTCAACATTGACCACATGAAGTGAAATTCTTTGGTCATGGTCACTAACATACGCATACTTTGGTTGGTCACGATGAATTGTACCCACAATGTGCCACTACATGTTGAAGGTATTTGTAATTTCTAGTCGATAACAAGTATCTATAAACCATTATCTTCCACTCTGACCATTTGTGACTCGTGTTATGAGTTGTCAAAGTTTACCACACATGGTGACATTCTTTGGTCATGGTCAGTGACATATGGTTGGTCATCCTGCATGGTATCCACACTGTGCCACAACTTATTAAAGGTCCTTGTGCTTGCTAGTTGATGCCTGGAGTTCCCACACCATTGTCTCCCCCTTAGATGATTTGTGACTCCTATTATGGGTTTTCAACGTTGACCACACACAGCGGATTTCTTTGGTCAAAGGCAGTACATATGCCTACTTTGGACGGTCATTGTGTATGGTAGCCACACCGTGCTTCTACTGATTGAAGGTCACTGTACTTGCTAGTTGAGAACTGATATTCCTGGACCATTGATTCCTTCTCTGACCGTTTGTGTTTCGTGTTGTGGTTGGTGAACGTTGACCACCCATACATAGATTCTTTCATCATGGTTTGTGACATATGCCTAGTTTGGTTGTTTGGTGTGCATAGTAGCCACATTGTGCCACTACGAATTGAAGTTCGTTGTCCTTTCTAGTCGATACATATGGTTCCCAAACCATCGACTCTCCCTCTGACCATTTGTGACTCGTGTTATGAGTTGTCAATGTTGACCACACATAGTGGACTTCTTCAGTCATAGTCAGTGTTGTGTGCATTATTCGGTTGGTCACTGTGGATGCTAGCCACACCGTGCCCCTACTTCTTGAAAATCTTTCTACTTGCTAGTTGATAACTAGTGTTCCCAGCCCATGGTTTCCCCCTCTAACCATTTGTGACTCGTGTTATGCATTTTCAACGTTCATCACACACTGTGAAACTCTTTTGGTCATGGTTAGTGACATATGCCTACTTTGGTTTGTCACTATACATGGTTACCACGCCGTATCACTACGTATCAAAGGTCTGTGTGCTTTCTAGTTGATAGCTATTGTTCCCAAACCATTGTTACCCCCTCAGAATATCTGTTACTTGTGTTGTGAGTTGTCAACATTGACCACATGAAGTGAAATTATTCGGTCATGGTCAGTGACATATGCATACTTTGGTTGGTCAATGTGCATTGTAGCCACACTATGCCACTGCATATTGAAGGTATTTGTACTTGCTAGTCGATAACTAGTGTTTAGAAACCATTATCTTCCACTCTGATCCTTTGTGACTCGTGTTACGAGTTGTTAAAGTTTACCACACATGGTGACATTCTTTGGTCATGGTCAGTGACATATGGTTGGCCGTCGTGCATGGTATCCACACCGTGCCACAACGTACTGAAGGTCATTGTGCTTGCTAGTTGACACCTGGTGTTCCCAAAGAACTGTTTCCCCCTCTGACTATTTGTGACTCGTATTATGAGTTGCCAACGTTGACCATACACAGCGGATTTCTTTGGTCAAAGGCAGTACATATGCCTACTTTGGTCGGTCATTGTGCATAGTAGCCACACCGTGCTACTACTGATTGACGGTTGTTGTACTTGCTCTTTGATATTCCCGGACCATACTTTCCCCCTCTGACCTCTTTTGACATGTGCTATGGTTGGTGAATGTTGACCACCCATATTGAAATTCTTTGGTGATGGTCAATGACATATGCTTAGTTTGGTTGTTTGGTGTTCATAGTAGCCACATCGTGCCACTACGTATTGAAGTTATATGTCGTTTCTAGTCCATTCATAGGGTTCCCAAACCATTGTCTCTCCCCCTGACCATTCGTGACTCGTATTACGAGTTGTCAATGTTGACCACACATAGTGGACTTCTTCTGTCTTAGTCAGTGATGTATTCATCCTTTGGTTGGTCACTGTGCATGATAGCCACTCCGTGCCAATACTTGTTGAAGTTATTCATACATGCTAGTTGATAACTAGTGTTCCCAGCCCATTGATTCCCCCTCTGACTATTTGTGACTCGAGTGATGAGTTTTCAACGTTGACTACTCACGATGAAACTCGTTGGTCATGGTTAGTGACATATGCCTAGCTTGGTTTGTCATTGTACGTGGTTACCATACCTTGTCACTACGGAATAAACGTATTAGTGTTTTATAGTTAGTAGTTGGTGTTCCCAAACCATTGTTACCCCACTCTAACTATCAGTGACTTGTGTTGTGAGTTGTCAACGCTGACCACAGGAAGTGAAATTCGTTCGTCATGGTCAGTGACATATGCATGCTTTGGTTGGTCACTGTGCATGGTAGCCATACGGTGCCACTACATATTGAAGGTATTTGTACTTGCTAGTGGATAACTAGTATTCACAAACCATTATCTTCCACCCTGACCATTTGTGACTCATGTTATGAGTTGTCAAAGTTTACCACAATTAGTGACATTACTTGGTCATGGTCACTGACATATGCCTACTTTGGGTTGTCATCGTGCATGGTATCTACGCCATGCCACAAATTATTGAAGGTCCTTGTGTTTGCTAGTTGATTCTTGGTGTTTGCAAACCATTGTCTCCCCCTTTGACAATTTGTGACTCCTATTATGAGTTGTCAAGGTTGACCACACACAGCGGATTTTTCTGGTCAAAGGCAGTACAAATGCCTATTTTGGTCGGTCATTGTGCATAGTAGCCACACCGTGCTTATACTGATTGAAGGTCACTGTACTTGCTAGTTGCGAACTGATGTTCCCAGACCATTGTTTCCCCTTTTGACCGTTTGTGACATGTGTTATGGTTGGTAAACGTTTACCACCCATATTGAAATTCGCTGGTTCTGGTTAGTGACGTATGCCTAGTTTGGTTGTTTGGTGTGCATAGTAGCCACACCGTGCAACTACGTATTGAAGTTCTTTGTCCTTTCTAGTCGATACATAGGGTTCCCAAACCATTGTCTCTCCCTCTGACCATTTGTGACTCGTGTTATGAGTTGTCAATGTTGACCACACATAGTGGACTCTTCGGTCATAGTCAGTGACGTATGCATCCTTTGGTTGGTCACTGTGTATGCTAGCCATCCCGTGCCACTGCTTGTTGAAGGTCTTTGTAGTTGCTAGTTGATAACTAGTGTTCCCAACCCATTGTTCCCCCCTCTGACCATTTGTGACTCGTGTTATGCGTTTTCAACGTCGACCACACTCTGTGAAATTCCTTTGGTCATGGTTAGTGACACATGCCTACTTTGGTTTGTAACTTTACATGGTTATCATTCCATGTCACTACGTATCGAAGGTCTCCGTGCTTTTTAGTTGATAGCTAGTGTTCCCAAACAATTGTTACCCCCTCTGAATATCTGTGACTCGTGTTGTGAGTTGTCAACATTGACCACATGAAGTAAAATTCTTTGATCATGGTCAGTGACAAATGCATACTTTGGTTGGTCACTGTACATGGCAGCCACAATATGCCGCTGCATATTGAAGGTATTTGTACTTGCTAGTTGATAACTAGTGTTTAGAAACCATTCTCATCCACTGTTACCATTCGTGACTCGTGTTCAGAGTTGTCAAAGTTTACCACACATGGTGACATTCTTTGGTTATGGTCACTGACATATGGTTGGTCATTGTGCATGGTATCCACACCGTGCCACAACATACTAAAGGTCATTGTGCTTGCTAGTTGATACCTGGTGTTCCCAAGCAATTGTTTCCCTCTCTGACTATTTGTGACTCGTATTATGAGTTGCCATCGTTGACCATACAATGCGGATTTCTTTGGTCAAAGGCAGTACATATGCCTACCTTGGTCAGTCATTCTGCATGGTAGCCACACCGTGCTAGTACTGGCTGACGGTTGTTGTACTTGCTTGTTGAGAACTGATACTCCCAGACCATTGTTTCCCCCTCTGACCGTTTGTGAATCGTGTTATGGTTGGTGAACGTTGACCACCCATATTGAAATTCTCTGGTCATGGTCAGTGACATATGCCTAGTTTGGTTGTTTGGTGTGCATAGTAGCCACACCGTGCCACTACGTATTGAAGTTCTTTGTCCTTTCTATTCAATACATAGGGTTCCCAAACCATTGTCTCTGCCTTTGACCATTTGTGACTCGTGTTAGGAGTTGTCAATGTTGACCACACATAGTGGACTTCTTCGGTCATAGTCAGTGACGTATGCATCCTTTGGTTGGTCACTGTGTACGCTATCTATACCATGCCACTGCTTGTTGAAGGTGTTTTTACTTGCTAGTTGAAAACTAGTGTTCCCAACCCATTGTTTCCGCCTCTGACCATTTGTGACTAGTGTGTATGAGTTTTCAACGTTGACCACACATTGTGAAATTCTTTTGGTCATGGTTAGTGACATATGCCCACTTTGGTTTGTCAATGTACATGGTTACCACGCCGTGTCACTAAGTATCGAAGGTCTCTGTGCTTTCTAGTTGATAGCTAGTGTTCCCAAACCATTGTTATCCCCTCTGAATATCTGTGACTCGTGTTGTGAGTTGTCAACATTGACCACATGAAGTGAAATTCTTTGATCATGGTCAGTGACATAGCATACGTTGGTTGGTCACTGTGCATTGTAGCCACACTGTGCCACTGCATATTGAAGGTATTTGTACTTGCTAGTCAATAACTAGTATTTAGAAACCATTTTTTTCTACTCTGACCATTTGTGACTCTTGTTATGAGTTGTCAACGTTTCCCACACATGGTGACATTCGTTGGTCATGGTCAGTGACATGTGGTTGGTCATCGTCCATGGTATCCACACTGTGTCACAATGTAATGAAGGTTATGTGCTTGCTAGTTGATACCTGGTGCTCCCAAACAATAGTTTCCCCCTCTGACTATTTGTGACTCGTAGTATGACGTTGCCAACGTTGACCATATTGAAATTCTTTCATCATGGTCGGTGACAAATGCCTAGTTTGGTTGTTTGGTGTGCATAGTAGCCACACCAAGCCACTACGTATTGAAAATCTTTGTCCTTTCTAGTTGATACATATGGTTCCCAAACCATTGTCTCTCCCTCTGACAATTTTTGACTCGTGTTATGAGCTGTCAATGTTGACCATACATAGTGGACTTCTTTGGTCATAGTTAGTGACGTGCATCCTTTGGTTGGTCACTGTGCACGCTAGCCACATTGTGCCACTACTTGTTGAAAATCTGTCTACTTGCTAGTTGATAACTAGTGTTCCCAACAATTGGTTTCCCCCACTGACCATTTGTGACTTGTGTTATGAGTTTTTAACGTTGACCACATACTGTGAAATCCGTTTGGTCATGGTTTGTGACATATGCCTACTTTGGTTTGTCACTATACATGGTTACCGCGTCGTGTCGTTACGTATCGAAGGTCTTTGTGCTTTCTTGTTGATAGCTAGTGTCCAGGTACCATTGTTAGCCCCCGCTTACAATCTGTGACTCGTGTATTGAGTTGTCAGCATTGACCATATGAAGTGAAATGATTTGGTCATGGTCAGTGACATAGGCATACTTTGGTTGGTCACTATGCATTGTAGCCACACTGTGCCACTGCATATTGAAGGTATTTGTACTTGCTAGTCGATAGCTAGTATTTAGAAACCATTATCTTCCACTATGACCATTTGTGACTCGTGTTATGAGTTGTCAAAGTTTACCACACTTGGTGACATTCTTTCGTCATGGTCACTGACATATGGTTGGTCATCGTGCATGGTATCCACACCGTGCCACAACTACTAAAGGTCATTGTGCTTGCTAGTTGATACCTGGTGTTCCCAAACAATTATTCCCCCCTTTGACTATTTATGACTCGTATTATGAGTTTCCAACGTTGACCATACACAGCAGATTTCTTTTGTCAAAGGCAGTACAAATGCCTATTTTGGTCGGTCATTGTGCATAGTAGCCACACCGTGCTTATACTGATTGAAGGTCACTGTACTTGCTAGTTGAGAACTGATGTTCCCAGACCATTGTTTCCCCCTTTGACCGTTTGTGACTCGTGTTATGGTTGGTGAACGTTGACCACCCATATTGAAATTCTTTGGTCATGTTCAGTGACATGTGCCTAGTTTGGTTGTTTGGTGTGCATAGTAGCCACACCGGGCCACTATGTATTGAAGTTATTTGTCGTTTCTAGTCCATGCTTAGGGTTCCCAAACCATTGTCTGTCCCTCTGACCATTCGTGACTCGTGTTATGAGTTGTCAATGTTGACCACACATAGTGGACTTCTTCCGTCATAGTTAGTGACGTACTCATCCTTTGGTTGGTCACTCTGCACGCTAGCCACACCGTGCCACTACTTGTTGAAGAGCTTCATACTTGCTAGTTGATAACTAGTGTTCCCAACCCATTGTTTCCACCTCTGACCATTTTTGACTCGTGTGATGAGTTTTCAACGTTGACCACACACCGTGATATTTGTTGGTCATGATTTGTGACATATGCCTAGTTCGGTTTGTCACTTTACGTGGTTACTACGCCGTGTCACTACGTAATAAAGGTATTTGTACTTTCTAGTTAATAGTTGGTATTCCCAGACCATTGTTACTCCCCTTTGACTATCAGTGACTCGTGTTGTGAGTTGTCAACGCTAACTACATGAAGTGAAATTCGTTGGTCATGGTCAGTGACATATGCATACTTTGGTTGGTCACTGTGCATGGTAGCCACGCTGTGCCTCTACATATTGAAGGTATTTTTACTTGCTAGTGGATAACTAGTAGTCACAAACCATTATCTTCCACCATGACCATTTATGACTCATGTTATGAGTTGTCAAAGTCTACCATACTTAGTGACATTAATTGGTCATGGTCAGTGACATATGCCTACTTTGGTTGGTCATTGTGCATGGTATCCACACCTTGCCACAACTACTGAATGTCATTGTGCTTGCTAGTTGATACCTGGTGTTCCCAAACCATTGTATCCCCCTCTGACCATTTGTGACTCCTATTATGTGTTGTCAACGCTGACCACACACAGCGGATTTCTTTGGTCAAAGTCAATACATATGTCTACTTTGGTTGGTCATTGTGCATGGTAGTCACACCATGCTTATACTGATTGAAGGCCGCTGTACTTGCTAGTTGAGAACTGATATTCACATACCATTGTTTCCCCCTCTGTCCGTTTGTGACTCGTGTTATGGTTGGTGAATGTTTACCACCCATATTGAAATTCTTTCATCATGGCCGATGACATATGCCTAGTTTGGTTGTTTGGTGTACATAGTAGCCACACAGAGCCACTACGTATGGAAGATCTTTGTCCTTTCTCATCGATACATAAGGTTCTCGACCATTGTCTCTCCCTCTGACCATTTGTGACTTGTGTTATGAGTTGTCAATGTTGACCATACATAATGGACTTCTTCGGTCATAGCCAGTGACGTGTGCATCCTTTGGTTGTTCACTGTGCACGCTAGCCACACCGTGCCACTACTTGTTGAAAATCTTTCTACTTGCTAGTTGATAACTTGTGTTCCCAACCCATGGTTTCCCCCACTGACCATTTGTGACTCCTGTTATGAGTTTTCAATGTTGACCACACGCTGTGAAACCCGTTTGGTCATCGTTTGTGACATATGCCTACTTTGGTTTGTCACTGTACATGGTTAACACGCCGTGTCATTGTGTATCGAAGGTCTTTGTGCTTTCTTGTTGACAACTAGTGTTCCCGAACCATTGTTAGCCCCGGCTGACTATCTGTGACTCGTGTTGTGAGTTGTCAACATTGACCACATGAAGTGAAGTTATTTGGTCATGGTCAGTAACATATGCATACATTGGTTGGTCACTGTGCATTGTAGCCACACTGTGCCACTGCATATTGAAGGTATTTGTACTTGCTAGCTGAGAACTAGTATTTAGAAACCATTATCTTCCACTCTGAGCATTTGTGACTCGTGTTATGAGTTGTCAAAGTTTACCACACATGGTGGAATTCTTTAGTCATTGTCAGTGACATATGGTTGGTCATCGTGCATGTTATCCAAAGCGTGGCACAACGTACTGAAGGTCACTGTGCTTGCTAGTTGACACCTGGTGTTCCCAAACAATTGTTTCCCCCTCTGACTATTTGTGGCTCGTATTATGAGTTGCCAACGTTGACCATGCACAACGGATTTCTTTCGTCAAAGGCAGTACATATGCCTACTTTTGTCGATCATTGTGCGTGGTAGCCACACCGTGCTACTATTGACTGAAGGCCGTTGTACTTGCTAGTTCAGAACTGATATTCCCGGACCATTGTTTCCCCCTCGGACCGTTTGTGACTCATGTTATGGTTGGTGAACGTTGACCACCCTAATTGAAATTCTTTGGTCATGTCCACTGACATGTGCACAGTTTGGTTGTTTGGTATGCATAGTAGCCACACCGTGGCACTCTGTATTGAAGTTATTTGTCCTTTCTAGTCCATGCATAGGGTTCCCAAACCATTGTCTCTCCCTCTGACCAGTCGTGACTCGTGTTATAAGCTGTCAATGTTGACCACACATAGTGGACTTCTTCCGTCACAGTCAGTGACGTATTCATCCGTTCGTTGGTCAATATGCACGCTACCCACTCCGTGCCACTACTTGTTGAAGTTCTTCATACTTGCTAGCTGATAACTAGTGTTCCCAACCCATGGTTTCCCTCTCTCACCATTTGTAACTCGTGTGATGCGTTTTTAACGTTGACCACACACCGTGAAATTTGTTGGTCATGGTAAGTGAAATATGCCTAGTTTGATTTGTCACTGTACGTGGTTACCACGCCGTGTCACAATGTAATAAAGGTATTTGTGCGTTCTAGTTAAAGGTTGGTGTTCTCAAACCATTCTTACCCCCCTCAGACTATCAGTGACTTGTTTTGTGAGTTGTCAACGCTGACCACATGAAGTGAAATTCGTTGGTCATGGTCAGTGACATGCATACTTTGGTTGGTCACTGTGCATGGTAGCCACGCTGTGCCACTACATATTGAATGTATTTGTACTTTCTAGTGGATAACTAGTACTCACAAACCATTATCTATCACCCTGACCATTTGTGACTCTTGTTATGAGCTGTCAAAGTTTACCACACTTAGTGACATTATTTGGTCACGGTCAGTGACATATGCCTTCTTTGGTTGGTCATCGTGCATTGTATCCACACCGTGCCACAACTTATTGAAGGTGCTTGTCGTTGCTAGTTGATACCTGGTGTTCCCAAACCATTGTCTCCCCCTCTGACCATTTGTGACTCCTATTATGAGTTGTCAATGTTGACCACACACAGCAGATTTCTTTTGTCAAAGGCTGTACATATGCCTTCTTTGGTCAGTGATTGTGCATCGTAGCCACACCGTGCTTATACTCATTGAAGGTCACTGTACTTGCTAGTTGATAACTGGTATTCCCATACCATTGTTTCCCCTTCTTACCGTTTGTGACATGTGTTATGGTTGGTGAACCTTGACCACCCATATAGAAATTATCTAGTCATGGTCAGTGACATATGCCTAGTTTGGTTGTTTGGTGTGCAGAGTAACCACAACGTGCCACTATGTATTGAAGTTCTTTGTCCTTTCTAGTCGATACATAGGGTTGCCAAACCACTGTCTCTCCCTCAAACCATTTCTGACTCGTGGTATGAGTTGTCAATGTTGACCACACATAGTGGACTTCTTCGGTCATAGTCAGCGACGTATGCATCCATTGGTTGGTCACTGTGTACGCTAGTTAATTTATGCAACTACTTGCTGAATGTCTTTGTACTTTCTAGTTGAATACTAGTGTTCCCATTTTTGGCTCGTACTATGCGTTTTCACCATTTATCACACACTGTGAAATTCTTTTGGTCATGGTCAGTGACATATGCCTACGTTGGTTTGTCACTGTACATGGTTACCACGCCGTGTCACTACGTATAAAAGGTCTCTGTGATTTTTAGTTGATGGCTAGTGTTCCCAAACCATTGTTACCCCCCCATAATATCTGTCACTCGTGTTGTGATTTGTCAACATTGACAACATGAAGTGAAATTCTTTGGTCATGGTCAGTGACATATGCATGCTTTGGTTGGTCACTGTGCATTGTAGCCACACTGTGCGACTGCATATTGAAGGTATTTGTACTTGCTAGTCGATAACTAGTATTTAGAAACCATTTTCTTCTACTGTGACCATTTGTGACTCGTGTTATGAGTTGTCAACGTTTACCACACATGGTGACATTATTTGGTCATGGTCATTGACATATGGTTGGTCATCTTGCATGGTATCCACGCCGTGCCACAACGTACTGAAGGTCATTATGCTTGCTAGTTTATACGTGGTGTTCCCAAAGAATTGTTTCCCCTTCTGACTATTTGTGACTCGTATTATGAGTTGCCAACGTTGACCATACACAGCGGATTTCTTTGGTCAAAGGCATACATATGCCTACTTTGGTCGGTCATTGTGCATGGTAGCCACACCGTGCTACTACTGAGTGAAGGTCATTGTACTTGCTAATTGGTATCTAGTATTCCCAAATCATTGTTTCCTCCTCTGACAATTTGTGACCCATGTTATGGGTTGTCAACGTTGACCACATATAGTAAAATCATTTGGTCATGGTAAGTGGCCCATGCCTAATCTGGTTGGACATTGTGCATGGTAGCCACACCGTTCTACTACTTGTTGAAGGTGTTTGTACTTGCTAGTCAATAAATAGCAAAAGGTTTCTCCATTTGACACCAGGTCGGCTTGTGTTGATTTGTTACGCGTAGGTGCCTTCACTGGAACACTCCCTCCCACCCCCCTAGAGGGATGTTCCATGGAAGACCTGGGGGACAGGTTTGCGACCGCATTATGACACCCCCCCTATCCCCCCAAGGCCTAGGCTCAAAGGGAGAGTTGAGGTATCACAACATCGCCGCCCCCCCCCCCCCCAGGTCGCAAGCCTATTCTATATTACGCGTAAGAGGATTCAAACCTAGGACCTACCGCTCCAGAATCTAACTCTATAAGCACTAAGTCAGCTCACATGGTGTTCATATGATGTCCAAATGACATTACAAGGGTTTGTATGGGTAAAGGGCACAGAATAAGGGGGTGTACGATAAGAGGGTAGTTTTCAAAAGTACGAATGATAACAAAGTTAGTTTAACTATACACAAAATGACGCCGACGGAATTTCAAATATTGCAAATTTGAGCTTGAATAACCTCTCAACCATTGCTCCGATTGACCAGCCGTAAGAAGGAACGTTGACTACACACAGTGAAACTCTTTTTATGATATTCAGTGACACAAGCATACTTTGGTTGGTCATTGTGCATGGTAGCCACACCGTGCCACCACTTATCGAAGGTCTTTGTACTTGCGAGTTGATACCGAGTATTCCCAAACCATTGTTTCTCCCTCTGCCCATTTTTGACTTGTATTATGAGTTGTGAATGTCGACCACACACATTAAACTTCTTTGGTCATGAGCAGTGATGTATGCCTTTTTGGGTAGGTCATTGTGCACGGTAGCCACACCATGCCAATACATACGAAACATCTTTGTACATACTACAAGATACATAGTGCTTTGAAACCATGTTTTCCCCCTTTGACCATTTGTGACTCATGTTATGGGTTGTGAACGTTGACCACCCATATTGAAAATCTTTGGTCATTGTTAGTGACATATGTCTAGTTTGGTTTGTCACTGCATGTGGTTACCACGCCGTGTCAGTACGTATTGAAGGTCTTTGTGCTTGCTAGTTGATAGCTAGTGTTCCCAAACCATTGTTATCCTCCTCTTAACATCAAAAACTTGTGTCGTGAGTTGTCAACGCTGACCACATTAAGTGAAATTTGTTGGTCATGGTCAGTGACATATGCATACTTTGGTTGGTCACTATGCATGGTAGCCACGCTGTGCAACTACATATTGAAGGTATTTGTACTTGCTAGTCAATAACTTGTATGCACAAACCATTATCTTCCACCCTGACCATTTGTGACTCGTGTTATGAGTTGTTAACGTTTACCACACTTAGTGAAATTATTTGGTCACGGTCAGTGACATATGCCTAGTTTGGCTGGTCATCGTGCATGGTGTCCACACCGTGCCACAACGTATTGAAGGTCATTGTGCTTGCTAGTTAATACCTGGTGTCCCCAAACCATTGTTCCCCCCTCTGACCATTTGTGACTCCTCTTATGAGTTATCAACGCTGACCACACACAGCAGATCTCTTTTGTCAAAGGTAGTACATATGCCTACTTTGGTCGGTCATTGTGCATGGTAGCCAGACCGTGCTTATACATATTGAAGGTCCCTGTACTTTCTAGTTGAGAAGTGATATTCACAGACCATTGCTTCCCCCTCTGCCCGTTTGTGAATCGTGTTATGGTTGGTGAATGTTGACCACCCATATTGAGATTCTTTCATCATGGCCGGTGACATATGCCTAGTTTGGTTATTTGCTGTGCATAGTAGCTACACCTTGCCACTACGTATTGAAGATCTTTGTCCTTTCTAGTCGATACATAGGGTTCCCAAAACCATTGTCTCTCCCTCTGATGATTTGTGACTCGTGTTATGAGTTTTTTATGTTGACCATGCATAGTGGACTTCTTCGGTAGTAGTCAGTGACGTGCATCCTTTGGTTGGTCACTGTACACGCTAGCCACGCCGTGCCACTACTTGTTGAAAATCTTTCTACTTGCTAGTTGGTAATTAGTGTTCCCAACCCATGGTTTCCCCCACTGACCATTTGTGACTCGTGTTATGAGTTTTCAACGTTGACCAAACACTGTGAAATCCGTTTGGTCATGGTTTGTGACATATGCCTACTTTGGTTTGTCACTGTACATGGTTAACACGCCGTGTCATTACGTATCAAAGGTTTTTGTGCGTTCTTGTTGACAGCTAGTGTTCCCGAACCATTGCTAGCCCCCGTTGACTATCTGTGACTCGTGTTGTGATTCGTCAACATTGACCACATGAAGTGAAGTTATTTGGTCATGGTCACTGACATATGCATAAATTGGCTGGTCACTCTGCATTGTAGCCACACTGTGCCACTGCATATTGAAGGTATTTGTACTTGCCAGTCGATAACTAGTATTTAGAAACAGTTATCTTCCACTATGACCGTATGTGATTTGTGTTAAGAGCTGTCAAAGCTTACCACACATGGTGACATTCTTTGGTCATGGTCAATGACATATGGTTGGTCATCGTGCATGGTATCCATACCATGCCACAACTACTGAAGGTCATTGTGCTTGCTAGTTGATACCTTGTGTTCCCAAACAATTGTTTCCCCCTCTAACTATTTGCAACTCGTATTATGAGTTGCCAATGTTAACCATACACAACGGATTTTTTTGGTCAAAGGCAGGACATATGCCTTATCTGGTCGGTCATTGTGCATGATAGCCACACCGTACTACTACTAATTGAAGGTTGTTGTACTTGCTAGTTGAGAACTGATATTCCCGGACCATTGTTTCCCCCTTGACCATTTGTGACATGTGTTATGGTTGGTGAACGTTGACCACCCCTATTGACATTCTTTGGTCATGGTCAGTAACATATGCCTACTTTGGTTGGTCATCGTGCATAGTATCCACACCGTGCCACAAATTATTGAAGGTTCTTCTGCTTGCTAGTTGATACCTGGTGTTCCCAAACCATTGTCTTCCCCTCTCACCATTTGTGACTCCTATTATGAGTTGTCAACGTTGACCACACACAGCGGATTTTTTCGGTCAAAGGTAGTACATATGCCTACTTTGATCGGTCATTGTGCATGGTAGCCACTTTGTGCTTATACTAATTGAAGGTCACTGTACTTGCTAGTTGAGAACTGATATTCCCAGACCATTACTTCCCCTTCTGACCGTTTGTGACATGTGTTGTGGTTGGTGAACGTTGACCACCCATAATGAAATTCTCTGGTCATGGTCAGTGACATATGCATGGTTTGGTTGTTTGGTGTGCATAGTAGCCACACCGTGCCACTGCTTATTGAAGTTCTTTGTCCTTTCTAGTCAAAACATAGGGTTCCCAAACCATTGTCTTTCCCTCTGACCATTCGTCACTCATGTTATGAGTTGTCAATGTTGACCACACATACTGGACTTCTTCGGTCATAATCAGTGACGTATGCATCCTTTGGCTGGTCACTGTGTACGCTAGCCATACCGTGCCACTACTTGTTGAATTTTTTTGTACTTGCTAGTTAACAACTGGTGTTCCCAACCCATTGTTTCCCCCTCTCACCATTTGTGACTCGTGTTCTGTGTTTTCAACGTTGACCATACTTTGTGAAATTCTTTTGGTCATGGTTTGTGACATATGCCTACTTTGGTTTGTCACAGTACATGGTTACCACGCCGTGTCACTACGTTTCAAAGGTCTCTGTGCTTTGTAGTTGATAGCTAGTGTTCCCAAACCATTGTTACCCCCTCTGAATATCTGTGACTCGTGTTGTGAGTTGTCAACATTGAGCACATGAAGTGATATTCTTTGGTCATAGTCAGTGACATATGCATACCGTGGTTGGTCACTGTGCATTGTAGCCACACTGTGCCACTGCATATTGAAGGTATTTGTACTTGCTAGTCAATAGCTAGTATTTAGAAACCATTATCTTCTACTCTGACCATTTTGTGTCTCGTGTTATGAGTTGTCAAAGTTTACCACACGGTGACATTCTTTGGTCATGGTCAGTGACATATGGTTGGTCATCGTGCATGGTATCCACACCGTGCCACAATGTACTGAAGGTCGTTGTGCTTGCTAGTTGATACCTGATGTTCCCAAACAATTGTTTCCCCCTCTGACTATTTGTGACTCGTATTATGAGTTGCGAAAGTTGACCATACACAGCGGATTTCTTTGGTCAAAGGCAGTACATATGCCTACTTTGGTCGGTCATTGTGCATGGTAGCCACACTGTACTACTACTCACTGAAGGTCGTTGTACTTTCTAGTTGGTATCTAGTATTCCCAAACCATTGTTTCCTCTCTGACAATTTGTGACCCATATTATGGGTTGTCAACGTTGACCACACATAGTAAAATCAGCTGGTCATGGTATGTGGCCCATGCCTAATCTGGTTGGTCATTTTTCATGGTAGCCACACCGTTCCACTACTTGTTGAAAGTCTTTGTACTTGCTAGTCAATAAATAGCAAAAGGTTTCTCCCTTTGACACCAGGTCGGTTTTTGTAGATTTTTTACGCGTAGGTGCCCTCACTAGAAGACTCCTTCCCACCCTCCTAGAGGGATGTTCCGTGGACGACCTGGACAACAGATTTGCGACCGCATTATGACACCCCCCCGCCCCTTCCCCCGCCACAGCTTAGGCTCGAAGGGAGAGTTGAGGTATCACAACACGGCTGCTCCCGCCCCCCCTCTAGGTCGCAAGCCTGTTCTATATTGCGCGTACGAGGATTCAAAACCAGGACATACCGCTGCAGAAACTAACTCTATAACCACTAAGCCAACTCACATGTTGTTCATATGATGTCCAAATGACATTATAAGTGTTCCTATGGGTAATCGGCACAAAATACGGGGGTGTACGATTAAAGGGTAGTTTTCAAATGTATGAATGATAACAAGATTAGTTTAGTCATAACAAAATGACGCAGGCGGAATTTCAAATATTGCAAATTGGAGCTTGAATAACCTCTCAACCATTGCTCCGATTGACCAGCCGTAGGAAGGAAAATTGACTACACACAGTAAAATCATTTTATGATATTCAGTGACACAAGCATACTTTGGTTGGTCATTGTGCATGGTAGCCACACCGTGCCACCACTAACCGAAGGTCTTTGTACTTGCTAGTCGATACCGAGTATTCCCAAACCATTGTTTCTCCCTCTGCCCATCTTTTACTTGTGTTATGAGCTGTGAACGTTGACCACACACTTTGAACTTCTTTGGTCACGAGCAGTGATGTCTGCCTACTTGGGTAGGTCATTGTGCACGGTAGCCACACCGTGCCAATACATACAAGAAATATTTGTACTTGATAGAAGATACATAGTGTTTTGAAACCATGTTTTCCCCCTCTGACCATTTTTGACTCATGTTATGCGTTGTGAATGTTGACAAACCATATTGAAATTCTTTGGTCATGGTTAGTGACATATTCTTAGTTTGGTTTGTCACCGTAAGTGGTTACCACGCCGTGTCACTACGTATTGAAGGTCTTTGTGCTTTCTAGTTGATAGCTAGTGTTCCCAAACCATTGTTACCATCCTCTGTCTATCAGTGACTCCTGTCGTGAGTTGTCAATGCTGGCAACATGAAGTGAAATTCTTTGGTCATGTTCAGTGACATGCATACTTTGGTTGGTCACTGTGCATGGTAGCCACGCTGTGCCACTACATATTAAAGGGATTTTTACTTGCTAGTCGATAACTAGTATTCACAAACCTTTATCTTCCACCCTGGCCATTTCTGACTCGTGTTATGAGTTGTCAAAGTTTACCACACCTAGTGAAAGTATTTGGTCATGGTCAGTGACATATGCCTACTTTGGTTGGTCATCGTGCAAGGTATCCACACCATGGCACAACTTACTGAAGTTCCTTGTGCTTGCTAGTTGATACCTGATGTTCCCAAACCATTGTCTCCCCCTCTTACCATTTGTGACTCCTATTATGAGTTGTCAACGCTGACCACACACAGCGGATTTCTTTTGTCAAAGGAAGTACATATGCCTTCTTTGGTCGGTCATTGTGCATGGTAGCCAGACCGTGCTTATACATATTGAAGATCGTTGTACTTGCTAGTGGAGAACTGATATTCACAGACCATTGTTTCCCCATCTGACTGTTTGTGACTCGTGTTATGGTTGGTGAATGTTGACTACCCATATTGAAATTCTTTCATCATGGCCGGCGTAGTTTGGTTGTTTGGTGTGCATAGTAGCCATACCGTGCCTCTATGTATTGAAGATCTTTGTCCTTTCTAGTCGATATATAGGGTTCCCAAACCATTGTCCCTCCCTCTGACCATTGTGACTCGTGTTATGAGTTGTCAATGTTGACCATACATAGTGGACTTCTTCGGTCATAGTCAGTGACGTGTGCATCCTTTGGTTGGTCATTGTGCATGCTAGCCACACCGTGCCAATACTTGTTGAAAATCTGTCTACTTGCTAGTTGATAACTAGTGGTCCCAACCCATGGTTTTCCCCACTGACCATTTGTGACTCGTGTTATGAGTTTTCAACGTTAACCACACAGTGTGAAATCAGTTTGGTCATGGTTTGTGACATATGCCTACTTTGGTTTGTCACAGTACATGGTTACCACGCCGTGTCATTACGTATCGAAGGTCATTGTGCTTTCTTGTTGACAGCTAGCGTTCCCGAACCATTGTTTGCCCCCTCTGACTATCTGTGACTCATGGTGTGAGTTGTAAATGTTGACCACATGAAGTGGAATTCTCTGGTCATGGTCAGTGACATATGCATACTTTGGCTGGTCACTGTGCATTGTAGCCACACTGTGCCATTGCATATTGAAGGTATCTGTACTTGCTAGCCGATAACTAGTATTTCAAAACCATGATCTTCTACTCTGACCATTTGTGTTTCGTGTCATGAGTTGTCAAAGTTTACCACACATGGTGACATTCTTTGGTCATGGTCAGTGACACATGGTTGGTAATCGTGCATGGTATCCACATCGTGCCACAACATACTGAAGATCATTGTGCCTGCTAGTTGATACCTGGTGTTCCCAAACAATTGTTTCCTCCTCTGACTATTTGTGACGCGTATTATAAGTTGCCAACGTTGACCATACACAGCGGATTTCTTTGGTCAAAGGCAGTACATATGCCTACTTTGGTCGGTCATTGTGCATGGTAGCCACACCGTGCTTATACTGATTGAAGGTCACTGGACGTGCTCCTTGATAACTGATGTTTCCAGATAATTTTTTCCCTTTCTGACCGTTTGTGACATGTGTTATGGTTGGTGAACGTTGACCACCAATGTTGCAATTCTCTGGTCATGGTCAGTAACATATGCCTAGTTTGGTTGTTTGGTGTGCATAGTATCCACACCGTGCCACTACGTATTGAAGTTCTTTGTCCGTTCTAGTCAATACATAGGGTTCCCAAACCATTGTCTCTCCCTCTGAACATTTGTACCTCGTGTTATGAGTTGTCAATGTTGACCACCCATAGTGGACTTCTTCGGTCATAGTCAGTGACGTATGCATCCTTTGGTTGGTCACTATGTATGCTAGCCATAGCGTGCCACAACTTGTTGAAGGTATTTGTACTTGCTAGTTGATAACTAGTGTCCCCATCCCATTGTTGCCCCCCCCCCCCTGACCATTTGTGACTTGTGTTATGTGTTTTCATCATTGACCACACACTGTGAAATTCTTTTGGTCATGGTTAGTGACCTTTCCCCTGTTTTGGTTTGTCACTGTACATGGCTACCACGCCGTATGACTACGTATTGGAGGTCTCTGTGCTTTCTAGTTGATAGCTAGTGTTCCCAAACCATTGAAACCCCCTATGAATGCTTGTGACTTGTGTTGTGAGTTGTCAGCATTGACCACATTAAGTGAAATTCTTTGGTCATGGCCAGTGACATATGCATACTTTCGTTGGTCAATGTGCATTGTAGCCACACTGTGGCACTGCATTTTGAAGGTATTTGTACTTGCTAGTCAATTGCTAGTATGTAGCAATTCTTCTACTCTGACCATTTGTGACTCGTGTTATGAGTTTTTGTTGATTTGTTACGTGTAGGTGCCTTCACTGGAATACTCCCTCCCACCCCTCTAGAGGGATGTTCCGTGGACGACCTGGAGGACAGATCCGGGACCGCATTATGACACCCCCCCTATCCCCCCACGGCTTAGGCTCAAAGGTAAAGTTGAGGTATCACAACACAGCCGCCCCCCCCCCCCCCCCAGGTCGTGAGCCTATTCTATCTTGCGCGTACGAGGACTCAAACCAAGGACCTATCGCTCCAGAATCTAACTCTTTAAGCACTACGCCAACTCACATGGTGTTCATATGATGTCCAAATGACATTATAAGGGTTCCTGTGGGTAAAGGGCATGAAATAAGGGTGTTTAAGATTAGAGGGTAGTTTTCAAACGCATGAATGATATTAAAGTTAGTTTAATCATAACAAAATCACCCACACGGAATTTCAAATACTGCAAATTTGAGCTTGAATAACCTTTCAACCATTGCTCCGATTGACCACTAGTAAGAAGGAAAGTTGACTACACACTGTGAAACTCTTTTTATGATATTCAGTGACACAAGCATACTTTGGTTGGTGATTTTGCATGGTAGCCACACCGTGCCACCACTTATCGAAGGTCTTTGTACTTGCTAGTCGATAACGAATATTCCCAAACCATTGTTTCTCCCTCTGTCCAATTTTGACTTGTGTTATGAGTTGTGAATGTTGACCACACACACTAAACTTCTTTGGTCATGAGCGGTGATGTATGCCTACTTGGGTAGGTCATTGTGCACGGTAGCCACACCGTGCCAATACATACAAAACTTCTTTGTACTTGCTAGAAGATACATAGTGTTTTGAAACCATGTTTTCCCCCTCTGACCATTTGTGACCCATGTTATGGGTTGTGAACGTTGACCACCCATATTGAAATTCTTTGGTCATGATTAGTGACATATGCCTAGTTTGGTTTGTCACTGTACGTGGTTACCATGCCGTGTCACTACGTATTGAAGGTCTTTGTGCTTTCTAGTTGATAGCTAGTGTTCCCAAACCATTGTTACCCTTCTCTGGCTATCACTGGCTCATGTTGTCAGTGGTCAACGCAGACGACATGAAGTGAAATTTGTTGGTCATTGTCAGTGACATATGCATACTTTGGTTGGTCACTGTGCATGGTAGCCACGCTGTGCCACTACATATTGAAGGTGTTTGTACTTGCTAGTCAATAAGTAGTATTCACAAACCACTATGGTCCACCCTGACCATTTGTGACTCGTGTTATGAGTTGTCAAAGTTTACCACACTTAGTGATTTTTCTTTGTCATGGTCAGTGACATATGCCTACTTTGGTTGGTCATCGTGCATGGTATCCACACCGTGCCACAGCTTATTGAAGGTCCTTGAGCTTGCTAGTTGATACCTGGTGTTCCCAAACCATTGTCTCCCCCTGTGATAATTTTTTACTCCTATTATGAGCTGTCAACGCTCACCACACACAGCATATTTCTTTGGTCAAAGGTAGTACAAATGCCTGCTTTGGTCGGTCATTGTGCGTGGTAGCCACACCGTGCTTATACTGATTGAAGGTCGCTGTACTTACTAGTTGATAACTGATATTTACGGACCATTGTTTCCCCCTCTGACCGTTTGTGACTCGTGTTATGGTTGGCGAATGTTGACCACCCATATTGAAGTTATTTCATCATGGTCGGTGACATATGCCTAGGTTGGTTGTTTGGTGTGCATAGTAGCCACACCGTGTCACTACGTATTGAAGTTCGTTGTCCTTTCTAGTCGATACATCGGGTTCCCAAACCATTGTCTCCTTCTCTGACCATTTGTGACTCGTGTTATGAGTTGTCAACGTTGACCACACACAGCGGATTTCTTTGGTCAAAGGCAGTACATATGCCTACCTTGGTAGGTCATTGTGCATGGTAGCCACACCATGCTTATACTCACTGAAGGTCGTTGTACTTTCTAGTTGGTATTTAGTATTCCCAAAGCATTGTTTGGGTTCTCGAACCATTGTACTTGCTAGTTGGTATCTAGTAGTCCATGCATAGGGTTCCTGAACCATTGTCTCTCCCTCTGACCATTCGTGCCTCATGTTATGAGTTTTCAATGTTGACCACACATAGTGGAATTCTTCCGTCATAGTCATTGACGTATTCATCCGTTGGTTGGTCACTGTGCACGCTAGCGACACCATGCCACTACTTGTTGAATTTCTTCACACTTGCGAGTTGGTAACTAGTGCTCCCAACCCATTGTTTCCCTCCTGACCATTTGTGACTCGTGTGATGCGTTTTCAACGTTGACCACACACCGTGAAATTTGTTGGTCATGGTTAGTGACATAATCCTAGTTTGGTTTGTTACAGTACCTGGTTACCACGCCGTGTCACTGCGTAGTAAAGGTATTTGTGCTTTCTAGTTAGAAGTTAGTGTTCCCAAACCATTGTTACCCCCCTCTGACTATCAGTGACTTGTGTTGTGAGTTCTCAATGCTGACCACACGAAGTGAAATTCGTTGGTCATGGTCAGTGACATATGCATACTTTGATTGGTAAGTGTGCATGGTAGCCACGCTGTGCCACTACATATTGAATGTATTTGTACTTGATAGTGGATGAATAGTATTCGCAGACCATTATCTTCCAACCTGACCATTTGTGATTCGTCTTATGAGTTGTCAACGTTTACAACACTTATTGACATTATTTGGTCATGGTCAGTGACATATGCCTACTTTGGTTGGCCATCCTGCATGGTAATCACACAGTGCAACAACTTATACAAGGTCCTTGTGCTTGCTAGTTGATACCTGGTGTTCCCAAACCATTGTCCTCCCCTCTGACCATTTGTGACTCCTATTATGAGTTGTCAACGTTGACCACAAACAGCGGATGTATTTGGTCAAAGGCTGTACATATGCCTACTTTGGTCGGTCATTGTGCATGGAAGCCACACCCTGCTTACACTGATTGAAGGTCAATGTGCTTGCTAGTTCAGAACGGATATTCCCATACCATTGTTTCCCCTTCTGACTGTCTGTGACATGTGTTATTGTTGGTGAACGTTGACCACCCATATTGAAATTCTCTGGTCATGGTCATTGAAATATGCCTAGTTTGGTTGTTGGGTGTGCATAGTAGCCACACCGTGCGACTACGTATTGAAGTTCTTTGTCCTTTCTAGTCGATACATATGGTTACCAAGCCATTGTCTCTCCCTGTGACCATTTGTGACTCGTGCTATGAGTTGTCAATGTTGACCACACATAGTGGACTTCTTCGGTCATTGTCAGTGACGTATGCATCCTTTGGTTGGTCATTGTGTACGCAAGCCATACTGTGCCACTGCTTGTTGAAGGTCTTTGTACTTGCTAGTTGATAACTAGTGTTCCCAACCCATTATTTCCCCCTATGACCATTTGTGACTCGTGTTATGCATTTTCAGTTTTGACCACACACTGTGAAATTCTGTTGGTCATGGTTAATGACATATGCCTACTTTGGTTTGTCACTATACATGGTTACCACACTGTGTCACTACGTATCGAAGGTCTCTGTGCTTTCTCGTTGATAGCTAGTGTTCCCAAACCATTGTTACCCCCTTTGAATATTTGTGACTTGTGTTGTGAGTTGTTAACATTGACCACATGAAGTGAAATGCTTTGGTCATGGTCAGTGACATATGCATACTTTGGTTGGTCACTGTGCATTGTAGCCACACTGTGCCACTGCATATAGAAGGTATTTGTACTTGCTAGTCAATAACTAGTATTTAGGAACCATGATCTTCCACTCTGACCATTTGTGACTCGTGTTATGAGTTGTCAAAGTTTACCACACATGGTGATATTCTTTGGTCATGGCCAGTGACATGTGGTTGGTCATCGTGCATGGTATGCACACTGTGCCACAACGTACTACGGGTCATTGTGCTTGCTAGTTGATACCTGATGTTCCCAAACAATTGTTTCCCCCTCTAACTATTTGTGACTTGTATTATGAGTTGCCAATGTTGACCATACACAGCGGATTTCTTTGGTCAAAGGCAGTACATATGCCTACATTGGTCGGTCATTGTGCATGGTAGCCACAACGTGCTACTACTAACTGAAGTTCGTTGTACTTGCTAGTTGGTATCTCGTATTCCGAACCCATTGTTTCCCCCTTTGACAATTTGTGACCCATATTATGGGTTGTCAACATTGACCACACATAGTGAACTTTTTTGGTCATGGTAAGTGGCCCACGCCTAACCTGGTTGGTCTTTGTGCATGGTAGCCACACCGTTCCACTACTTGTTGAAAGTCTTTGTACTTGCTAGTCAATAAATAGCAAAAGCTTTCTCTCTTTGACACCAGGTCGGTTTTTGTTGATTTGTTCCGCATAGGTGCCTTCACTGGAATACTCCCTCCCACCCCCCCTAGAGGGATGTTCCGTGGACGACCTGGAGAACAGATTTGCGAACGCATTATGACACCCCCCCTACCCCCCCACGGTTTAGGCTTGAAGGTAGAGTTGAGGTATCACAATACGGCCGCCCCCCCCCCCCCCC
>SZWC01000630.1:215533-251330 GCA_023375785.1 Penium margaritaceum | reverse complement strand
CCCCCCCCCCCCCCAAGTCTCAAGCCTATTCTGTATTGCGCGTACAAGGATTCAAACCAAGGACCTACCACTCCAGAATCTAACTCTATAAGCACCAAGCTAACTCACATGGTGTTCATATGATGTCCAAATGACATTATAAGGGTTCCTATGGGTAAAGGGCATAAAATAAGGGGGTGTAAGATTAGAGGGTAGTTTTCAAAAGTATGAATGATAACAAAGTTAGTTTAACCATAACAAAAAGACGCAGACGGAATTTCAGATTTAACACCTTCCAGCTTGAATAACCTCTCACCCATTGCTCCGACTGACCAGCCTGATAAGGAAAGTTGACTACACACAGTGAAACTCGTTTTATGATACTCTGTGACACAAGCATACTTTGGTTGGTCATTGTGCATGGTAGCCACACCGTGCCACCACTTTTCGAAGGTCTTTGTACTTGTTAGTCGATACGGAGTATTCCCAAACCATTCTTTCTCCCTCTGCCTATTTTGACTTGTATTATGAGTTGTAAACGTTGACCTCACACACTACAATTCGTTGGTCATGAGCAGTGATGTATGCCTACTTGGGTAGGTCATTGTGCTAGGTAGCCACACCGTGCCAATACATACGAAAAAAACTTTGTACTTGCTAGAATATACATAGTGTTTTGAAACCATGTTTTCCCCCTCTGACCATTTGTGACCCATGTTATGGGTTGTGAACGTTGACCACCCATATTGAAGTTATTTGGTCATGGTTAGTGACATATGCCTAGTTTGGTTTGTCACTGTCCGTCGTTACCACGCCGTATCACTTCGTATTGAAGGTCTTTGACCTTTCTAGTTGATGGCTAGTGTTCCCAAACCATTGTTACCCTCCTCTGACTATCATTGAATCATGTTGTGAATTGTCAACGCTGACCACATGAAGTGAAATTTGTTGGTCATGGTCAGTGACACATGCATACTTTGGTTGGTCACTGTGCATGGTAGCCACGCTGTGCCACTACATGTTGAAGGTATTTGTACTTGCTAGTGGATAACTAGTATTCACAAACCACTATCTTCCACCCTGACCATTTGTGACTCGTGTTGTGAGTTGTCAAAATTCACCACACTTAGTGAAATTGTTTTGTCTTGATCGGTGACATATGCCTACTTTGGCAGGTCATCGTGCATGGTATCCACACCGTGCCACAACTTATTGAAGGTCCTTGTGCTTGCTAGTTGATACCTGGTGTGCCCAAACTATTGTCTCCCTCTCTGACCATTTGTGAATCCTGTTATGAGTTTTCAACGCTCACCACACACATCGGAATTCTTTGGTCAAAGGTAGTACATATGCCTACTTGGTCGGTCATTATGCATGGTAGCCACACCGTGCTTATACTGATTGAAGGTCGCTGACTTACTAGTTGAGAACTGATATTCACATACCATTGTTTCCCCCTCTGACCATTTGTGACTCGTGTTATGGTTGGTGAATGTTGACCACCCATACTGAAATTCTTTCATCATGGTCGGTGACAAATGCCTAGTTTGGTTTTTTGGTGTGCATAGTAGCCACACCGTGCCACTATGTATTGAAGTTTGTTCTCCTTTCTAGTTGATGCATAGGGCTCCCAGACCATTGTCTCCCCCTCTGACCATTTATGACGGGTGTTATGAGTTGTCAATGTTTACCACACACAGCACATTTCTTTGGTCAAAGGCGGTACATATGCCTACTTTGGTCGGTCATTGTGCATGGTAGCCACACCGTGCTACTACTGACTGAAGGTCATTGTACTTTCTAGTTGAGAACTGATATTCCCGGACCATTGTTTCCCCCTCTGACCGCTTGTGACTCGTGTTATGGTTGGTGAACATTGACCACCCATATTAAAATTCTTTGGTCATGGTCAGTGACATATGCCTAGTTTGGTTGTTTGGTGTGCATAGTAGCCATACCGTGCCACTACGTATTGAAGTTATTTGTCCTTTCTAGTCGATGCATAGGGTTCCCAAACCATTGTCTCTCCCTCTGACCATTCGTGACTCGTGTTATGAGTTGTCAATGTTGACCACGCATAGTGGACTTCTTCCGTCATAGTCAGTGACGTATTCATCCTTTGGTTGGTCACTGTGCACACTAGCCACACCGTGCCACTACTTGTTGACGTTCTTCACACTTGCTAGTTGATAACTAGTGTTCCCAACCCATTGTTTCCCCCTCTTACCATTTGTGACTCGTGTGATGAGTTTTCAACGTTGACCACACACCGTGAAGTTTGTTTGTCATGGTTAGTGACATATGCCTAGTTTGGTTTGTCACTGTACGTGGTTACCACGCCGTGTCACTGCGTAGTAAAGGTATTTGTGCTTTCAATTCAATAGTTAATGTTCCCAAACCAATGTTACCCCCCACTGAATATCAGTGTCTCGTGTTGTGAGTTGTCAACGCTAACCACATCAAGTGAAATTCGTTGGTCATGGTTAGTGACATATGCATACTTTGGTTGGTCACTGTGCATTGAAGCCACGCTGTGCCACTACATATTGAAGGTATTTGTACTTGGTAGTTGATAAGTAGTATTCGAAAACCATTATCTTCCACCCTGACCATTTGTGACTCGTGTTATGAGTTGTCAAATTGTACCACACTTAGTGACATTATTTGGTCATGGTGAGTGACATATGCCTGCTTTGGTTGGTCATCGTGCATGGTATCAACACCGTGCCACAACCTATTGAAGGTCCTTGTGCTTGCTAGTTGTCATCTGGTCTTCCCAAACCATTGTCTCCCCCTCTGACCGTCTGTGACTCCTATTATGAGTTGTCAACATTGACCACACACAGCAGATTTCTTTGGTCAAAGGCAGTACATATGCCTACTTTGGTCGGTCATTGTGCATGGTAGCCACACCGTGCTTATACTGATTGAAGGTCACTGTGCTTGCTAGTTGAGAACTGATTTTCCTAGACCATTGTTTCCCCCTCTGACCGTTTGTGACACGTGTTATGGTTGGTGAACGTTGACCACCCATATTGAAATTCTCTGGTCATGGTCAGTGATATATGCCTAGTTTGGTTGTTTGGGTTGCATAGTAGCCACACTGTGCCACTACGTATTGAAGTTCTTTGTCCTTTGTAGTCGATACATAGGGTTCCCAAACCATTGTCTCTCCCTCTGACCATTTGTGACTGGCGTTATGAGGTTTCAATGTTGAATACACATAGTGGACTTCTTTGGTCATAGTCAGTGACGTATGCATTATTTGGTTGGTCACTGTGCATGCTAGCCATGCCGTGCCACTGCTTTTTAAAGTTCTTTGTACTTGCTAGTTGATAACTAGTGTTCCCAACCCATTGTTTCCCCCTCTAACCATTTGTGACTCGTGTTATGTGTTTTCAACATTGACCACACACTGTGAAATTCTTTTGCTCATGGTTAGTGACGTGTGCCTACTTTGGTTTGTCATTGTACATGGTTACCACGTTGCGTCACTACGTATTGAAAGTCTCGGTGCTTTCCAGTTTATAGCTAGTGTCTCGGAACCATTGTTACCCCCTCTGAATATCGAAGTGAAATTCGTTGGTCATGGTAAGTGACATATGCATACTTTGGTTGGTCATTGTGCATGGTAGTCACGCTGTTCCACTACATATTGAATGTATTTGTACTTGCTACTCAATAACTAGTATTCACAAACCATTGTCTTCCACTCTTACCATTTGTGACTCGTGTTATGAGTTGTCAAGGTTTACCACACTTAGTGACATTATTTGGTCATGGTCAGTGACATGTGCCTACTTTGGTTGGTTATCGTGCATCGTATCCATACTGTGCCATATCGTATCAAGTTGTTCTGTGCTTGCTATTTGATACTTGGTGTTCCCAAACCATTGTTACCCCCTGTGACCATTTGTGACTCGTATTATGAGTTGTCAACGTTGACCACACATCGGATTTCTTTGGTCGAAGGGAGTACATATGCCTACTTTGGTCAGTCATTGTACATGGTAGCCAGACCGTGCTATTGCTGACTAAAGGTCGTTGTACTTGCTAGTTGTGAACTGATATTCCCATAGCATTGTTTCCCCTCCTGACCGTTTATGACTCTTGTTATGGTTGGCCAACGTCGACCACCCATTTTGAAATTCTCTGGTCATGATCAGTGACATATGCCTAGTTTGGTTGTTTGGTGTGCATGTTAGCCACACCGTGCCACTACGTATTCAAGTTCTTTGCCCTTTCTATTTGATACATAGAGTTCCCAAATCATTGTCTCTCCCTCTAACCATTTGTGACTCGTGTTATGAGTTGTCAATGTTGACCACACATAGTGGACTTCTTCGGTCATATTCATTGACGTATACATCCTTTGGTTGGTCACTGTGCACACTAGCCATGCTGTGCCACTGCTTGTCGAAGGTCTTTGTACTTGCTAGTTGATAACTAGAGTTCCCAACCCATTGTTTCCCCCTCTGACCATTTGTGACTCGTGTTATGCATTTTCATTGTTGACCACACACAGTGTAATTCTTTTGGTCATGGTTAGTGACATGTGCCTACTTTGGTTTGACATTGTACATGGTTACCACATCATGTCACTACGTATTGAAGGTCTCTGTGCTTTCTATTTGATAGCTAGTGTTCCCGAACCATTGTCACCCCCTCTGAATATCCAAGTGAGATTCGTTGGTCATGGTCAGTGACATATGCATACTTTGGTTGGTCACTGTATATGGTAGTCACAATGTGCCACTACAAATTGAAGGTATTTGTACTTGCTACACAATAACTAGTATTCACAAACCATTGTCTTGCACTCTGACCATTTGTGACTCAAGTTATGAGCTGTCAAGGTTTACCACACTTAGTGACATTATTTGGTCAAGGAGAGTGACATATGTCTACTTTGGTTGGTCATCGTGCATGGTATCCATACTGTGCCACAACGTATCGAAACCCCGTGTGCTTGCTATTTGATACTTGGTGTTCCCAAACCATTGATTCCCCCTCTACCCATTGGTGACCTGTATTATGAGTTGTCAACGTTGACCACACAGCGGATTTCTTTGCTGAAAGGCAGTACATATGCCTACTTTGGTCAGACATTGTGCATGGTAACCACACCGTGCTACTACTGACTGAAGGTCGTTGTACTTGCTAGTTGAGAAATGATATTCCCATAGAATTGTTTCCTCTCCTGACTGTTTATGACTCGTGTTATGGTTGGCCAACGTTGACCACCCATATTGAAATTCTTTCGTGATGGTTGATGACACATGCCTAGTTTGGTTGTTTGGTGTGCATATTAGCCACACAGTGCCACTACGTATTGAAGTTCTTTGCCCTTTCTAGTTGATACATAGGATTCCCAAACCATTGTCTCTCCGTCTGAACATTTGTGACTCGTGTTATGAGTTGTCATAGTCAGAGACGTGTGCATCCATTGGTTGGTCACTGTGCACGCTAGCCACACCTTGCCACTACTTGTTGAAAATCTTTCTACTTGCTAGTTGATAACTAGTGTCCTCAACACATGGTTTCCTCCACTGACCATTTGTCACTCGTGTTATGAGTTTTCAACGTTCACCACACACTGTGAAATCCGTTTGGTCATGGTTTGTGACATATGCCTACTTTGGTTTGTCACTGTACATGGTTACCATGTTGTGTCATTGCGTATCGAAGGTCTTTGTGCTTTCTTGTTGAAAGCTTGTGTTCCCAAACCATTGTTAGCCCCCTCTGACTATCTGTGACTCGTGTTGTGAGTTGTCAATATTGACCACATGAAGTGAAATTCTTTGGTCATGGCCAGTGACATATGCATACTTTGGTTGGTCACTGTGCATTGTAGCAACACTGTGCCACTGCATTTTAAAGGTATTTGTACTTGCTAGTTGATAACTAGTATTTAGAAACTATTATCTTCCACTCTGACAATTTGTGACTCGTGTAATAAGTTGTCAAAGTTGACCGCACATGGTAACATTCTTTGGTCATGGTCAGCGACATGTGGTTGGTCATCGTGCATGCTATCCACACCGTGCCACAACGTACTGAAGGTTATTGTCCTTGCTAGTTGATACCTGGTGTTCCTTAGCAATTGTTTCCCCCTCTGAGTCTTTGTAACTCGTATTATGAGTTGCCAACGTTGACCATACACAGCAGATTTCTTTGGTCAAAGGCAGTACATATGCCTACTTTGGCCGGTCATTGTGCATGGTAGCGACACCGTGCTACTACTGATTGAAGGTCGTTGTACTTGCTAGTTGAGAACATATTTTCTCGGACCATTGTTTCCCCCTCTGACAGTTTGTGATTCGTGTTATGCTTGTTGAACATTGACCACCCATATTGAAATTCTTTGGTCATGGTCAGTGACATATGCCTAGCTTGGTTGTTTGGTGTGCATAGTAGGCACACTGTGCCACTATGTATTGGAGTTATTTGTCCTCTCTAGTCCATGCATATGGTTCCTAAACCATTGTCTCTCCCTCTGACCATTCGTGGCTCGTGTTATGAGTTGTCAACGTTGACCACACATAGTGGACTTCTTCTGTCATAGTCAGTGACGTATTCATCATTTGGGTGGTCACCGTGTAAGCTAGCCACACCGTGCGACTACTTGTTGAAGTTTTTCATACTTGTTGGTTGATAACTAGTGTTCCCAACCCATTGTTTCCCCCTGTGACCATTTGTGACTCGTGTGATACGTTTTCAACGTTGACCACACACCGTGAAATTCGTTGGTCATGGTTAGTGACAAATGCCTAGTTTGGTTTGACACTGTACGTGGTTAACACGCCGTGTCACTATGTAATAAATGTTTTCGTGCTTTCAAGTTAAAAGTTAATGTTCCCAAACCATTGGTACCCCCTCTGACTATCAGTGACTCATTGTGTGAATTGTCAAAGCTGACCACATGAAGTGAAATTTGTTGGTCATGGTCAGTGACATATGCATACTTTGGTTGGTCACTGTTCATGGTAGCCACGGTTTGTATTTGCTACTGGATAACTATTATTCACAAACCATTATCTTCCACCCTGACCATTTGTGACTTGTGTTATGAGTTGACAAAGTTTACCACACTTAGTGACATTCTTTGGTCATGGTCAATGACATATGCCTACTTTGGTTGATCATCGTGCATGGTATCCACACCGTGCCACAACTAATTGAAGGTCCTTGTTCTTGCTAGTTGATACCAAGTAATCCGAAACCATTGTCCCCCCTTCTGACCATTTGTGGCTCCTTTTATGAGTTGTCAACGCTGACCACACACAGCGGATTTCTTTGGTCAAAGACAGTACATATGCCTACTTTGGTCGGTCATTGTGCATGGTAGTCACATCGTTCTTACACTGATTGAAGGTCACTGTACTTGCTAGTTGAGAGCTGATATTCCCATAGTATTGTTACCCCCTCTAACTGTTTTTGACACGTGTTATGGTTGATGAACGTTGACCACCCATTTTGAAATTCTCTGGTCATGGTCAGGGACGTATGCATAGTTTGGTTGTTTGGTGTGCATAGTAGCCACACTGTGCCATTACGTATTGCAGTTCTTTGTCCTTTCTAGTCGATACATAGGGTTCCCAAACCATTGACTCTCCCTCAGGTCATCTGTGACTTGTGTTATGAGTTGTCAATGTTGACCACACATAGAGGACTTCTTCGGTCATAGTCAGTGACGTATGCATCCATTGGTTGGTCACTATGCACGCTAGCCATGCCGTGCCACTGCTTGTTGCAGTTCTTTGTACTTGCTAGTTGATGACGAGTGTTCCAAACCCATTGTTTCCCACTCTGATTATTTGTGACTTGTTTTATGCGTTTACAACGTTGATCACACACTATGAAATCCGTTTGGTCATGGTTTTTGACATGTGCCTACTTTGGTTTGTCACTGTATATGGTTACCACGTTGTGTCACCACGTATTGAAGGTCACTGTGCTTGCTAGTTGATACCTGGTGTTCCCGAACAATTGTTTCCCCCTCTGATAATTTGTGACTCGTTTATGAGTTGCCAACGTTGACCATACACAGCGGATATCTTTGGTCAAAGGCAGTACATATGCCTACTTTGGTCGGTCATTGTGCATGGCAGCCACACCGTGCTACTACTGATTGAAGGGCGTTGTACGAACTAGTTGCGAGCTGATATTCCCGGACCATTGTTTCCCCCTCTCACCGTTTGTGACTCATGTTATGGGTTGTGAACGTTGACCACCGATTTTGAAATTCTTTGGTCATGGTTAGTGAAATATGCCTAGTTTGGGTTGTCACTGTACGTGGTTACCACGTCGTGTCACTGCGTTTTGAAGGGCTTTGTGCTTTCTAGTTGATACCTAGTGTTCCCAAACCATTGTTACCCTCCTCTTACTATCAGTGACTCTTGTTGTGAGTTGTCAACGCTGACCACATGAAGTGAAATTTGTTGGTCATGGTCAGTGACATATGCATACTTTGGTTGGTCACTCTGCATGATAGCCACGCTGTGCCACTACATATTGAAGGTATTTGTACTTGCTAGTCGATAACTAATATTCACAAACCATTATCTTCCACCCTGACCATTTGTGACTCGTATTATGAGTTGTCAAAGCTTACCAAACTTAGTGAAAGTATTTGGTCATGCTCAATGACATATGCCTACTTTGGTTGGTCATCGTGCATGGTATCGACACCGTGCCACAACTTATTGAAGGTCCTTGTGCTTGCTAGTTGATACCTCGTGTTCCCAACCCATTGTCTCCCCCTCTGACCATTTGTGACTCCTGTTATGAGTTGTCCACACTGACCAAACACAGCGGATTTCTTTTGTCAAAGGTAGTACATATGCCTAATTTGGTTGGTCATTGTGCTTGTTAGCCAAACCGTGCTTTTACAGATTGACGTTCGCTGTACTTGCTAGCTAAGAACTGATATTCACAGACCATTGTTTCCCCCTCCGACCGTTTGTGACTCGTGTCATCGTCGGTGAATGTTGACCACCCATATTGAAATTCTTTCATCGTGCTCGGTGACATATGCCTAGTTTGGTTGTTTGGTGTGCATATTAGCCACACCGGGCCACTACGTATTGAAGTTCTCTGTCCTTTCTAGTCGATACATAGGGTTCCCAAACCATTGTCTCTCCCTTTGACCATTTGTGACTCGTGTTATGAGTTTTCAATGTTGACCATACATACTGGACTTCTTCGGTCATAGTCAGTGACGTGTGCATCCTTTGGTTGGTCAGTGTGCACGCTAGCCACACCGTGCCACTACTTGTTGAAAATCTTTCTACTTGCTAGTTGTGACTAGTGTTCCCATCGTTACCCCCACTGACCATTTGTGACTCGTGTTATGAGTTTTCAACGTGGACCACACACTGTGAAATCCGTTTGGTCATGGTTTGCGACATATGCCTACTTTGGGTTGTCATTGTACATGGTTACCACGCCGTGTAATTACGTATCAAAGGTCTTTGTGCTTTCTTGTTGACAGCTAGTGTTCCCGAACCATTGTTATCCCCTTTGACTATCAGTGACTCGAGTTTTGAGTTGTCAACGCTGACCACATGAAGAGAAATTTGATGGTCATGGCCAGTGATATATGCATACTTTGGTTGGTCACTGTGCATGGTAGCCATGTTGTGCCACTACATACTGAAGGTATTTGTACTTGCTAGTTGATAACTAGTATTCACAAACCATTGTCTTACACCTTGACCATTTGTGACTTGTATTATGAGTTGTCAAAGTTTACCACACTTTGTGACATTATTTGGTCATGGTCAGTGACATATGGTTGGTCATCCTGTATGGTCTCCACACCATTCCACAATGTACTGAAGGTCATTGTGGTTGCTAGTTGACACCTAGTGTTCCGAAATGATTGTTTCCCCCTCTGACTGTTTCTAACTTGTATTATGAGTTGCCAACGTTCACCTTACACAGCGGATTTGTTTGGTCAAAGGCAGTACATATGCCTACTTTGGTCGGTCATTGTGCATGGTAACCACACCGTGCTACTGCTGATTGAAGGTTGTTGTACTTGTTAGTTGAGAACCGATATTCCCAGACCATTGTTTCCCTCTCTATTCGTTTGTGGCTCGTGTTATGGTTGGTGAGCGTTGACCACCCATATTGAAATTCTATGGTCATGGTTAGTGACATATCCCTAGTTTGGTTGTTCTATGTGCATAGTAGCCACACTGGGCCACTACGTATTGAAGTTAGTTGTTCTTTCTAGTCCATACATAGGGTTCCCAAACCATTGTCTCTCCCTCTGACCATTCGTGACTCGTTTTATGAGTTGTCAATGTTGACTACACATAGTGGACTTCTTTCGTCATAGTCAGTGACGTATTCATTTGTTGGTTGGTCATTTTGCACGCTAGCCACACCGTGCCACTACTTGTAGAAGTTATTCATACTTACTAGTTGATAACCAGTGTTCCCAACCCATTGTTTCCCCCTCTGACCATTTGTGACTCGTGTTATGAGTTTTCAACGTTGACCACAGACCATGAAATTCGTTGGTCATGGTTAGTGACATATGCCTAGTTTGGTTTGTCACTGTACATGGTTACCACGCCGTGCCACTATGCAGTAAAGGTATTTTTGCTTTTTAGTGAATACTTAGTGTTCCAAAACCTTTGTTACCCCCCTCTGACTATCAGTGACTCGTGTTGTGCGTTGTCAACGCTGACCACATGAAGTGAAATACGTTGGTCATGGTCAGTGACATATGCATACTTTGGTTGTTTATTGTGCATGGTAGCCACGCTATGCCACTATATATTGAAGGTATTTGTACTTGCTAGTGGATGAATAGTATTAAAGAACCATTATCTTCCATCCTGACCATTTCTGACTCGTGTTATGAGTTGTCAAAGTTTACCACACTTAGTGACATTATCTGGTCATGGTCTGTGACATATGCCTACTTTGGTTGGTCATCGTGCATGGTATCCACACCGTGCCACTACACCTTGACGGTCCATGTGCTTGCTAATTGTTACCTGGTGTTCCCAAACCATTGTCGCCCCCTCTGACCATTTGTGACTCATATTATGAGTTTTCAACGTTGACCACACACAGCGGATTTCTTTGGTTAAAGGCAGTACATATGCCTACTTTGGTCGGTCATTGTGCATGGTAGGCACACCGTGCTTATACTGATTGAAGGTCACTATACTTGCTAGTTGTGAACTGATATTCCTAGACCATTGTTTCCCCCTCTGACCGTTTTTGAGACGTGTTCTGGTTGGTGAGCGTTGACCACACATATTGAAATTCTCTGGTCATGGTCAGTGACATATGCCTATTTTGGTTGTTTGGTGTGCATAGTAGCCACACCGTGCCACTACGTATTGAAGTTCTTTGTCCTTTGTAGTCGATACATAGGGTTCCCAAACCATTGTCTCTCCCTCTGACCATTTGTGACTCGTGTTATGAGTTGTCAATGTTGACTACACGTAGTGGACTTCTTCGGTCATAGTCAGTAATGTATGCATCCTTTGGTTGGTCACTGTGCACGCTAGCCATGCCGTGCCACTTCTTGTTGAAGGTCTTTGTACTTCCTAGTAGATAACTAGTGTTCCCAGCCCGTTGTTCCCCCCCTCTGACCATTTGTGACTCGTGTTATGTGTTTTCAATGTTGACCACACACTGTGATATTCTTTTGGTCATGGTTAGTGACATGTGCCTACTTTGGTTTGTAATTGTACATGGTTACCACGTCGTGTCACTACGTATTGAAGGTCTCTGTGCTTTCAAGTTGATAGCTAGTGTTCCCGAACCATTGTTACCCCCTCTATATTTTGAAGTGAAATTTGTTGGTCATGGTCAGTGACATATGCATGCTTTGGTTGGTCACTGTGCATGGTAGTCACGATGTGCCACTACTTATTGAAGGTATTTGTACTTGCTACTTAATAACTAGTATTCACAAACCATTTTCTTCCACTCTGACCATTTGTGACTCATGTTATTAGTTTACAAGGTTTACCACACTTAGTGGTCATGGTCAGTGACATGCCTACTTTGGTTGGTCATCGTGCATGGTTTCCATACTGTGCCACAACGTATCGAAGCCCTTTGTGCTTGCTATTTGATACTTGGTGTTCCAAACCCATTGTTCCCCCCTCTAACCATTTGTGACTCGTATTATGAGTTGTCGACATTGACCACACAGCAGATTTCTTTGGTCAAAGGCAGTACATATGCTAACTTTGGTTGGTCGTTGTGCATGGTAGCCACACCGTGCTACTACTCACTGAAGGTTGTTGTACTTGCTAGTTGAGAAATGACATTCCCATAGCATAGTTTCCTCTCCTGACCATTTATGACTCGTGTTATGGTTGGCTGACGTTCACCACCCATACTGGAATTCTCTGGTCATGATCATAACATATGCCTAGTTTGGTTGTTTGGTGTGCATATTAGCCACACCGTGCCACTACGTATTGAAGTTCTTCACCCTATCTAGTCGATACATAGGGTTCTTAAACCATTGTCTCTCCCTCTGACCATTTGTGACTCGTGTTATGAGTTGTCAATGTTGACCACACGGAGTGGACTTCTTCGGTCATAGTCAGTGACGTATGCATCCTTTGGTTGGTCACTGTGTAAGCTAGCCATACCGTGCAACTGTTTGTTGAAGGTCTTTGTACTTGCTAGTTGATAACTAGTGTTCCCAACGCATTGTTTCCCCCTCTGACCATTTGTGATTCGTACAATGCATTTTCAACGTTGACCACACACTATGAAATTCTTTTGGTCATGGTTAGTGAAATGTGCCTACTTTGGTTTGTCATTGTACATGGTTACCACGTCATGCCACTACGTATTGAAGGTCTCTGTGCTTTCTAGTTGATAGCTAGTGTTCCCGAACCATTGTGACACCCTCTGAATATCGAAGTAAAACTCGTTGGTCAAGGTCAGTGACATATGGATACTTTGGTTGGTCACTTTGCATGGTAGCCACACTGTGCCACTATACATTGAAGGTATTTGTACTTGCTACTCAATAACTAGTATTCACAAACCATTTTCTTCCACTCTGACCATTTGTGACTCGTGTTATGAGTTGTCAAGGTTAACCACACATAGTGACATTATTTGGTCATGGTTAGTGACATTAGCCTACTATGGGTGGTCATCGTGCATGGTATCCATACTGTGCCACATCGTATCGAAGCCCGTTGTGCTTACTATTTGAATCTTGGTGCTCCCAAACCATTGTTTCCTCCTCTGACCATTTGTGGCTCGTATTATGAGTTATCAAATTTGACCACACAGCGAATTTCTTTGGTCAAAGGCAGTACATATGCCTACTTTGGTCGGTCATTGTGCATGGTAGACACACCGTGCTACTACTGACTGAACGTCGTTGTACTTGCTACTTGAGAACTGAAATTCTCCTAGCATTGTTTCCTCTCCTGACTGTTTATGACTCGTGTAATGGTTGGCCAACGTTGACCACCCATATTGGAATTCTCTAGTCATGATCAGTGAAATATGCCTAGTTTGGTTGTTTTGTGTGCATATTAGCCACACCGTGCCACTACGTATTGAAGTTCTTTGCCCTTTCTTGTCGATGTATAGGGTTCCCAAAACATTTTCTCTCCCTCTGACCATTTCTGACTCGTGTTATGAATTGTCAATGTTGACCACACATAGTGGACTTCTTCCGTCATAGTCAGTGACGTATGCATCCTTTGGTTGGTCCCTGTCCACGCTAGCCATGCCGTGCCACTCCTTGTTGAATGTCTTTGTACTTGCTAGTTGATAAATAGTGTTCCCAACCCATTGTTTCCCCCTCTCACCATTTGTGACTCGTGTTATGCGTTTTCTACGTTAACCACACACTGTGAAATCCGTTTGGTCATGGTTTGTGACATGTGCCTACTTTGGTTTGTCACTGTACATGGTTACCACATCGTGTCACTGCGTATTGAAGGTCTCTATGCTTTCTACTTGATAGCTAGTGTTCTCAAACCATTGTTAGCCCCCTCAAACTATGTGTGACTCGTGTTGTGAGTTGTAAACATTGACCACATGAAGTGAAATTCTTTGATCATGGCCCGTGACATATGCATTCTTTCTTTGGTCACTGTGCATTGTAGCCACACTGTGTCAATGCATACTGAAGGTATTTGTACTTGCTAGTCGATAACTAGTATTTAGAAACCATTATCTTCCACTCTTACCATTTGTGACTCGTGATATGGGTTATCAATGTTTACCACACATGGTGACATTCTGTGGTCATGGTCAGTGACATATGGTTGGTCGTTGTGCATGGTATCCACAACGTGCCAGAGCGTGCTGAAGGTCATTGAGCTTGCTAGTCGATACCTGGTGTTCCCAAACAATTGTTTCCCCCTTTGACTACTTGTGACTCGTATTATGAGTTGCCAACGTTGACCGTACACAGCGGATTTCATTGGTCAAAGGCAGTACATATGTCTTCTTTGGTCGGTCATTGTGGAGGGTAGCCACACCGTGCTACTACTGATTGAATGTCGTTGTACTTGCTAGTTGATAACTGATATTCCAGGACCATTGTTTCCCCCTCTGACCGTTTGTGACTGATGTTATGGGTGGTGAACGTTGACCACCCATATTGAAATTCTTTGGTCATGGTTAGTGACATATGTCTAGTTTGGTTTGTCACTGTACGTAGTTACCACGCCGTGTCAGTATGTATTGAAGGTCTTTGTGCTTTCTTGTTGATAGCTAGTGTTCCCAAACCATTGTTACCCTCCTCTGACAATCAGTGACTCGTGTCGTGAGTTGTCAACGCTGACCACATGAAGTGAAACTCGTTGGTCATGGTCAATGACACTGGCATACGTTGGTTGGTCACTGTGCATGGTAGCTACGTTGTGCCACTACATATTGAAGGTATTTGTACTTGCTAGTCGATAAATAGTATTCACAAACCATTATCTTCCACCCTGACCATTTGTGACTCGTGTTATGAGTTGTCAAAGTTTACCACACTTAATGAAATTATTTGGTCATGGTCATTGACATATGCCTACTTTGGTTGGTCATCGTGCATGGTATCCACACGGTGCCACAATGTATTTAAGCTCTTTGTGCTTGCTAGTTGATACCTGGTGTTCCCAAACCATTGTCTCCCCCTCTTACCATTTGTGAGTCCTAGTATGAGTTGTGAACGCTGACCACACACAGCGGATTTCTTTGGTCAAAGGTAGTACATATGCCTACTTTGGTTGGTCATTGTGCATGGTAGCCACACCGTGCTTATACCGATTGAAGGTTGCTGAACTTGCTAGTTGAGAGCTGATGTTCACATACCATTGTTTCCCCCTCTAACCGTTTGTGACTCGTGTTATGGTTGGTGAATGTTGACGACCCACATTGAAATCATTTCATCATGGCCGGCGACACATGCCTAGTTTGGTTGTTTGGTGTACATAGTAGTTACACCGTGCCACTACGTATTGAAGTTCTGTGTCCTTTCTAGTCGATACATAAGGTTCCCAAACCATTGTCTCTCCCTCTGACTATTTGTGATTCATGTTATGAGTTGTCAATGTTGACCATACATAGTGGACTTCTTCGGTCATAGTCAGTGACGTGTTGATGCCCCCAATTTTGCCGCGCACTATTCTCGTCCGGCGCTCTCTGGTTCCGCGCCTGGTCAGTTCCGCGCCTCTTTTGATGCCGCGGGTGGTCTGTTCCACGACTCCGTCGTTCCGCGGATCCGTGCAGCACTTGTTCGCTACTCATCCACCGCCTCTCCTGGTCTTCCGTGGATGCTGCACACCCTAGGGATCCCGCGTGTGGGTAGTGCTCCACGACTCGCTCCTTACCAACACGAGAGTCCGCCACCTCGTGGCCTCTAACTCTTCCGCCCGCGGAACCCCGTTCCGTGCTCGTGCGCAGAGCCACGGAGTCGTTGGTAGTACCCTTCACCCTGCTTGCGTTCCCTGCTAGTGACAGCACTTAGTGGAATTCTTGTTGGGCCCAGGATTGGAAGCGGATCGAGCAGCAAGATGTGCACACACTCTGAGAGGAAGAATTCGTCCTCCGCGGAACACCTCCGCGGAGAGCACTTCTTCGGGTTCCTTAAGTAGCCGCGGGTCTCAGAAGGGAAGCGAGAGTGTGAACCTGACTGACACTTGCGCGGATTAATGAGACATGAGGTGGCAATCTGATCCGGAACAAGTCGGGGAATCGGGCTTGCATTAAGTCAGATGGCACACGATTAGAGTGAGAACAGATTGCTTTGTCAGAGAGAGACAGACAGGTCGACACTAGTTCCTCCGCTACACCGCCTTTTTACATTCACCAAATACAGCTCTCTAAGCCTCCTACCACACTCTCTTCCCTACCTCGGACTCCGCACGGTGCGCCAGGCGTACCGCGGGTCTCGTCCTTCATCACACACACCAGACTAGTACATTCCCCTACTCTACTACAGCTTATTCCTCTACTCTACGGCTTGCGTGCACCCGGTCTTGTGTTCTTCCTTGAATCTTCGTCTTCGCGCGGTGCGTCTCCCCGATTCTCCTCCTTGATTGCCGGTGTCCACTGTGGGCACTCATTGGCCGAGCTCCTTCCTGATATCCGGTTCTGCCGACATGTGTCTTTGCACGTCCGAAGCTCCTGCTTCACTCCCACTTCTCAGTGGCTCGGTCCATGTTCTCTTTCCACCGCGGATTCTCACCCTGTCATCCCGCGCCTTCTTGGTTCTTCCGCGGTCATCACTTCCAATGACCGCAGAAAGGTTACCATCGATTTTTGCTTCCTGGCGGCAACTTTTCCCGCCTCTCATCCTCCACCGCCAACAGATTCCGCGCCACCCCACGCTCTACCGCAACCTTGTTGCGGGAGCCAGCACCCCTTGCGCGTTCCCCATCGCTCCGCGGTCTCCTCTTCATCCTCCTTCGCGGATCTCTGGCCGCGGCCGCCCCTTTTCGCGGACTTGTGGGTCACGGCAACTCTCTTCCGCGGATCCATCTTCCTTCCAGCGGGGATGCGGTGGATCTTCGCCTGACACTGATGCCCCCAACCCCCCTTTTCCAAGACTCTGTCCCAGAGTCTCCTTAGCGCAGCAGGCGTGTGAACTTCCCTTGAGGACCTGGCCGCTACCGTTGTTGGCAAGGGCGGCAGTATGTCTCCACTTCTCCGCCCTCACGCTGATATCTCGCGGAGCACTCCTGATGCACATATAGCTGGCACCCCTCACACCTGGCTCCTGCAGTGATGTCTTCCACGCCCAGTCTCTTTTTGCAAGTAGAGAAGTGCGAGATTTGTTCATATGTTCTGCAGCTGGTGCAGCGGTACACTGTTAGCCCCTCCTCATTCCTTCCCACCTCTGTGGCACACTGTGCGTGGGCCCATCCTCCGCAGTGCTAATAGTGACATGCCGTCCCCGTAACGATCCCCATGCACCCATTTTTGCATCAACGCAGCCCGGAGTTTTCTGCTCCCCAGTTCTCTTTTCTGGGCTGAGCAAGACAGCGGTGGCAGGTCCACACTCCTTCCTTGCCTCTCTTTCCGCAGCGCTGGTGGCACATCCTTAGGCACGTGCCACATCCTTTCCCGAACTCCGCCATCCCTTCCCGGCAGGCAGCGCATGCGGGTTCTCGGGTCTCCGCGATGAAGCTCAGGTAGCATTCTCTTTCAAGGAGCTCGTTGCCCACACATTGGTGACATTGGCCCTTCCCAGCGGAATTGCCCGTTACGAGGCATTCGCGGTGTGCAGACCTCGTGCAAACAGCACACCTTTCCCCATCCTGCACCGTTCTTAGGCATGTGGGACATGCTGCGAATGGATGCCCTTCCTCCCTCGGCATCTCCTCCTCCGATTCTTCCTCTTCTTCCTCCTCGTTCACTTGAGGTGCCTTGCGGACCCCTCGTTGTTTCACAATCTCCTCCCTACACCTTCTGCACACCGCATCCGCGCTTCGACCTCCGCGTCCGTCACGAGGTGGTGCCAGGCAACCAGTGCAAACTTTGCGGAGGCATCCGCCACAATCCTGCACCACCACTCCCCACCACTGACCGCACTGGGCACATTTCTTGTCTTCTAGCTCCTTCCTTCTTCTTTCTTCTGCCGTGACTCGTCCCTCAGCCTGCCACTGTCTCATTGTGGCCTCGGAGACGGTGCGCGGACCTCTTCTTTGCTCAGGTGGCCCTTCTTCTTCTTCCTCCTCTTCCTCCTCCTCTTCAGGGTCCCACCTTCCGCGGGGTGGTGCTCCCCCAGCGCCGGGTCCTGCTCCCTCTTCCTCATCCTTTTTCTTCGCGGCTTCCTTCTCAGCGGCCTCCTTCAGGCATCGTAGGCAGGTGCGATTTTGTCCGATGCAAGTCTTGGAGGTTCCGCCGGCATACTGGTGCGCGGGATTCCCGCACACCCGGCACACCACCTTTAGGATTGGCTCAGCAGGGAGATCTTCTCCGCACCATACACACGGGCTCGTGTAGTCGGCTAGGGCCTTAGGGCTCATCGGCACCTTAGTCCGCGATGGTGCTTTATGGTGTTGTTGCTCGGCCACCCCCGCTGAGGTCTGCTCGGGCTGTGGCTCGAGCCTACCTTCAGACTCCTCCCTCTTTCTCCGGTCCTGCTGCTCCCTCTGCTCCTGCCGTCTTTCCTCCTACTGCTCCCGCTGCTGTCCCCTCCGTGTCTGCTCTCGCCGCTATTCCTTCCTCACCTCCTCCGCGGCCAGTTCACGGACATCGGATTCCTCATCCTCGACCTCCTCTGGTTCCTGGCTCCACTCCCGCTCTTGCTGCGATACCTGCACTTCACAAACGTCCAGCAGCTCCTCCGCTCTCCATCCCCGCGAGCCCTTCCGCTGTCCCAGAGGCGGTAGGCGACCTCCCGTCTCCGGGATGTGCGTCTGCCATGCAGGTGGAAGCAGCACAAACTCCGTGGCCGGATAATTGCGGTCGCTAAACCCTTCCGGTCCTTCCCGCCATACCTGCCCCACCTCGATGCTAGCCACGCGGTACACCTCCCGCGGCTCCCCTGCCTCTCGCCTCGCATTCGGGAAGGGGCGGAGATACACCAAGTGGCCTTCTTTGATGGGCCCATGGTTCAGCCGGCAGTTGGTCGCATCGCATCCGCGCCAGGAAGAGACAGAACCCCATAGCCGCGCCTCTGCCCGCATGGCCTTTGTCCCATCATAGTGCTCGCGGAACCATTCCGCGACCTCCTTGTCCTTCTCTTCCTCCGAGAGCTTCTCTTGCTCCTTCGGAGCAAGTGGTAGTCTCAGCGGCTTCTGGGGCATGCCCATTGCCGCACGCGGTGGCTGTCTGAAGAGCAGAATGTGGGGTGAGAAGAAGGTTGCACGGCTGGGTGTTGTGTTGATGAAGTGCGCCGTCCTCTTCAACTTCCGTGCCCAGCTGCTGCCCTCCGCGGTGGCCACTGCTCGCTCCAATATTTCATGCACCCGCTCCACTTGCCCCTGGGACTCTGGCCTGTACCGCCCGGAGTGTACATGGCGGACCCCCACTCCTCCAGCTCCTCTCTGAAGGCCCCCATGAACTCTGTGCACCACGCTGCATCCACCAAAACGGTAAAAGATTTCCTCGCGGATGAACCTTGCCGCAGTGGCTGAGCTCTTGTTAGGCACAGCGCGGACCCAGAGGAACTTTGTGAAGTGGTCCACCGCTGCAATCTAGTACCGGTTCCCTTGGTCGCGATGCGCGCGGGGGCTGTGGAAGTCGATGATGACTTTCTCCAGCGGCTTGCCGATAGGAGAGGGTTGGAACAGCGGCTGGTCCCGAGGTGTGGCTTTCCGCGCTCGCTCACAGGGGGCGCACTGCTGCACCACCTCTTTGACGAGGGCCGCCAGGTTTGGCACGTGGATAATGGGCGTCAAGCGATCCTTCAGCGCTTGTGCACCAGTGTGGTGATGGCTGTGGTATGTTTCCATAACTGCCCTTTGCAACGTGGGCGGGGGTACCCACAAGACGCGCGGAGTTAATCTCCAGAGGCGGCCATCCTCCCATGCATACTGCTTGCACAGACGGGCCAGGTCATCCTTTTTCCTCCGGTCGAACTCCACACCCAGCCGTATTTCCAGATCCGCGTACACCTTCTGCGCCTCCGCTTTCTACTGCTCTATGCTGCTGGCACGGAAAAGGATGTGGGCGGTCTGCCAGATTTGCCAATCCTGCGTCTCCATGGGCTCCTTCCTCCCTGCTTTCTCTGCCCCCGCTTCCCCCGGCTTTCGCTTTGTCTCCGGCACTCTTACCGGCAGTCCGCGCGCTCGCCTTCCATCCTGTTCCGCTTTAATCACCTCAAACTTTTTGCGGTTCTCCTCGTCATAGACCGGCGGCTCTCTGTCCCAGGAATCAGGTGCAGGGAACACCCAAAGGATTCCAACCGCTTGAAGTTCCCCTTCATCCCACTGGTCTCGCACCCTACTCTCAGCGGGGCTGCTTGGTCGTCTGCCACGTCCGCCAACGCGGTGCAGCTCAATCACTTCTTCCTTTCTTTGCGGAGCCGCTTCCGGAGCCCTTAGTAATCCATGGCTGCGTGTGATGGGCTGCTCCTCTTCCGAGCCTCCCGGCGATTCACTAATCTCGGAGACCACCATCACCGCCGCCTCTTAATCCATGCGTGCCCTTTTTTCTTCCCCTTTGCGGAGGGCTACTCTGGTGGTTTCTCCCAAGACAGGCCGCAGTGGGGCCGGCACCATTTCCGCTGGCATCTAGACTTTGCGGAAGACTGCCATGAGGAGCTCCGCTGCTTGCGCGGCCTCCCGCTGGGCTTGCGCTAACTGCTCCGGAGTGATGCTGGGACTGGAGCCTTTATCAGTGCGAGGCTGCTTCTCCTTCCGTGGCTCCGCGGCCGCTGCCTCTTCCGCCTTCCTCTTTCCTTTCAGAGCAAGAGTGGACTCCTGGAGAGTCTGCCCCGGCTCCTCACCTCGGCTGGTGTCTGCTGTCGGCGCTGTTGTTCTGGTCTGGCTTAGCATAGTTGCTGCCTTCCGCACCACTGCCGCCGCTCGAGCCTGGAGTTGTGCCTTCCGCCGGAGGGCACCAGCGGATAGCTCCGGGTGGTGGCGCTTGGCACCAGCTTTGTACCTCTTCCCCTTCTGCTTTTCTTCTTCTGCTGCTGCCTGCCTCGCCGCTACCCTGGGTATTGTCGTTTCCCTTGCTTTCTCTATCGCTTTGCTACCAGTTCCTACTCCGGCCGCCTCCGCGGCTGCCTGTGTTTCCGCTGCTGCATGTGCCTCCGTGGTTGCTGCTGCTGCTGCCTCCTCTATTGCTACTGCCGTTGCTTCTGCCGCCGCTGCTGCTACCTCTGCCTCCCCCATGATCTCCCTTATGAGTTCCTCCGCGGCGTCAGTATCTGCTTTAGCCGCCGTTCCCCGCTCCTTGGCCAATCGGGCCTCTATCGCCGCGGACTCTGCGACCGCCCGATCTGCTTCGGCTGCCTCCTCCTCCCATTCCATCTGCAAGCGTTCTTGCATCTGCTGCAATTGAGGGGTGGGTTGGGTATATTCACGGGCCTCTTCCACCTCCGCATCCCTCATGCTCTTGTCTTCCTGGCATATTTCTGCCGCCTCCTTGGCCGAGTGTCGCACCTCCTCTTGCTTGAGATGCAGTCCTCTCTCTTGCACCACGGTCCAGTGTCCTTGCGCAACTGCTGTAGCCACCCTGGTGCGTATCACATTCTGGAGTATTAGCATCCAACATTTTTCCATGGCCTCCATCCAGCATCCTTCAGGCACGTGAGTGGCAGCAAGCCGCGATCTCTCCTCTTGCGGGTACTGAACATACCATCTGGCGTAGACGAGGTTGAGCAAGTATCCCCACCTCCACTCATCTGCCGCGGATCTTTGTCGCGGTGCCTCCGCCGATCCGGGTGCCTGGTCGTTCACGTGGTACAAAATGAGGGCTCTGGCCCTTTCTTGGAGCAGATGCACGTAACGTCTCTTCGGACTGCTCCGCTGGTCCCTGCACACCCTGTTCCACCACACTCGAGCGGCCTCCAGTGATGGGTCCGCCCGCTTGGTGTCCAATAGTTCCGCGACGCCGGTCATGTCACTAGCCATCCCTGGTTTGATGCTCACGTTGTCCCGCAACGCTAAGACAAGGCGCTCTGCGCCTGCTGTTTCCAGCAGAAGCACCTACCTCTCGTGCAATCCGAGGGCTAACACCCCTGTTGCTTCTCCCTTCAGGACCACCTGCCACATCTTGCCGAACAGTGAGTCCGCGAACTCAGCGCGGATCACTTCCGGAATCTCTGTCAGTAGTTGGAGCATGACGCTGCTTACTATTTCAAGTAGTAGGGCTTCCTTGGGCTGCTCCCCGCTGTCCCCCGAGCTTTCTTCAAGGTGTGTTCTTGCCCCTTCCATCACAGTTCCCGTGCCCAGCAGGGGGCATGTGGGTTGTCGATTTGGGCTACCGCGCGAGGTTGGCGGTGAGTGAGAGAGCGCCGTCGTAGCCGGGGAGGGGACTGGGGTAATCAGGGCCCGGGCCCCATCTCGCGGGCTTGGTGTCAGTGTAGCGGTTGTTCTTACCGCTGCTTGCGTTGCTCCTGCCACTGGCCCCATGCGCCTGAGGATCCGCGTTGGTGTGCTTGTGGCCGGGCCCTATCGCGACGGGCCTGGTGACTTGGTCGCAGGCGGCGTGACCTGTGTCGGTGTTCATTTCGCGGGCCTGGACCGCGGTGGGATTTCCGCTCCCGGTGTTGTGGTCGGTGTCAAGGTCGTCCCTGCGGCGCGGCTGGGCCGCGGTGAGGCCGCAGCCGCTGCTGGGGTGGCCGTTACCGGTGTTGGCGGTGTTCTTGTCAGAGAGCCAGGTCGGGACACGTCTGTTGCCGCCGTGTGCGGTGCTGGTGTCCTTACCGGCGTAGTCCTTGTCGTGGGACCCGGCCGCGGTAGATCTGCTGTCCGCGTTGGTGGTGTTGGTGTTCGTGCCGGGCGGTGTCCCACGCCCATGTTGAGGGCAGGGCGACGTAGCTGTCGTTGGGAGGACCCACCCCCCCGCGACGAAGGCGCGGACCCCGTGCCTTGGTTGTGTGCCATGTCGGATTATCCGCAGGCGAGAGCCCAGCTGCGCGTTATCCGTCGAGTGTGTCGGGTGCCGGTGAGAGCTGCGTCGAGGGTGGAGAGGGTTGTGCGAGGAGATGGTCGATGCGAAGTAAAGAGTGGAGTGAACGATCGAATACCGGAACTCGAAATGAGACTGAGGATGCCTGCGCCGAGCAATATATCCACTTGGCGCGGCGCGATCCAGTCTGCCGCAAGCAGGATGTCGTATGTGCGGACGTCGCAAACCTGAACGGTTTGTGTTTTTTTTTTTTTTTTTTTTTTTTTTGGTTTTTAAGATGGTCCAGGCAGAAAATCCCTCCCACCGGGCTTGTTTGTGCCGCATGTACATTTGCCACCTGCATGGGGAGGCCCGCGATCTGTCCAAGCGGCGTGTCGATGTCCTCGGTGGAGATAGAGAAGGGGAGTCGAGTGGGCTGGATGAGGTGCTGCATGTGAAGCGAGCGGACCATCCGGAGTGCTATCGTGATGTGTGTGGCACCGGTGTCCACGATGGCCACAAATTTGCGTCTGCATATCCACACGTAGCACCACGCCACGTGGATCTCGGAAGGTGCGGGCGGTCCGGGGGTGAGAGCCGCGGGTGACCAAGTACGTGAGGCACGTGCGGCGGCGTTACGCACACTAGAGTGAGTGAGAAGGATGCATCCGGACAACAAGCGGATGCCGGTCTCGCTGTCTTGCGTGCATGAGAGGCGGACGCCAATAGGGGAAAGGGAGGGATTGTGAGTGGTGAAGAGGGCGCGGAGACTCTCTGCGGACTCAGGGGAATGAATAAGGAAATCCACAAGAGTGAGGGGATGGCGGTTGTCCAGGAGTGGAGTGGCGGTAACATGAGAGTGCGGGTTGCTTGTGGGGCAGGTCTGTGGTGGAGTAGCGGTCAGTCGCGTGGTTTGCATTGCCGCATGTCGTGGGGGAAGATGGGGTGCGATCTCCTCCGGCGTCCAACCGCGGATAGTAGGGTTGTACCTGCGAGCAAGCTGTAGGCCAGACATCGAGACGGCTGGTAGGGTCTCCGCGGGTACCAACTCCGCGGTGGGGTCGAGTTCATTCAGGAGTTGCAAGGCAACCTCCTGTTCTTCCTCATCAAATTCTCTTGCCACCCCCTCCCATTCTGCTTCAGTGGTTGGAGGTGGTGTCTCGACATCAGGGATATCATCCGCAGTTTTTGGAGGTGCCTCCGCTGCATTCGGAGGTGCCTGATCATGTTCTGGCCAGCCAGGGCGCGGAAGTCGTCTCAGGGCATCCGCGTTGCGGTTGGCAGCCGCAGGCTGGTACTTGATTTTCATATTGTAGCCCTGCAGGAGGAGTGCCCACTTGGCTAAGATGCCTTCATGGTTCTGAGTGGTGAGGAGCCATTGGAGGGCCTGATGGTCTGTGAAAACCGTGAAGGGCTTGCCATTCTTTATGTAGTCGCGGAAGTGCTGGAGTGCCCAAAGGACAGCCAAGCATTCGCCCTACACCGGTGGGTATTTTCGCTCTCCTTCAGTGAGGGCACGACTGGCGTAGGCAATCACCTTCTGTGTGGGTTCCTGCACCGTTTGGGATAGAATAGCACCAAGCCCGTCCCGCGACCAATCAGTGGTGATGGAAAATGGAAGGTTGAAGTCGGGGAACTCGGGCATGGGCACGGTAACCAGGCAGTGCTTGATTTCCTTCCAGGCGTCCGCGCATTTTGATGTCCAGTCAAACGGTACATCCTGGTGTGTCATCTCGTGGAGCGGCTTGATGATGCACGCGTGGTCACGGACAAATTTCATGTAGAATGAGACAAAGCCCAGGAAAATCTTGACTTGCCCCGCGGAAGTGGGCTGGCGCCATTCCTGCACTGCCGCGATCTTCTCTGGGTCAGTCTTGATGCCATCCGCACTCATCACAAAGCCGAGGAACTCCATTTCCGCTGCTCCGACAGAGCACTTGGCTGCCTTAAGCTTCAGGTCAGCCCTGCGGAGGGCAGCAAAGACAGCGGCAAGGGAGGAGAACAACTCCTCAAAGATGTGGGCCGCAACCATGATGTCATCGATGTAGCAACTGACGTTGGGGATGCCGCGGAGGGTGGAGTCCATGACCCGCTGAAATGTTGCGCTGGCATTGCGGAGTCCAAATGGCATACGCGTGAACGCGTACAGTCCCTCTGGTGTCACAAACGCGGTTTTGGCGATGGAGTCTGGGTGCATGGGGACAGCATGGAAGGCAGTCTTGGCGTCGAGCTTTGCAAACCATCCGCGGCCCTGCTGTCGCTCCTGTATGTCGACGATTAGTGGCATGGGGTACGCATCCTCCTCGGTCACACGGTTGAGGTCGCGGAAGTCGACGCAAAACCGTTTGGACCCATCTGGTTTCCCCACGATGACCAAGTTAGCACGCCAGGGACTGACGATTGGGATGATCACCCCTTGTGCTTTGAGCTCCGCTAGCCCATCAGTGATGATCTTGTCCTGTTCAGGGAGGATGCATCGTACTTTCTGTGTTTTGGGCGCGGAGTCCCCCGTGGAGATGACGTGGAAAGCTTCCACGATCCCCAGGTCAACCGCGGACCCAGCGAAGATGTCCGCAAATGCGTCCAGCAGGTCGCAGAAATCCTGCTTTTGTGCGAGAGAAAGTTGTGAGTGGAGCATATGATCCCATCAAGGTGGTGGTGATGGTGCTATTTCGCGCAGTGGGTAGAACTCTTCTTCGTCCTCGAGTGGATGTCCATCTCCTAGGACTTGTTTTCCCCTATGCCACAGCCCCAGGAGGTTGGTGTGTACTCCGGGCTCAGCTGACTGCTCCGCGAGTTCCCGCCATTCACCTGCCGTGACCTGTTCCGCATCGAGCAGATTAGCTGTGATAGACGGCAGCCTGCTTTCATGGGCCTGAGAGTCCTCCGCCGCAGCATCCAGGAGGGAGAAGGATTCGCCGCCGGTCACAGTCACCGCTACTCTGTCGCCAATGGTGATGGGGCAAAACGCATCTTCCCCGAATGCAGAGCTGAGTTGCAACATTCCAAGGGAGAAGAGAAGGTTGGCCCGCCGCGGCACCAAGTAATCCATGCCCAGGAGCACGTCATACATTCTGGCTTGCGTGACTTGGACGTTCAATGGTTCATGGAGGGATCCCACCTGCATGGGGAGCCCGTGAACTTCCCCATCTCCATAGTCCATTCCGCCCGCCGAGTTGGTGAAAAGGCGGCGCGTGGGAAGGATGCGGTCTGCCCATCCGACCACCAGAAGGACGTGGAACGCCACAGTGGTGTGAGTGGCCCCCGTGTCGATGATAGCCAAGAACTTCCTTCCACACATCCAAACCATGTAGCAGGCGACCTTGTAGTGGTTGTCATCCCGACGCAGTGGTTCCAGGGGCTGCGGTGCCCACCCCCACTCTTCTTTCGCGAGGTTTAATGCTAATGAAGTGTCGGGCACCGCACGACGGGTGTTCTGTGTGCCGCATGTAGGCGTGGTACAGTTGAGGGAGATGCCCACAGCTTGGAGGCGTTGATTGGCCCTGGCAAACTCCTCCTTCAGTTGCGGTGCAATCTCAGGATGAATGCGGAGGAACTCAAAAAAGTTGACTTCCGCAATGGGGGTGGTAAATAGGCGTTGGACGGGGTCGTTGCTTCCCTCCGCGACCGCTGGAGCTGTGGTGGGTATGTGCGAAGATGGGGCAGGTTTCTTTTCCACTGCGCGTGGTGGTTTCGTCTGTCGTCGTTTCTCCGGCACGACGGTACGATTAACAACTGCCTCCTGGAAGCGCTCCTCCGTGGCCTCTGCCCTGCGCCGCAGATCTTCCTGTACTCTGGCTGCCATCTGTAGATCCCATCCGCACAAGCCTAGTTCTTGAGCTCGTGCGATTATAGTGGTTTCCGCCGCGGTGGGATGCAATTCTGTGGCCTCGTCCTCCGCCATCGGTAGCCCCAGCTTGACGTTGCGGGCTCCGCTTGTAGAGTTTGCGGATGCCTGTGGGGTGGGCAGAATACCCTGCCCGCCCGGAGCAGTCTGGGTTTGATGATCTGGTGCCTGCCGCCTAGCTGGAGTCTGCTGCTGATGCTGCTCGTCCTGTCATGGTTGATTATAATACCGCTGCCACTGCTGTACCATAGGGTCCTGCTGCGTGGGATCGGTCCGCCGAGCACCCTGTCGCTTGCGCGGGCAGTCTCGAGCGATGTGCTCCAGGCTCTGGCAGGTGTAACACGCCTTCGGCTCGGGCTGAGAGGCCTGTGCTGCTGGTGCTAGAGTATGAGAATCTCCACCCTGATGATGTCGTGTAGACCGCTGCCGTGTAGAAATGGCTGTGGCGTCCTGCACCGCATCCTGCAGCGACTGGTAGCGCTCACGGATCATCAGGTGGCTGATCTCATCGGGGAGTGCGCGGATGAGATTCTGCACGAGGACCCAGAGCGGCAGTCCTTCCCCTTGAGGGTACTTTGCTACTGATGCCCAAGTGAGGAACTGATCTCGAAACCTGCGGATATCGGTGTCCTTCTGCATGACTTCCTTTTCAATCTTGCGGAGTGCTTCTTCCTTGGTTAGCCGCTTAAAACGCTCGATCAGCGCATTGCCAAAATCCTCGAAGGAGTTGAACGGCGCTCGTGCATTGTACCAATCCTCCGCGACACCCTGTAGATGGAGATCCGCGATGGCCAGACAAAGATCTGGTGGGATCCGCCCTATGCTTGCATGTATAGTTATCTGCTTCAACCATGTCCACGGGTCCTCTTCAGGGGTCCCCTTGAAGATGTCCAGCCGCGGAATGTTAGCTAGTTGCGCGCGTACATACTGCAGCTGGGGCACAGTATTCCGGTTAGCCATGGATGTCACCGCTGGAAGCGGATACGAGGCTGCGGCCGCCGAATAACCCACGTGGCTAGTTTGTGGCTGCCCCTGGGGTACTAGTGTGGGGTTGCTCATTGGAGTCGCCGCCGGAAGGGCATAGTAGTGAGCCGCAGGGGTTGCCTGCATCGCATAGGGTGCGGAGTAGAATGTGGTCCCAAGGGGCGGTGTCTGTGTGCTCGGTGCAGCAGGGGCCGTAGGACCTGGCAGCCAGTAGCCCTGAGGTAGAGGGTGTGACACTGCAGAGTGGTAGAGAGGGATGGTAGCAGGTACTGCAGGGGTTGCAGCGGTCCCTGCATTCAGCGGGAGCGTAGGATAGGCTGGGTGGGACACAGTTGTCTGTACCTGGCTGGTAGGTGGTGGTGTATGGACCGCAATTCCAGCTGGCGCGGCACCCATCGGCTGCTCGTGATAGACTGGGTGTCCAACCGTCACGGGCATCAATTGCGCCGTCATGGGGACTGGCGGTTGCTGTGGCGGTGTCTGCTGCATAGGGGCCTGCGGCGTCACTCCCGCCACGGAGGGCGTGGCCCATGTGCCTTTCATCATCCAACCTGGCGGAGCCGCGGTAGAGGAGGTTGTTACAGGCCCCGCGTACGGTAGAGTCCCATGCAATCCTGGGTTGGGCTGAGGCTGTGGTCCTGCGAGTGGCTGCTGAGTTGCGTGCAGCGGCTGTGGGGCCAGAAGGGGTTGATCTATCATTCCCCCTCTCTGTTCCCCTTGGGATGCCCCTTGCCACCCCGTGAGTTGTGGGTTGTGACTCGCCGTTGCCCTCATGCTTGGCGTTACTGGGATGTCCAAAGCGGTTGACCGCGGATTCACCTGGAGGGATACTTCTTCCATTGTGATGGACATTCCAGCACCGGCTGGCTGACCCACCGCCGTCTATTCTGCTGTGGCTGGGTAGGGTTGCTCCTCCGTCTCTGGCGTGGCAGGCGGCATGCTCAACTGCTCGGTGGATATTCCCTGCAGTGGCTATCTCACCCCTTTCTCTCCCTTTGCTAAAGGTGAGCGTTCCGCCGACCTGCATCCCGGCTGCGGTTGGTGGCGGTGGGCAGCCACCAAGGTTGGCACTCTGGAGACGCATGGGGCCGAGGAGGTTTCCATCCTTGCTAGCGGCGCGGATGGCAGGTAATATTCATGTACTGCCCATGGCGGGCGTCTTCCGCCGCGCCGCTGGTAGACTGGTCCTTGGTATGCCAAGGACCTCCCGGTCTCGGAGAGTCCATCTGCAGGCGGTGGCACATTGGAAAACCACCTGTGTTCCATAGAGTCGTTGGCCTGGAACTGGTGGGCTCCACGCACGTCTTGGCTGTGTACGCTTTCCACCTCTACGCGGTCCTGCAGCGCGTCCATGATACGTCGCCAGTGTAGCTGTTCTAGCCACTTAGTGACTCTTCGGTGCTGTACGAGTGGGTCCTCGCCCGGCGACGAACTGACGGGCGTGCGAGAGGGCGTGGGTGAGGTGTCTCTGCTGCTCTCCTGTGTGGCTGCACGCCGCGGCAAGAAGTGGCGTACAGAAGCCTGCTGTGAATGCTGCTGGTGCCGCCTCCGCGTGTCTTGATGCACGAAGCTCGCTGCCGACATGTATGACTGAATCTGAAGGCACGTGCAGTTCTGCTGGCGAAGAGCAAAGAACTATCCACGCTCATCGCAACATGACACTGATACCCCCAATTCTGTCGCGCACTATTCTCCTCCGGCGCTCTCTGGTTCCGCACCTCGTCAGTTCCGTGATTCTTTTGATTTCGTGCATGGTGTGTTCCACGACTCCATCGTTCCGCGGATCCGTGCAGCACTTGTTCGCTACTCCTCCACCGCCTCTCTTGGTCTTCCGCGTATGCTTCACACCCTAGGGATCCCGCATGTGGGTAGTGCTCCACGACTCGCTCCTCACCAACACGAGAGTCCGCCACCTCGTGGCCTTTGACTCTTCCGCCCACGGAACCCCGTTCCGTGGTCGTGCGCAGGGCCGCGGAGTCGTTGGCAGCACCCTTCACCCTGCTTGCGTTCCCTGGTAGTGACAGCACTTAGTGGAATTCTTGTTGGGCCCAGGATTGGAAGCGGATCGAGCAGCAAGATGTGCACACACTCAGAGAGGAAGAATTCGTCCTCCACGGAACACCTCCGCGGAGAGCACTTCTTCGGGTTCCTTAAGCAGCCGCGGGTCTCAGAAGGGAAGCGAGAGAGTGAACTTGACTGACACTTGCGCGGATTAATGAGACATGAGGTGGCAATCTGTTCCGGAACAAGTCGGGGAATCGGGCTTGCATTAAGTCAGATGGCACACGATTAAAGTGAGAATATATTGCTTTGTCAGAGAGAGACAAACAGGTCGACACTAGTTCCTCCGCTACACCGCCTTTTCATATTCACCAAATCTAGCTCTCTAAGCCTCCTACCACACTCTCTTCCCTACCTCGGACTCCGCGCGGTGCGCCAGGCGCACCGCGGGTCTCGTCCTTCATCACACACACCAGACTAGTACATCCCCCTACTCTACTACAGCTTCTTCCTCTACTCCGCGGCTTGGGTGCACGCGATCTTGTGTTCTTCATTGAATCTTTGTCTTTGACGGTGCGTCTCCCCAATTCTCCTCCTTGATTGCCGGTGTCCACAATGGGCACTCATTGGCCGAGCTCCTTCCTGATATCCGGTTCTGCCGACATGTGTCTTTGCACGTCCGAGGCTCCTGCTTCACTCCCACTTCTCCGCGGCTTGGTCCATGTTCTCTTTCCACCGCGGATTCTCACCCTGCCACCCCGCGCCTTCTTGGTTCTTCCGCGGTCATCAGTTCCAATGACCGTAGAAAGGTTACCATCAATTTTTGCTACCTGGCGGCAACTTTTACCGCCTCTCATCCTCCACCGCCAATAGATTCCGTGCAACCCCACGCTCTACCGCAACCTTGTTGCAGGAGCCAGCACCCCTTGCACGTTTTCCATCGCTCTGCGGTCTCCTCTTCATCCTCCTCCGCGGATCTGTGGCCGCAGCTGCCCCGTTTGGCGGACTTGTGGGTCACGGTAACTCTCTTCCGCGGGTCCATCTTCCTTCTAGCGGAGATGCGGTGGATCATCGCCTGACACGTATGCATCCTTTGGTTGGTCACTGTGCACGCTAGCCACAGTGTGCCACTACTTGTTGAAAATCTTTCTACTTGCTTGTTGATAACTAGTGTTCCCGACCTGTGGTTTCCCCCACTGACTGTTTGTGACTCGTGTTTTGAGTTTTCAACATTGATTACACACTGTGAAATCCGTTTGGTCATGGTTTGTGACATATGCCTACTTTGGTTTGTCACTGTACATGGTTACCACGCCGTGTCATTACGTATTGAAGGTATTTGTGCTTTCTTGTCGACAACTAGAGTTCCTGAACCATTGTTTAGCCCCTCTCACTAGATGTGACTCGTGTTGTGAGTTGTCAACATTGACCACATGAAGTGAACTTCTTTGGTCATGGTCTGTGATATATGCATACTTTGGCTGGTCACTGTGCATTGTAGCCACACTGTGCCACCGCATATTGAAGGTATTTGTACTTGCTAGTCAATAGCTAGTATTTAGAAACCATTATCTTCCACTGTGACCATTTGTGTCTCGTGTTATGAGTTGTCAAAGTGTACCACACATGGTGACATTCTTTGGTCATGGATAGTGACATATGATTGGTCATCGTGCATGGTATCCACACCGTGCCACAACGTACTGAAGGTCATTGTGCTTGCTAGTTGACACCTGGTGTTCCCAAACAATTCTTTCCCCCACTGGCTTTTTATGACTCGTATTATGAGTTGCCAACGTTGACCATACACAACGGATTTCTTTGGTCAAAGGCAGAACATATGCCTACTTTGGTCGGTCATTGTCCATGGTAGCCACACTGCGATACTACTTATTGAAGGTCGTTGTACTTGCTAGTTGAGAACGGATATTCCCATGCCATTGTCTCCACCTCTGACCGTTTGCGACTCGTGTTATGGTTGGTGAACGTTGACCACCCATACTGAAATTCTTTGGTCATGGCCAATGACATATGCCTAGTTTGGTTATTTGGTGTGCATAGTAGCAACACCGTGCCACTAAGTATTGAAGTTACTTTGTCCTTTCTAGTCCATGCAAAGGGTTCCCAAACCACTCTCTCTCCCTCTCACCATTCGTGATTCGTGTTATGAGTTGTCAATGTTGACCACACATAGTGGACTTCTTTGGTCATAGTCAGTGACGTATTCATCCTTTGGTTGGTCACTGTGCACGCTAGCCACACCGTGCCACTACTTGTTGAATTTATTTATACTTGCTAGTTGATAACTAGTGTTCCCAACCCATTTTTCCCCCTTTGACATTTGTGACTCGTGTGATGAGTTTTCAACGTTGACCACATACCGTGAAATTCGTTGGTCATGGTTAGTGACATATGCCTAGTTTGGTTTGTCACTGTACATGGTTACCACGCTGTGTCACTACGGAATAAAGGTATTTGTGCTTTCTAGTTAAAAGTTGATATTCCCAAACCATTGTTACCCCCCTTTGACTATTAGTGACTCGTGTTGTGAGTTGTCAATGCTCACCACATGAAGTGAAATTTGATGGTCATGGTCAGTGACATATGCATACTTTGGTTGGTCACTGTGCATGGTATCCACGTTGTGCCACTACATATTGAAGGTATTTGTACTTGCTAGTCGATAACTAGTATTCACAACCCATTATCTTCTACCCTGACCATTTGTGACTCGTGTTATGAGTTGTCAAAGGTTACCACACTTAGTGAAATCATTTGGTCATGGTTAGTGACATATGCCGACTTTGGTTGGTCATTGTGCATGGTATCCACACTGTGCTAGAGCTTATTGAAGGTCCTTGTACTTGCTAGTTGATACCTGGTGTTCCCAAACCATTGTCTCCCTCTCTGACCCTTTGTGACTCCTATTATGAATTGTCAACGCTGACCATACACAGCGGATTTGTTTCGTCAAAGGTAGTACATTACCTACTTTGGTTGGTCATTGTGCATGGTAGCCACACCGTGCTTATACTGATTGAAGGTTGCTGTACTTGCTAGTTTAGAACTAAAATTTACAATGTTTCCCCCTCTGACCGTTTGTGACTCGTGTTATGGTTGGTGAATGTTGACCACCCATATTGAAATTCTTTCATCATGGTCGGTGTCATATGCGTAGTTTGGTTGTTTGGTGAGCATAGTAGCCACACCGTGCTACAACGTATTGAAGGTCATTGTGCTTGCTAGTTGATACCTGGTGTTCCCAAACAATTGCTTCCCCCTCTAAGTATTTGTGACTCGTATTATGAGTTGCCAACGTTGACCATACACAGCGATTTCTTTGGTCAAAGGCAGTACATATGCCTACTTTTGTCGGTCATTGTGCATGGTAGCCACACCGTGCTACAACTGACTGAAGGTCGTTGTACTTGCTACTTGGTATCTAGTATTCGCAAACCATTGTTTCCCCTTCTGACAAATTGTGACCCATATTATGGGTTGTCAACGTTGTCATACATAGTAAAATAATTTGGTCATGGTTAGTGGCCCATGCCTAATCTGGTTAGTTATTGTGCATGGTAGCCACACCGTTCCACTACTTGTTAAAAGTCTTTGTACTTGATAATCAATATAAAGGAAAAGGTTTCTCCCTTTGACACCAGGCCGGTTTTTGCTTATTTGTTACGCGTAGGTGCCTTCACTGGAATACTTCCACCCACCCCCCTAGAGGGATGTTCCGTGGACGGCCTAGAGGACAGATTTGCGACCGCATTATAGCACCCACCCTACCCCCCCATGGATTAGGCTCAAAGGTATAGTTGAGGTATCACAACACGGCCATCCCCCCCCCCCTCCCCCAGGTTGCGAGCCTATTCTATATTGCGCGTACCAGGATTCAAACCCAGCACCTACTGGTCCAGAATCTAACTCGATAAGCACTAAGCCAACTCACATGGTTTTCATATGATTTCCAAATGACATTACAAGGGTTCCTATGGGTAAAGGGCATAAAATAAGTGGGTGTAAGATTAGATGGTAGTTTTCAAAAGAATGAATGGTAACAAAGTTAGTTTAATCATAACAAAATGACACAGACGGAATTTCAAATGTTGCAAATTCGAGCTTGAATAACCTCTCAACCATTGCTCCGATTGAGCAGCCGGAAGAAAGAAAGTTGACTGCACACAATGAAACTCGTTTTATGATATTCAGTGACACAAGCATACTTTGGTTGGTCATTGTGCATGGTAGCCACACCGTGCCACCACTTATCGAATGTCTTTGTACTTGCAAGTTAATACCGAGTATTCCCAAACCATTGTTTCTCCATCTGCTTATTAGTGACTTGTATTATGAGTTGTGAACGTTAACCACACACACTAAACTTTTTTGGTCATGAGCAGTGATGTATGCCTACTTGGATAGGTCATTGTGCACGGTTGCCACACCGTGCCAATACATATGAAACATATTTGTACTTGCTAAAGATACATAGTGTTTTGAAACCATGTTTTCCCCCTCTGACCGTTTGTGACTCATGTTATGTGTTGTGAACATTGACCACCCATATTGAAATTCTTTGCTCATTCTTAGTGACATATGCCTAGTTTGATTTGTCACTGTACATGGTTACCACGCCGTGTCACTACGTATTGAAGGTGTTTGTGCTTTCTAGTTGATAGCTAGTGTTCTCAAACCATTGTTACCCTCCTCTGACTATCAGTGGCTCGTGGCGTTTGCTATTAACGCTTACCACATGAAGTGAAATTTGTTGGTCATGGTCAGTGACATATGCATACTTTGGTTGGTCACTGTGCATGGCAGCCACACTGTGCCACTACACATTGAAGGTATTTGTACTTGCTAGTTGATAACTAGTATTCAAAAACCATCATCTTCCACCCTGGCCATTTGTGACTCGTGTTATGAGTTGTCAAAGTTTACCACACTTATTGAAATTGTTTGGTCATGGTCAGTGACATATGCCCACTTTGGTTGGTCATCGTTCCTGGTATCCACACCGTGCCACAAATTATTGGAGGTCCTTGTGCTTGCTAGTTGATAGCTGGTGTTCCCAAACCATTGTCTCCCTCTCTGACCATTTGTGACTCCTATAATGAGTTGTCAATGCTGACCACACAGCGGATTTCTTTCGTCAAAGGTAGTACATATGCCTACTTTGGTCGGTCATTGTGCATGGTAGTCACACCGTGCTTCTACTGATTGAAGGTCGCTGTACTTGCTAGTTGATAACTAATACTTACAGACCATTGTTTCCCCCTCTGACCATTTGTGACTCGTGTTATGGTTGGTGAATGTTAACCACCCTTATTGAAATTCTTTCATCATGGTCGGTGACATATGCCTAGTTTGGTTGTTTGGTGAGCATAGTAGCCATACTGTGCCACAACGTATTGAAGGTCATTGTGCTTGCTAGTTGATACCTGGTGTTCCCAAACAATTGCTTCCCCCTCTAACTATTTGTGACTCGTATTCTGAGTTGCCAACGTTGACCATACACAGCGGATTTCTTTGGTCAAAGGCAGTACATATGCCTACTTTGGTCGGTCATTGTGCCACACCGTGCTACCACTGACTGAAAGCCGTTGTACTTGCTACTTGGTATCTAGTATTCTCAAACCATTGTTTCTCCCTCTGACAATTTGTGACCCATATTATGGGTTGTCAACGTTGTCATACATAGTAAAATAGTTTGGTTATGGCAAGTGGCCCATACCTAATCTGGTTGGTCATTGTACATGGTAGCCACACCGTTCCACTACTTGTTGAAAGTCTCTGTACTTGCTAGTCAATAAAAACCAAAAGGTTTCTCCCTTTGACACCAGGTCGGTTTCTGTTGATTTGTTATGTGTAGGTGCCTTCACTGGAATACTCCCTCCCACCCCCCTAGAGGGATGTTCCGTGGACGGCCTGGAGGACAGATTTGCGACTGCATTATGAAACCCCCCC
>SZWC01000630.1:164047-215429 GCA_023375785.1 Penium margaritaceum | reverse complement strand
CCCCCCCCCCCCCCCCCCAGGTCATTAGCCTATTCTATATTGCACGTACGATGACTCAAACCCAGGACCTACCGCTCCATAATCCAATTCTATAAGCACTAAGCCAACTCACATGGTGTTCATATAAGGGTTCCTATGGGTAAAGGGCATAAAATAAGGGGGTGTAAGATTAGAGGGTAGTTTTCAAAAGTATGAATGATAACAAAGTTAGTTTAATCATAAAAAAATGACGCAGACGGAATCTCAAACATTGCAAATTCGAGCTTGAATAACCTCTCAACCATTGCTCTGATTAACCAGCCGTAACAAGGATAGTTGACTGTTCACAGTGAAACTCTTTTCATGATATTCGGTGACACAAGGATACTTTGGTTGGTCATTGTGCATGGTAGCCACACCGTGCCACCACTTATCGAAGGTCTTTGTACTTGCTAGTCGATACCGAGTATTTCCGAACCATTGTTTCTCCCTCTGCCCATTTTTTACTTGTATTATGATTTGTGAACGTTGACCACACACACTAAACTTCTTTGGTCATGAGCAATGATGTATGCCTACTTGGATAGGTCATTGTGCACGGTAGCCATACCGTGCCAATACATACAAAAAAGCTTTGTAATTGCTAGAAGATACATAGTGTTTTGAAACCATGTTTTCCCCCACTAACTATTTGTGACTCATGTTATGGTTTGTGAACGTTGACCACCCATATTGCAATTCTTTGGTCATGATTAGTGACGTATGTCTTTGGTTATGATTAGTACATAGTTTGGTTTGAAACAGTACGTTGTTACCACGTCGTGTCACTACGTATTGAAGGTCTTTGTGCTTTCTAGTTGATAGCTAGTGTTCCTAAACCATGGTTACCCTCCTGTGTTTATCAGTGACTTGAGTCGTGAGTTGTCAACGCTGACCACATGAAGTGAAATTCGTTGGTCATGGTCAGTGACATATGCATACTTTGGTTGGTCACTGTGCATGGTAGCCACGCTGTGCCACTACATATTGAAGGTAGTTGTACTTGCTAGTCGATAACAAGTATTCACAATCCATTATCTTCCACCCTGACCATTTGTGACTCGTGTTATGAGTTGTCAAAGTCTACCACACTCAGTGAAATCATCTGGTCATGGTGAGTGACATATGCCTACTTTGGTTGGTCGTCGTGCATGGTGTCCACACCGTGCCAGACCGTATCGAAGGTCCTTGTGCTTTCTAGTTGATACCTGGTGTTCCCAAACTATTGTCTCGCCCTCTGACTATTTTTGACTCCTATTATGAGTTGTCAACGCTGACCACACACAGCGGATTTATTTGGTCAAAGGTAGTACATATGCCTGCTTTGGTAAGTCATTGTGCATTGTAGCCACACCATGCTTATACTGATTGAAGGTTGCTGTACTCACTAGTTGAGAACTGATATTCGCAGACCATTGTTTCCTCCTCTGACCGTTTGTGACTCCTGTTATGGTTGGTGAATGTTGACCACCCATATTGAAATTCTTTCATCATGGTCGGTGACATACGCCTAGTTTGGTTGTTTTGTGTGCATAGTAGCCGCACTGTGCTACTACGTATTGAAGTTCGTTGTCCTTTCTAGTTGATGCATAGGGTTCCCAAACCATTGTCTCCCCCTGTGACCATTTGTGACTCGTGTTATGAGTTGTCAACGTTGACCACACACAGCGGATTTCTTTGGTCAAAGGAAGTCCATATGCCTACTTTGGTTGGTCATTGTGCATGGTACCCACACCGTGCTACTACTGACTGATGGTCGTTGTGCTTGCTAGTTGGTATCCAGTATTCACAAACCATTGTTTCCCCCTCTGACAATTTGTGACCCATATCATGGGTTGTCAACGTTGACCACACATAGTATAATTGTTTGGTCATGGTAAGTGGCTTATGCCTAATCTGGTTGGTCATTGTGCATGGTAGCCACACCGTTCCACTACTTGTTGAAAGCATTTGTACTTTCTAGTCAATAAATAGCAAAAGGTTTCTCCCTTTGACACCAGGTCGGTTTTTGTTTATTTGTTACGCGTAGATGCCTTCACTGGAATACTCCCTCCCACCCCCCTAAGGGGATGGTCCGTGGACGGCCTGGAGGACAGATTTGGGACCGCATTATGACACCAACCCTACCCCCCCCACGAATTAGGCTTGAAGGTATATTTGATGTATCACAACACGGCCGTCCCCCCCCCCCCTTTCAGGTCGCGAGCCTATTCTATATTGCGCGTACAATGATTCAAACACAGCACCTACCGCTCCAGATTTTAACTCTATAAGCACTAAGCCAACTCACATGGTGTTCATATTATGTCCAAATGTCATTACAAGGGTTCTTTTGGGTAAAGGGAATAAAACAAGGGGATGTAAGATTAGAGGGTAGTTTTCAATAGTATGAATGACAACAAGTTTAGTTTAATCATAACAAAATGATGCAGACGGAATTACAAATATTGCAACTTTGAGCTTGAATAACCTCTCAACCATTGCTCCGATTGACCAGCCGTAAGAAGGAAAGTTGACTACACACAGTGAAACCCTCTTTATGATGTTCAGTGAGACAAGCATACTTTGGTTGGTCATTGTGCATGGTAGCCAACCCATGCCACCACTTATCGAAGGTCTTTGTACTTGCTAGTTGATACGGAGTATTCTCAAACCATTGTTTCTCCATCTACCCATTTTTGACTTCTATTATGAGTTGTGAACGTTGACCACACACACTAAACTTCTTTGGTCATGAGCAGTGATGTATGCCTACTTGGGTAGGTCATTGTGCACGGTAGCCACACCGTGCCAATACATACGAAAAATCTTTGTACTTGCTAGAAGATACATAGTGTTTTGAAAATCTGTTGCTCCCTCTGACTATTTGTGACTCATGTTATGGGTTGTGAACATTGACCACCCATATTGATTTTTTTTGCTCATGCTTAGTGACATATGCCTAGTTTGGTTTGTCACTGTACGTGGTTACCACGTATTGAAGGTATTTGTGCTCTCTAGCTGAGAGATAGTATTTCCAAACCATTGTTACCCTCCTCTGACTTTCAGTGACTCGTGTCGTGAGTTGTCAACGCTGACCACATGAAGTGAAATCTGTTGGTCATGGTCAGTGACATATGCATACTATGGTTGGTCACTGTGCATGGTAGCCACGCTGTGCCACTACATATTGAAGGTTTTTATACTTGCTAGTCGATAACTAGAATTCAAAAACCATTATCTTCCACCCTGATCATTTCTGACTCGTGTTATGAGTTGTCAAAAGTTACCACACTTAGTGAAATGATTTGGTCATGGTCAGTGACATATGCCTACTCTGGTTGGTCAATGTGCATGGTATCCACACCGTTCCACAACTTATTGAAGGTCATTGTGCTTGCTAGTTGATACCTGGTGTTCCCAAACCATTGTCTTCCTCTCTGACCATTTGTGACTCGTATTATGAGTTGTCAACGCTGACCACACACAGCGGATTTCTTTGGTCAAAGGTAGTACATATGCTGACTTTGGTTGGTCATTGTGCATCGTAGCCACACCATGCTTATACTGATTGAAGGTCGTTGTACTTGCTAGTTGAGAACTGATATTCACAGACCATTGTTTCCCCCTCTGACCGTTTGTGACTCGTGTTATGGTTGGTGAATATTGACCACCCATATTGAAATTCTTTCATCATGGCCGGTGACATATGCCTAGTTTGGTTGTTAATTGTGCATAGTAGCCATGTTGTGCCACTACGTATTGAAGTTCTTTGTCCGTTTTAGTAGATACATAGGGTTCCCAAACCATTGTCTCTCCCTCTGACCATTTGTGACTCGTGTTATGAGTTGTCAATGTTGATCATCCATAGTGGACTTCTTCGGTCATAGCCAGTGACGTGCATCCTTTGGTTGGTCACTGTGCACGCTAGCCACATCGTGCCACTACTTGTTGAAAATCTATCTACTTGCTAGTTGAGAACTAGTGGTCCCAACATTTGGTTTCCCCCAGTGACCATTTGTGACTCGTGTTCTGAGTTTTCAACGTTGACCACACACTGTGAAATCCGTTTGGTCATGGTTTGTGACATATGCCTACTTTGGTTTGTCAGTGTACATGGTTACCATGCTGTCACTACGTATCGAAGGTCTTTGTGCTTTCTTGTTGACAGCTAGTCTTCCCAAACCATTGTTAGCCCCCTCTGACTATCTGTGACTCGTGTTGTGAGTTGTCAACATTGACCACATGAAGTGAAATTCTTTGGTCATGGTCAGAGACATATGCATACTTTGGTTGGTCACTATGCATTGTAGCCACACTATGCCACTGCATATTGGAGGTTTTTGTACTTGCTAGTCGATAACAAGTATTTAGAAACCATTATCTTCCACTCTGACCATTTGTGACTCGTGTTATGAGTTGTCAAAGTTTACCACACATGGTGACATTCTTTGGTCATGGTCAGTGACATATGGGTGGTCATCGTGCATGGTATCCACAATGTGCCACAACGTACTGGAGGTCATTGTGCTTGCTAGTTTATACCTGGTGTTCGAAAAAAATTGTTTCCCCCTCTGATAGTTTGTGACTTGTATTATGAGTTGCCAACGTTGACCATACACAGCGGATTTCTTTGGTCCAAGGCAGTACATATGCCTACTTTGGTCAGTCATTGTGCATGGTAGCCATACCGTGCTACTACTCATTGAAGGTTTTGTACTTGCTAGTTGAGAACTGATATTCCCGAACCATTGTTTCCCCCTGTGACCGTTTGTGACTTGTGTTTTGGTTGGTGAACGCTGACCACCCATAATGAAATTCTTTGATCATGGTCAGTGACATATGCCTAGTTTGGTTGTTTGGTGTGCATAGTAGCCACACCTTGCCACTACGTATTGAAGTTTTTTGTCCTTTCTAGTCCATGCGTAGGGTTTCGAAACCATTGCCTCTCCCTCTGACCATTCGTGACTCGTGTTATGAGTTGTCAATGTTAACCACACATAGTGGACTTGTTCCGTCATAGTCAGTGACGTATTCATCCTTTGGTTGGTCACTGTGTACGCTAGCCACACCGTGCGACTACTTGTTGAAGTTCTTCATACTTGCTAGTTGATAACTAGTGTTCCCAACCCATTGTTTCCCCCTTTGACCATTTGTGACTCGTGTGATGACTTTTCAACGTTGACCACACACCGTGAAATTTGTCATGGTTAGTGACATTTGCCTATTTTGGCTTGTCACTGTACGTGGTTACCACACCGTGTCACTACGTAATAAAGGTATTTGTGCTTTCTAGTTAAAAGGTGGTATTCCATGCTACTACTTGTTATCGTACGTGGTTACCACGTCGTGTCACTACGTATTGATGGTCTTTGTTCTTTCTCGTTGATAGCTAGTGTTCCCAAACCATTGTTACCCCCCTCTCACTATCAGTGACTCGTGTTTTGAGTTGCCAACGCTGACCACATTAAGTGAAATTCGTTGGTCATGGACAGTGACATATGCATACTTTCGTTGGTCACTGTGCATGGTAGCCACACTTTGCCACTACATATTGAAGGTATTTGTACTTGCTAGTGGATAACTAGTATTCACATATCATTATCTTCCACCCTGGCCATTTGTGACTCGTGTTATGAGTTTTCAATGTTTACCACACTTAGTGACATTATTTGGTCATGGTCAGTGACATATGCCTACTTTGGTTGGTCATCGTGCATGGTATCCACACCGTGCCAAAGCTTATTGATGGTCCTTGTGCTTGCAAGTTGATACCTGGAGTTCCCAAACTATTGTCTCCCTCTCTAACCATCTGTGACTCCTATTATGAGTTGTCGACGCTGACCACACACTGCATATTTCTTTGGTCAAAGGTAGTACATATGCCTACTTTGGTTGGTCATTGTGCATGGTAGCCATACCGTGCTTATACTGATTAAAGGTCACTGTACTTGCTAGTTGAGAACTGATATTCACAGACTATTGTTTCCTCCCCTGACCGTTTGTGACTCGTGTTATGATTGGTCAACTTTGACCACCCACATTGAAATTCTCTGGTCATGGTCGGTGACATATGCCTAGTTTGGTTGTTTGGCGTGCATATTAGCAACACCGTGCCACTACGTATTGAAGTTCTTTGTCTTTTTTTGTCGATACATAGGGTTCCCAAACCATTGTCTCTCCCTCTGACCCTTTGTGACTCATGTTATGAGTTGTCAATGTTGACCACACATAGTGGACTTCTTCAGTCATGGTCTGTGACGTATGCATCATTTGGTTGGTCACTGTGCACGCTAGCCACACCGTGCCACTACTTGTTGAAAATCTTTCTACATGCTAGTTGATAACTAGTGTTCCCAACCCATGGTTTCCCCCGCTGACCATTTGGGACTCGTGTTATGAGTTTTCAACGTTGACCACACAGTGTGAAATCCGTTTGGTCATGGTTAGTGACATATGCATACTTTGGTATGTCCCTGTACATGGTTACCACGTCGTATCACAACGTACCAAAGGTCTTTGTGCTTTCTAGTTGGTAGCTAGTGATCCCAAACCGTTGTTAGCCCCTCTGAATATCTGACTTGTGTTGTGAGCTGTAAATGTTGACCAGATGAAGTGAAATTCTTTGTCCATGATTAGTGACATATGCATGCTTTGGTTGGTCACAGTGCATTGTAGCCACACTGTCCCACTACATATTGAAGGTATTTGTACTTGCTAGTCAGTAACTAGTATTCAGAAGCGATTATCTTCCACCCTGACCATTTGTGACTCATGTTATGAGTTGTCAAAGTTTACAACACTTAGTGACATTATTTGGTCATGGTTATTGATGTATGCCTACTTTGGTTGGTCATTGTGCATGGTATCCACACTGTTCCACAACGTATTGAAGCTCCTCGTGCTTGCTATCTGATACTTGGTTTTCCCAAACCATTGTTTCCCCCTGTGACCATTTGTGACACGTATTAGGAGTTGTTAACGTTGACCACACTCAGCAGATTTATTTCGTCAAAGGCAGTACATATGCCTGCTTTTGTCGGTCATTTTTCATGGTAGCCACACCGTGCTACTACTGACTGAAGGTCATTGTACTTGCTAGTTGAGAACTGATATCCCCATATCATTGTTTCCTCCACTGACTGTTTGTGACTCGTTTTATGGTTGGTCAACGTTGACCACCCATATTGAAATTCTCTTGTCATGGTCAGTGACACATGCCTAGTTTGGTTGTTTTGTGTGCATGTTAGCCACATCGTGCCACTACGTATTGAAGTTCTTTGCCCTTTCTGGTCAATACATAGGGTTCCCAACTCATTGTATCTCCCTCTGACCATTTGTGACTCCTGCTATGAGTTGTCAATATTGACCACACATAGTGGAATTCTTCGGTCATAGTCAGTGACGTATGCATCCTTTGGTTGGTCACTGTGCACGCTAGCCACACCGTGCCACTACTTGTTGAAAATTGTTCTACTTGCTAGGTCATAACTAATGTTCCCAACCCATGGTTTCCCCAACTGACCATTTGTGACTTGTGTTATAAGTTTTCAACGTTGACCACACGCTGTGAAATCCGTTTGGTCATGGTTAATGACATATGCCTACTTTGGTTTGTCCCTGTACATGGTTACCAAACCGTGTCAGTATGATCAAAGGTATTTGTGCTTTTTAGATGATAGCTAGTGTCCCCAAACCATTGTTAGCCCCTCTGAATATATGTGACTTGTGTTGTGAGTTGTAAATGCTGACCACATGAAGTGAAATTCCTTTGGTCATGGTCAGTGACATATGCATACTTTGGTTGGTCACTGTGCATTGTAGCCACACTGTGCCACTACACATTGAAGGTATTTGTACTTGCTAGTCGATAACTAGTATTGAGAAGTCATTCTCTTCCACCCTGACCATTTTTGACTCGTGTTATGAGTTGTCAAAGTTTACCACACTTAGTGACATTATTTGGTCATGGTCATTGACATATGCCTACTTCAGTTGGTCATCGTGCATGGTATCCACACCGTGCCACAACGTATTGAAGCTCCTTGTGCTTGCTATTTCATACTTCGTGTTCCAAAACCATTGTTCCCCCCTCAGACCATTTGTGACTCGTGTTATGAGTTGTCAACGTTGACCACACACAGCGGATTTCTTTGGTCAAAGGCAGTACATATGCCTACTTTGGTCGGTCATTGTGCATGGTAGCCACACCGTGCGACTACTGATTGAAGGTCGTTGTACTTGCTAGTTGAGAACTGATATTCTTGGACCATTGTTTTCCCCTCTGACGGTTTGTCACTCGTGTTATGGTTGGTGAATGTTGACCACCCATATTGAAATTCTTTATTCATGGTTAGTGACATATGCCTAGTTTGGTTGTTTGATTCGCATAGTACCCACACCGTGCCACTACGTATTGAAGGTATTTGTCTTTTCTAGTCCATGCATACGGTTCCCAAACCATTGTCTCTCCATATGACCATTCCTGACTCGTGTTATGAGTTGTCAATGTTGACCACACATAGTGGACGTTTTTTGTCATAGTCAGTGACGTATTCATCCTTTGGTTGGTCGCTGTGCACGCTAGCCACACCGTGCCACTACTTGTTAAGGTTCTTTATACTTGCTAGTGGATACCTAGTGTTCCACACCCGTTGTTGCCCCTCTGACCATTTGTGACTCGTGTGATGAGTTTTCAACATTGCCCACCCATATTGAAATTCTTTGGTCATGGTTAGTGACATCTGCCTTGTTTGGTCTGTCACTGTACGTGGTAACCATGCCGTGTCACTACGTATTGAAGGTCTTTGTGCTTTCTAGTTGATAGCTAGTGTCCCCAGACAATTGTTACCCCCCTCTGACTATCAGTGACTCGTGTTGTGAGTTGTCAACGCTGACCACATGGAGTGAAATTTGTTGGTCATGGTCAGTGACATATGCATACTTTGGTTGGTCACTGTGCATGGTAACCACGATGTGCCACTACATATAAAAGATATTTGTACTTGCTAGTCGATAACTAGTATTCACAAACCATTATCTTCTACACTGACCGTTTGTGCCTCGTGTTATGAGTTGTATAAGTTGACCACACTTAGTGACATTATTTGGTCATGGTCAGTGACATATGCCTACTTTGGTTGCTCATCGTGCATGGTATCCACACCGTGCCACAACTTATTGAAGGTCCTTGTACTTGCTAGTTGATACCTGGTATTCCCAAACCATTGTCTCCCCCTCTGACCATTTGTGACTTCTATTATGAGTTGTCAACGCTGACCACACACAGCGGATATCTTTGGTCAAAGATAGTACATAAGCCTACTTTGGTCGGTCATTGTGCATGGTAGCCACACCGTGCTTATACTGATTGAAGGTCGTTGTACTTGCTAGTTGAGAACTGATATTCCCATAGCATTGTTTCCTCCCCTGACCGTTTGTGACTCGTGTTATGGTTGGTCAACGTCGACCACCCATATTGTAATTCTCTGGTCATGATCAGTGACATATGCCTAGTTTGGTTATTTGATGTGCATGTTAGCCACACCGTGCCAATACGTATTGATGTTCTTTGCCCTTTCTAGTCGATGCATAGGGTTCCCAAACCATTATCTCTCCCTCTGACCATTTGTGACTCGTGTTATGAGTTGTCAATGTTGACCACACATAGTGGACTTCTTTCGTCATAGTCAGTGACGTATTCATCATTTGGTTGGTCACTGTACACACTAGCCACACCGTGCCTCTACTTGTTGATGTTTTGCATACTTGCTAGTTGATAACTAGTGTTCCCAACCCAGTTCTTCCCCCTCTGACCATTTGTGACTCGTGTGATGAGTTTTCAACGTTGACCACCCATATTGAAATTCTTTGGTCTTGGTTAGCCACATATGCCTAGTTTGGTTTGTCATTGTACGTGGTTACCACGCCGTGTCACTACATATTGAAGGTCTTTGTGCTTTCTAGTTGATAGCTAGTGTTCCCAAACCATTGTTTACCCCCTCTGACTATCAGTGACTCGTGTTGTAAGTTGTCAACGCTGACCACATGAAGTAAAATTCGTTGGTCATGGTCAGTGATATATGCGTACTTTGGTTGGTCACTGTGCATGGTAGCCACACCGTGCCACTACATATGGAAGGTTTTTGTACTTGCTAGTCGATAAGTAGTAGTCACAAACCATTATCTTCCACCCTGACCATTTCTGACTCGTGTTATGAGTTGTCAAAGTTTACCACACTTAGTGACATTATGTGGTCATGGTCAGTGACATATGCCTATTTTGGTTGGTCATCGTGCATGGTATCCACACCGTGCCACAACATATTGAAGGTCCTTGTGCTTGCTAGTTGATACCTGGTATTCCCAAACCATTGTCTCCCCCTCTGACCATTTGTGACTCCTATTATGAGTTTTCAACGCTGACCACACACAACGGATTTCTTTGGTGAGATGTAGTACATATGCATACTTTGGTCGGTCATCGTCCATGGTAGCCACACCGTGCTGCTACTGATTGAAGGTTGTTGTACTTGCCTGTTGATAACTGATATTTCCAGACAATTGTTTCCCTCTCTGACGGTTTGTGACATGTGTTATGGTTGGTGAGCACTGACCACCCATATTGAAATCCTTTGGTCATGGTCAGTGACATATGCCTAGTTTGGTTGTTTGGTGTGCATAATAGCCACACCGTGCCACATCGTATTGAAACTATTTGTCCTTTCTAGTCAATACATAGGGTTCCCAAACCATTGTTTCTGCCTCTGACCATTTGTGACTCGTGTTATGAGTTGTCAATGTTGACCACACATAGTGGACTTCTTCGGTCATAGTCAGTGACGTATAGATCCTTTGGTTGGTCACTGTGCACGCTAGCCACACTGTGCCACTACTTGTTGAAGGTCCTTGTACTTGCTAGTTGATGACCAGTGTTCGCAGTCCATTGTTTCCCCCTTTGACCATTTGTGACTCGTGTTATGAGTTTTCAACGTTGACACACTGTGAAATTCTTTTGGTCATGGTTAGTGACATATGCCTACTTTGGGTTGTCACTGTACATGGTTACCACACTGTCACAACGTATTGAAGGTCTTTATACCTTCTAGTTGATAGCTAGCGTTCCCAAACCATTGTTGCCCCCCTCTGACTATCTTTGACTCGTGTTTTGAGCTGTCAGCGTTGACCACATGAAGTGAAATTTGTCAGTCATGGTCAGTGACTTATGCATATTTTGGTTGGTCACTGTGCATGGTAGACTCACTGTGCCACTACATATTGAAGGTATTTATTCTTGCTAGTCGATAACTAGTATTCACAAACCATCATCTTCCACCCTGACCATTTGTAACCCGTGTTATGAGTTGTCAAAGTTTTCCATGGTCAGTGGCATATGCCTACTTTGGTTGGTCATCGTGCATGGTATCCACACTGTGCCACAATGTATTGGAGGTCCTTGATCTTGATAGTTGTTACCTGGTGTTCTCAAACCATTGTTTCCCCCTCTGACCATTTGCGAGTCGTATTATGTGTTCTCAATGTTGACCACACACAGCAGATTTCTTTGGTCAAAGCCAGTACATATGCTCACTTTGATCGGTCGATGTGCATGGCAGCCAGACCATGCTACTACTGATTGAAGGTCGTTGTACCTGCTAGTTGAGAACTGGTATTCCATGGAAGTAGGCATATGAGTTTTCAGCGTTGAACAGACATAGTGAAATTCTTTGGTCATGGTCAATGACATATGCCTACTTTGGTTGGTCGTTGCGCATGGTAGCCACGCCAGGCAAATACTTGTTAAAGGTCTTTGTACTTGCTAGTCGAAAACTAGTATTCCCCAACCATTGTGTCCCCCTCTGACCATTTGTGACTTATATTATGAATTGTCAGCGTTGACCACATATAGTGAAGTTATTTGGTCATGATCAGTGATGTATGCCTACGTTGGTTGGTCATTGTACATTGTAGCCACACCGTACCACAACTTATGAAAGGTTTTTGTACTTGCTGGTTAATAACTATAATTTCCAAACCAATTTTCCCCCTCTGACCAGTTGTGACTCACTTAGGGAGTTTTCAATGTTTAGCACACTAGTCCCCTACTCATTGAAGGTCTTTGTACATACTATTTGATAACTAGTATCTCCAAACCATTGTTTCACCCTCTGACCATTTGTGACTTGTATTATGGGTTGTCAATGTTGACCATCGATAGTGAAGTTATTTGGTCATGGTCAGTGACATATGCCTACTTTGGATGGTCATTGTGCATTGTAGTCACACTATGCCACTGCTTATTGAAGGTCTTTGTACATGCTATTTGATAACTAGTATCTCCAAACCATTGTCCCCCCCCCCCCCGACCATTTGTGACTCGTATCATGGGTTGTCAACGTTGACCACACATAGTGAAATTCTTTGGTCATGGTCAGTGACATATGCCTACTTTGGATGGTCATTGTGCATTGTAGTCACACTATGCCACTGCTTATTGAAGGTCTTTGTACATGCTATTTGATAACTAGTATCTCCAAACCATTGTCCCCCCCCCCCCGACCATTTGTGACTCGTATCATGGGTTGTCAACGTTGACCACACATAGTGAAATTCTTTGGTCATGGTCAGTGACATATGCCTACTTTGGTTGGTCATTGTGCATGGTAGCCACACTGTGCTACTACTTATTGAAGGTCTTTGTACTTGCCAGTCGAAACTTAGTATTCCCAAACCATTGTTTCCCCCTCTCACCATTTGTGAATTGTATTCTGAACTGTCAACGTTGACCACGCATAGTGAAAATCTTTGGTCATGGTCGGTGACAAATGCCTAATTTCGATGTTCATTTTGCATGGTAGCCACACTGTGCTGCTATTTATTCAAGATATTTGAACATGCTAGTTGATAACTGCTATCCTTAAACCATCGTTTCCCCCTCTGACCATTTGTGACTCGTTTTATGAGTTATCAACGTGGACCACACATAGTGAAATTCCTTGAGCATGGCCAGTGACATATGCCTACCTTGGTTGGTCATTGTGCATGGTAGCCACACCGTGCCACAACTTGTTTAAGTTCTTTGTACATGCTAGTTTATTACTTGCGTTCCTGAACCTATTTTTCCCCCTCCGACGATTCTCGACTCATATTATGATTTGTCAACGTTGACCACACAGTGAATTTCTTTGGTCATGGTCAGTGACGTATGCCTACCTTGGTTGGTCATTGTGTATGGTAGCCACACTGTGCCACTACTAATTGAAGGACTATGTACTTGCTAGTTAATAACTAGTATTCCCAAACCCTTGTTTCACCCTCTGACCATCTGTGACTCATATTCTGAGTTGGCAACATTGACGACACATTGTGAAATTGTTTTATCATGTTCACTGACATATGCCTACTTTGGATGGTCATTGTGCATGGTAGTCACACCGTGCCTCTACGTATTCAGGGTCTTTCTGCTTTCTAGTCGATAACTGGTATTTCCAAACCATTGTTCCCCCCTTTGACCATTTGTGACTTGTACTACGAGTGGTCAATGTTGACCACACATAGTGAAGTTATTTGGTCATGGTCAGTGACATCTGCCTACTTTGGTCGGTTATTGTGCATGCTAGCCACACCCTGCCACTACTTATTTAAGGTATTTGTTCTTTCTAGTCGGAAACTAGTGTTCACAAGCCAGTGTTCCTCCCTCAGACCATTTGTGACTCGTCTTCTGAGTTATCAACGTTGACCACACAAAGTGAACTTCTTTGGTCATGGTCAGTGACACATGCCTCCTTTGGTTGGTCATAGTGCATGGTAGCCACACCGTGCCACTAGTTATTAAAGCTCTTTATGCTTGCTAGTCGATAACTAGTATTTCAAAACCATTGTTTCCCCTATTTGACCATTTGTGACTCGTATTCTGAGGTTTCAACGTTGACCACACATAGTGAAATTCTTTGGTCATGGCTACTGACATATGCCTACTTTGGGTGGTCATTGTGCATGGTAGCCACGCCGTTCCACTACTTATTGATGGTCTCTGTACTTGCTAGACAAAACGTATTATTTCCAAACCATTATTCCCCCCTCTAACCATTTGTGAATCGTATTATGAGTTGTCAACGTTGACCACACATAGTGAGATTGTTTGGTCATGGTCACTGACATATGCCTACTTTGGTTGGTCATTGTGCATGGTAGCCACACCGTGGCACTTCGTATTGAAGGTCTTTGTACTTGCTAGTCAATTACCAGTACCTCGAACCCATTGTTCATCATCCGACTATCTGTGTCTTGTATTATGAGTCGTCAACGTTGACCACACATAGTGAAATTCATTGAGTTATGATCAATGACATATGCCTGCTTTGGTTGGTCATTATGCATGGTGGCCACACCGTGCTACTACTTATTGAAGGTCTTTGTGCTTGCTAGTTGAAAACCAGTATTTTCAAACCATTGTTTGCCACTCTGTCTATTTGTGGCTTGCATTTTAATTTGGCAACATTGACCACACATAGTGAAATTCTTTGGTCATGGCGAGTGACATATTCCTGTTTGGTTGGTCATTGTGCATGGAAGTCACATTATTCCACTACTTATTGAAGGACTTTGTACTGGCTAGTCAATAAATTGTATTCCAAACCCATTGTTCCCCCATCGGATCATTTGCGACTCATGTTATGCGCTGTAAATATTGACCACACATAGTGAAATTATTTGGTTATGGTCAGTGATGTATGCCTACATCCGTTGGTCATTGTGCATGGTAGCGACACCGTGCCACTACGTTTTGAAGGTCTGTATACTTGCTATATAAAAACTGGAATTCTGAAATCATTTTTCCTCCTCCGACCATTTGTGACTCGTATGATGGGTTGTGGACGTTTTCCTCCCATAGTGAAATTCTCTGGTCATGGTCAGTGACATATGCCTGCTTTTGTTGGTCATTGCGCATGATAGCTAGACAGTGCCACAACTTATTGAAGGTCTTTATACCTGCTAATCAATAACTAGTATTCCCAAACCATTGTTTCCCCCCCTGACCATTTGTCACTCGTATGATTAGCTGTTAACATTCACCACACATAGTGAAATTCTTTGGACATGGTCAGTGACATATGCCTACTTTGTTTGATCATTGTGCATGGTAGCCACAGCTTGCCAATAGTTATTGAAAGTCATTGTACTTGCTATAAAACAGCTAGTATTTGGAAATAATTGATTCCCTCTCCAACCATTTGTGGCTCGTATTATGAGTTGTCAACGTTGACCACACAGTGAAATTCCTTGGTCATGTTCAGTGACATATGCCTACTTTGGTTGGTCATTGTGCATGATAGCCACACCATGCCAATGTTTACTGAAGGTCTTTGTACTTTTCAGTTAATACCTAGCATTCCCAACCCATTGTTTCCCCCTTTGACCATTTGTGACTCGTATTATGAGTTCTCAACATTGACCACATATACTGAAGCTATTTGGTTATGGTAAGTTCCATATGCCTACTTTTGTTGGTCATTGTGCATGGTAGCCACACCGTGCCACTTCTTATTGAAGGTCTTTGTACTTGCTAGTAGATAATTAGTATTCTTAAGCCATTGTTTCCCCCTATGACCATTCTTGACTCGTATTATGACGTGGTAACGTTGACCACGCATAGTGAGATTCTTTGGTCATGGTAAGTGACATATACCTGCTTTGGTTGGTCATTGTGCATGTAGCCACACCATGCCACTACTATGTGAAGGTATTTGTACTTGCTAGTAGATAACTAGTATCAATAACTAGTATTAACTGACAAGTACAAAGACCTTCAGTAAGTAGTGGCATGGTGTGGCCATCATGCACAATGACCAACTAAAGTGGGCATATGTCACTAAACATGACCGAGGACTTTCACTACGTGTGGTCAACGTTGACAACACATAATACCAGTCACAAATGGTCGGAGAGGAAATAAATGATTTGGGAGTACTAGTTATTGAATAGAAAGTACAAAGACCTACACTAAGTATTGGCAAGGTATGGCTACCATGCACAATGATCAACCAAAGTAGGCATATGTCCCTGACCATGACCAGAGCATTTCACCATGTGTGGTCAACGTTGAAAACTCATCATACGAGTCACAAATGGTCAAGGGGTGAAACAATAGTTTGGGGATACTAGTTGTCGATTAGCAAATACAAAGAACTTCAATAAGTTGTGGTACAGTGTAGCTACCACGCACAATGACCAACAAAAGCGGGCAGATGGCACTGACCATAACCAAATAATTCCACTATGGGTGGACAACGTTTACAACCCATAATACAAGTCACAAATGGTCGGAGGAGGAAAACATGATTTGAGAATATTAGATATTGACTAGCAAGTACAAAAACCTTCAATTTGCAGTGGCACGATGTGGCTACCATACACAATGACCAACCAATGTACGGATATGTCACTGACCATGACCAAACAATTTCACTATGTATGGTCAACGTTCACAACTCATAATACGAGTCACAAATATTCGGAGGGACAATCAATGGCTTGAGAATACAGGTTATCAACTAGCAAGGACAAAGACATTCAATAAGTAGTAGCACGGTGTGGCTACCATGCACAATGACCAACCAAAGTAGGCATATGTCACTGACCATATCCAAAGAATTTCACTATGTGTGGTCAATGTTGACGACTCATGGTACGAGACACAAATGGTCTGATGGGGAAACAATGGGTTGGGAATACTGGTTATCAACTAGAAAGTACAAAGACCTTCAATAAGAAGTGGCACGGTGTGCCTACCATACAAAATGACCAACCAAAGTAGGCATATGACACTGACCATGACCAAAACGTTTGACTATATGTTGTCAACGTTGACAACTCAAAATACATGTCACAAATGGTCCAAAAGGAGAAAACATGGTTTGGGAATACCATTTTGTATCTAGAAAGTACAAAAACCTTTAATAAGTAGTGGCACGGTGTGGCTACCATGCACAATGACCAGCCAAAGTAGCCATATGTCAGTGACCATGATCAAAGAATCTCACTATGTCTGGTCAACGTTGACAAATGATAATACGAGTCACAAATGGTCAGAGGGGGAAATAATGGTTTGGACACATTAGTTTTTGTCTATCAAGTATAAAGATGTCCAGTAAGTAGTGGCACGGCGTGGCTATCATGCACAATGACCACCCAAAGTAGGCATATGTCACTAGCCATGACGAAAGAATTTCACTATGTGTGGTCAACATTGACAACTCATAATACAAGTCAAACATGGTCAAACGGGGGGGTGCTTTGGAGATACTAGCTATCAACTAGCAAGTACAAAGAGCTTTAATGTGTACTATGCACTATGGCCAACCAAAGTAGGCATATGTCACTGACCATGACCAAAGAAATTCACTATGTGTGGTGAACGGTGACAACTCATAGCACAAGTCACAAATGGTCAGACAGGGAAACAATGGTTTGTAAAAACTAGTTATCGACTAGCAAGTAGAAAGACCCTGGATATTTAGTGGCATGGTGTGACTACCATTCACAATGACCATCCAAAGTAGGCATATGTCAGTGACCATGACCAACAAATTTCACTATGTGACGTCAATGTTGCCAACTTATAATACGAGTCACAAATGGTCAGCAGGGAAAACAATCGTTTGGGAATACTAGTTATCAACTAGTAAGTACAAAGACCTTCAATTACTGGTGGCACAGTGTGGCTACCATGCACAATGACCAACCACAGTAGGCATATGTCACTTACCATGACCAAAGAATTTCACTATGTGTGGTCAACATTGAGAAATCATAACACGACTCACAAATCGTCAGAGGGGGGAAAATGGTTTAGGAATGCTAGTTATCAACAAGCAAGTACAAAGACCTTAAAGAAGTAGTGGCACCGTGTGGCTACCATGCAGAATGACCAAACATAGTAGGCATATGCCACTGACCATGACCAAGGAATTTCACTATGGGTGGTCAAAGTTGACAGCTCATAACACAAATCACAAATGGTCAGAGGGGGAAACAATTGTGTGGGAACACTAATAATCAACTAGCAAGTACAATGACTTTCAATACATAGTGTCACGGTGTGGCTACCATGCACAATGACCAAACTAAGTAGAAATATGTCACTGACCATCACGAAACAAGTTCACTACGCGTGGTCAACGTTGACAACCCATAATACAAGTCACAAATGGTCAAAGGGGGGAAAAATGGTTTGGAGATACTAGTTATCAAGTAGCATCTATAAATAACTTCAATTAATAGTGGCACAGTGTGGCTACCATGCACAATGACCACCCAAAGTAGGCATGTGTCACTGACCATGACCAAAGGACTTCACTATGGATGGTTAACGTTCACAGCTCATACTACGAGTGAAAAATGGTTAAAGGGGGAGACAATGGTTATGGGAATACTAATAATCAACTGGCAAGTAAGAAAAACTTCAACAAGTAGTGGCACGGTGAGGCTACCATGCACAATGACCAACCAAAGTAGGCATATGTCACAGACCATGACCAAAGAATCTCACTATGTTTGGTCAACTTTGATTGCTCTTCATTCAAGTCACAAATGGTCACAGGGGGAAATAATGTGTTGGGAATACTAGGTATCAATTAGCAAGTAAAACAATCTTCAAAACGTAGTGGCAAGGTGTGGCTACCATGCACAATGACCAACCAAAGTAGACATATGTTACTGACCATGAGCAAAGAATTTCACTATGGGTGGTCAATGTTGACAACTCATGATACAAGTCACAAACGTTCGGATGGGAAAACAATGGTTTGGGAATACAAGTTATCAAATAGAAAGTACAAAGACCTTCAAAGAGTAGTTGTATGGTGTGGATACCATGCACAATGACCAACCAAATTAGACATATGTCACTGACCACAATCTACGAATTTCATTATGTGTGGTCAACGCTGACAAATCATAAAACGGGTCACAAATGGTCAGATGGTGAAGCAATGGTTTGGGAATACTAGTTATTGACTACCAAATACAAAGACCTTCAATGAGTAGTGGCATGGTGTGCCTACTATGCATAATGACCAACCAAAGTAGGCGTATGTCACAGACCATGACCAAAGAATTTCACTGTATGTGGCCAAAGTTGACAACTCATGTTACAAGCTAAAAATGGTCAGAGGGGAAAACAATAGTTTGGAAACACTAGTTATCACATAGCAAGCACAAAGACATTCAATAACTAGTGACTATGTGTGGCTACCATGCACAATGACCAACCAAAGTAGGCATGTGTCGCTGACCGTGACCAAATAATTTTACTATGTGTGGTAAACATTGACAACTCTTTAAGTGAGTCACAACTGGTCAGAGGGGGAAACAATGGTTTGAGAATACTAGTTATTGACTAGCAAGTACAAAGACCTCTAATAAGTAGTGGTACGGTGTGGCTACCATGTACAGTGACCAAACAAAGTAGGCATATGTCACTGATCATGACCAAATAACTTCACTATGTGTGGTCAACGCTGACAACTCATAAAACAATTCAAAAATGGTCAGAGGGGAAATCAATGGTTGGGGAATACTAGTTATCGACTAGCAAGTACAAAGAACTTTAATAATCATTGGAGCGGTGTGGCTACCATGCACAACGACCAACCAAAGTAGGCATATTTCATTAACCATGAGCAAAGAATTTCACTATGTGTGTTCAACGCTGAAAATGCATAGTAAAAGTCCCAAATGGTCAGAGAGGGAAACAATGGTTAGGAAATCCTATTTATCTACTAGCAAGGACAAATACCATCAATACGCAGTGGCCTGGCATGGCTACCATGGACAATGACCAACGAAATCAGGCACATGTCACTGACCATGACCAAAGAATTGCATCTATGTGGATAACGTTGACAACTCGTAATACTAGTCACAAATTGTCAGAAGGGGAAACAATGGGTTGGGAATACTAGTTATTGAATAGAAAGAAAAGGGACCTCCAATACGTGGTGGAATGGTGTGGATACTGTGCACAATGACCAACCAAAGTACGCATATGTCACTAACCATGACAATGGAATTTCATTATCTGTGGTCAACATTGACAACTCATGATACGATTCACAAGTGGTCAGAGGGGGAAACTTTGGTTGTGGAGTTTTATCTACTGACTAGCCAGTACAAATACCTTCAAGCAGTAGTGGCACAGTCTGGCTACCATGCACAATGACCAACCAAAGTAGACATATGTCACTGACCATGACCAAAGAATTTCACTATGTGTGGTCAACGTTGACAACTCATTGTATGAGTCAGAAATTGTCAGAGCTGAAAACAATGGCTTGGGAGTACTAGTTATCGACTGGCAAGTACAAAGATCGTCAATAAGTAGTGGCACGGCGTGGCTACCATGCACAATGACCAACCAAAGTACGCATATGTCACTGAACATAACCAAAGAATTTCACTATGTGTGGTCAACACCGACAAATAACAATACGATTCACAAATGGTCAAAGGGGGACACGATGGGTTAAAAATACTAGTTATTGACTATAAAATACAAATACCTTCAATAAGCAGTGGTATGGTGTGGCTACCGCGCAAAATGACCAACCAAAGTAGGCATATGTCATTGACCATGACCACTATGTGAGGTCAACGTTGACAACTCATAATACAATTCACAGATGGTCTTAGGGGGGAACAATGGTTTGGAAATACTAGCTATCAACTATCAAATACAAATACCTTCAATAAGCAGTGGCACGGTGTGGCTACCATGCATAATGACCAACCAAAGTAGGCATATGTCACAGACCATGATGATGCCCCCAATTTTACCGCGCACTATTCTCCTCCGGCGCTCTCTGGTTCCGCGCCTGGTCAGTTCCGCGCCTCTTTTGATTCCGCGCGTGGTGTGTTCCGCGACTCCGTTGTTCCGCGGATCTGTGCAGCACTTGTTTGCTACTCCTCCACCGCCTCTCCTGGTCTTCCGTGGATGCTTCACACCCTAGGGATCCCGCGTGTGGGTAGTGCTCCGCGACTCGCTCCTTACCAACACGAGAGTCCGCTACCTTGTGGCCTCTGACTCTTCCGCCCGCGGAACCCCGTTCCGTGGTCGTGCGCAAGGCCGCGGAGTCTCTGGCAGCACCCTTCACCCTGCATGCGTTCTCTGGTAGTGACAGCACTTAGTGGAATCCTTGTTAGATCCAGGATTGGAAGTGGATCGACTAGTAAGATGTGCACACACTCGGAGAGGAAGAATTCGTCCTCCGCGGAACACCTCCGCGGAGAACACTTCTTCGGGCTCCTTAAGCAGCCGCGGATCTCAGAAGGGAAGCGAGAGTGTGAACCTGACTGACACTTGCGTGGATTAATGAGACATGAGGTGGCAATCTGATCCGGAACAAGTCGGGGAATCGGGCTTGCATTAAGTCAGATGGCACACGATTAGAGTGAGAATAGATTGCTTTGTCAGAGAGAGACAGACAGGTCGACACTAGTTCCTCCGCTACACCGCCTTTTATATTCACCAAATCTAGCTCTCTAAGCCTCCTACCACACTCTCTTCCCTACCTCGGACTCCGCACGGTGCGCCAGGCGTACCGCGGGTCTCGTCCTTCATCACACACACCAGACTAGTACATTCCCCTACTCTACTACAGCTTCTTCCTCTACTCCGCGGCTTGGGTTCACGCGGTCTTGTGTTCTTCCTTGAATCTTCGTCTTCGCGCGGTGCGTCTTCCCGATTCTCCTCCTTGATTGCCGGTGTCCACCCTGGGCAATCATTGGCCGAGCTCCTTCCTGATATCCGGTTCTGCCGACGTGTGTCTTTGTACGTCCAAGGCTCCTGCTTCACTCCCACTTCTCCGCGGCTTGGTCCATGTTCTCTTTCTACCGCGGATTCTCACCCTGCCACCCCGCGCCTTCTTGGTTCTTCCGCGGTCATCACTTCCAATGACCGCAGAAGGGTTACCATCGATTTTTGCTTCCTGGCGGCAACTTTTCCCGCCTCTCATCCTCCACCGCCAATAGATTCCGCGCCACCCCACGCTCTACCGCAACCTTGTTGCGGGAGCCAGTACCCCTTGCGCGTTCCCCATCGCTCCGCGGTCTCCTCTTCATCCTCCTCCACGGATCTGTGGCCGCGGCCGCCCCTTTTTGCGGACATGTGGGTCACGGCAACTCTCTTCCGCAGATCCATCTTCCTTCCAGCGGAGATGCGGTGGATCTTTGCCTGACACATGACCAAAGTATTCCACCATGTGTGGTCAACGTTGACAACTCATAACACGAGTCACAAATCGTCAAAGGGGGAAACAATTGCTTGGGAATACTATTTTCTGACTAGCAAATACGAAGACCATCAATAAGTAGTGGTACGGTGTGTTTACCATGCACAATGACCAACGAAATAGGCATATGTCACTGACCATGGCCGAAGAATTTCACTATGTTGAGTCAACGTTGAAAACTCATAATACAAGTCACAAATGGTCAGAGGGGAAAACAATAGTTTGGGAATACTAGTATATACTAGCAAGTGAAAAGACATTCATTTAGCAGTGGCACGGAGTGGCTACTATGCACAATGACCAACCAATGCAAGCATATGTCACTGCCAATGACCAAAGAATTTCAGTATGTGTGCCCAATACTGACAGCTTGTAACACGAGTCATAATTCGTCCAAGACATCTGGGGCAAGCCCAAGACAACTGGAGCAAGCCCAAGACAACTGGAGCAAGGCCAAGACAACTGGAGCAGGCAAACAACAACTGGAGCAACGCCAAGACAACTGGAGCGAGCCCAATAAAACTGGATCAAGCCCGGGACCACTGGAGCAAGGTCAAGATAACTAGAGCAAGCCCAAAGACAACTTGAGCAAGGCCAAGACAACTGGAGCAAGCCCATGACAGCTGGAGCAAGGCCAAGACAATTAAAGCAAGCCCAAGACAACTGGATCAAGCCCAAGACAATTGGAGCAAGGCCAAGACAACTGGAGCAAGGCCAAAACAGTTGTCTTGGCCTTGCTCTAGTTGTCTTGGGCTAGCTCCACTTTTCTGTGGCTTGCTCCAGTTGTCTTGGCTCCAGTTTTCTTGGGCTTGCTCCAGTTGTCCTGGCCTTGCTCCAGTTGTCTTGGGCTTGCTCCAGTTTTCTTGGGCTTGCTCCAGTTGTCTTTGGCTTGCACCAGTTGTCTAGGGCTTGCTCCAGTTGTCTTGGCCTTGATCCTGTTTTCTTTTGCCTGCTCCAGTTGTCTTGGCCTTGCTCCAGGTGTATTGGGCTTGCTCCAGTTGTCTTGAGCTTGCCCCAGATGTCTTAAACCATTTGTGACTCGAACTACAAGCTGTCAGTGTTGAGGACACATAGTGCATCACTTTGGTCATGGTCAGTGACATATGCCTACTTTGGTTGGTCATTGTGCATGGTAGCCACTCTGTGCCACTACTAAATGAATGTCTTTGTCCTTGCTAGTCGATACGAGTATTCCCAAACTATTGTTCCCCCCTCTGACCATTTGTGACTTGTATTTTGAGTTCTCAACGTTGACCCATCATAGAGAAATGTTTCGGTCATGGTCAGTGACATATGCCTATTTGGTTGGTCATTGTGCATGGTAACCACACCATACCACTACTTGTTGAAGGCCTTTGTACTTGCTTATCACCAAAACGCATTCCCAAACCATTGTTTCCCCCTTTGACCATTTGTGACTCATATTATGAGGTGTCAATGCTGACCACACATAGTGAAATTATTTGGTCATGGTCAATGACATATACCTACTTTAGTTGGTCATTCTGCAGGCTAGCCACAAAAAACCACTACTTATTAAAAGACTTTGTACTTGCTAGTCAATAACTAGTATTCTAAATCCATCGTTGACAGCTGGAGCAAGGCCAAGACAACTGGATCAAGCCCAAGACAACTGGAGCAAGGCCAAGACAACTAAAGCAAGCCCAAGACAAATGGAGCAAGGCCAAGACAACTGGAGCAAGCCCAAGACAACTGGAGCAAGGCCAAGAAAACTGGAGCAAGGCAAAGACAACTGGAGCAAGCACAAGACAACTGGAGCAAGTCCAAGACAAATCGGCAAGGCCCAAGACAACTGGAGCAAGCCCAAGACAGCTGGAGCAAACCCAAGACAAGTGGAGCAAGGCCACGACAACTGGAGCAAGGCCAAGACAACTGGAGCAAAGCAAAGACAACTGGAGCAAGCCAAAGATTACTGGGTTTGGCCCAAGACAACTGGAGCGATGCCAATACAACTAGAGCAAGGCCAATACAACTAGAACAAGCCCAAGACAACTGGGGAAAGCCCAAGACAGCTGAAGCAAACCCAAGCCAACTGGAGCTATGCCAAGACAGCTCAAGCAAGCTCAAGACAACTTGAGCATGGCCAATTTAACTGGAGCAAGCCCAAGACAACTAGAGCAAGCTGAAGACAACAGGAGCAAGCCCAAGAGAACTGGAGCAAACCCGAGAGAACTGGGGCAAGTCCAAGACAACTGGAGCAAGGCCAAGACAACGGGAGCACGGCCAAGACAACTAGAGCAAGGCCAGGACATCTGGAGCAAGTCCAAGACAACTGGAGTAAGCCCAAGACAGCTGGAGCAAGCCCAAGACAACTGGATCAAGGCCAAGACACCTGGAGCAAGGCCAAGACAACTAGAGCAAGGCCAAGACAACTGGAGCAAGGCCAAGACATCTGGGGCAATCACAAAACTACTGGAGCAAGGCCAAGACAACTGGAGCAAGAACAAGAGAACTGGAGCAAGGCCAAGACAACTGGAACAATCACAAGACTACTACAGCACGGAGAAGACAACTATAGCAAGGCCAAAACAACTGGAGCATTGTCAACAAGAAAGCACAAAGACCTTCAATACATAATGACACGGCGTGGTAACCATGTACAGTGACAAACCGAAGTAGGCATATGTCACAAACCATGACCAAACGGATTTCACAGTGTGTGGTCAACGTTGAAAACTCATAACACGAGTCACAAATGGTCAGTGGTGGAAGCCATGGGTTGGGAACACTAGTTATCAACTAGCAAGTAGAAAGATTTTCAACAAGTAGTGGCACGGTGTGGCTACCATGCACAGTGACAAATCAAAGGATGCACACGTCACTGACTATAACCGAAGAAGTCCACTATGTATGGTCAACATTGACAACTCAGAACACGAGTAAAAAATGGTCAGAGGGAGAAACAATGGTTTGGGAACCATATGTAAGGACAAAGAAATTCAATACGTAGTGGCACGGTGTGGCTACTATGCACACCAAGCAACCAAACTAGGCATATGTCACCGACCATGATGAAAAGATTTCAATATGGGTGGTCAACATTAACCAACCCTAACACGAGTCACAAATGGTCACAGGTGGAAACAATGGTCTTTGAATATCAGTTATCAACTAGCAAGTAAAGCGACCTTCAATCAGTATAAGCACGGGGTGGCTACCAAGCACAATAACCGACCAAAGAAGGCATATGTACTACCTTTGACCAAAGAAATCCGCTATGTGTGGTCAGCGTTGACAACTCATAATAGGAGTCACGAATGGTCAGAGTGGGGGACATTGGTTTAAGAACACCAGGTATCAACTAGCAAGCACAAGGACGTTCAATAAGTTGTGGCACGGTGTGGATACCATGCATGATGACCAACCGGAGTAGGCATACGTCACTGACCGTGACCAAATAATGTCACTAAGTGTGGTAAACTTTGACAACTCATAACACAAATCACAAATGGTCAGGGTGGAAGATAATGGTTTGTGAATACTAGTTATCGACTAGCAAGTACAAATACCTTCAATATGTAGTGGCACAGTGTGGCTACAATGCACAGTGACCAACCAAAGTATGCAGATGTCACTGACCATGACCAACGAATTTCACTTCATGTGGTCAGCGTTGACAACTCACAACACGTCACTGATAGTAAGAGGGGGGTAACAATGGTTTGGGAACACTAGTCATCAACTAGAAAGCGCAACGACCTTCAATACGTAGTGACACGGCGTGGTAACCACGTACAGTGACAAACCAAACTAGGCATATGTCACTAACCATGACCAAAGAGTTTCAATATGGGCGGTCAACGTTGAAAACTCATCACATGAGTCACAAATGGTCTAAGGGGGAAACAGTGGGTTAGGAACACTAGTTATCAGCTAGCAAGTATGAAGAACTTAAACAAGTAGTGGCACGGTGTGGCTAGCTTGCACAGTGACCAACCAAAGGATGAATACGTCACTGACTATGACGGAAGAAGTCCACTATGTGTGGTCAACATGGACAACTCATAACACGAGTCACGAATGGTCAGAGGGAGGGACAATGGTTTGGGAACCATATGCATGGACTAGAGAGGACAAATAACTTCAATACATAGTGGCACAATGTGGCTACTATGCACACCAAACAACCAAAGTGGGCATATGTCACTGGCCATGACCAAATAATTTCAATATGGGTGGTCAACGTTCACCAACCATAACACAATTCACAAACGGTCTGAGGGGGAAACAGTGGTCCGGGAATGTCAGTTCTCAACTAGCAAGTACAATGACCTTCAATCGGTAGTAGCACGGTGTGGCTACCATGCACAATGACCGACCAAAGAAAGAATATGTACTGCTTTGACCAAAGAAATCCGCTGTGTATGGTGAACGTTGGCAACTCATAATACGAGTCACAAATAGTCAGAGGGGGAAACAATTGTCTGGGAACACCAGGTATCAGCTAGCAAGCACAATGACCTTCAGCATGGTGTGGCGCGGTGTGGATACCATGCACGATGACCAACCATATGTCACTGACCATGACCAAAGAATGTCACCATGTGTGGTAAACTTTGACAACTCATAACACGAGTCACAAATGGTCAGAGTGGAAGATAATGGTCTCTAAATACTAGTTATCAACTAGAAAGTACAAATACCTTCAATATGCAGTGGCACAGTGTGGCTACAATGCACATTGACCAACCAAAGTATGCATATGTCACTGACCATGAACACAGAATTTCACTTCATGTGGTCAATGTTGACAACTCAAAACACGACTCACAGATATTCAGAGGGGCTAACAATGGTTTGGGAACTCTAGTTATCAAATAGAAAGCACATAGACCTTCGATACCTAGTGACACGGCATGGTAACCATATACAGTGACAAACCAAAGTAGGCATATGTCGCTAACCATGACCAAAAGATTTTTATTGTGTGTGGTCAACGTTGAAAACGCATAACACGGGTCAAAAATGGTCAGAGGGGGAAACAATGGGTTGGGAACACTACCTATCAACCAGCAAGTACAAATACCTTCGACGAGTAGTCACATGGTATGGCTAGCGTACACAGTGACCAACCAAAGGATGCATGCGTCGCTGACTATGACGGAAGAAGTCCACTGTGTGTGGTCAACGTTGACTACTCATAACACGAGTCAAAAATGGTCAGAGGGAGAGACAATGGTTTGGGAACCATATGTATCAACTAGAAAGGGCAAAGAACTTCAATGCGTAGTGGCACGGTGTGGCTATTATGCACACCAAACAACCAAACTAGGCATATGTCACTGATCATGACTAGAGAATTTCAACATGGGTGGTCAACGTTGGCAAACCATAACACGAGTCATAAACGGTCAGGACAGGAAACAAAGCTATGGGAATATCAGTTTCCAATTAGCAAGTACAACGATATTCAGTCAGTAGTAGCACGGTGTGGCTACCATGCACAATGACCGACCACATTAGGCATATGTACTGCCTTTGACCAAAGAAATTCGCTGTGTGGTCAACGCTGACAACTCATCATACGAGTCACAAATGGTCCAAGGGGGAACCAATGGTTTTGGAACACCAAGTATAAAATAGCAAGCACAAGGGGCTTCCATACGTTGTGGCATTGTATGGATACCATGCACGATGACCAACCAAAGAAGGCATATGTCACTGATCATGAGCAAATCATGTCACTAAGTGTGGTAAACTTTGACAACTCATAACACGAGTCATAAATGGTCAAGTGGAAAACAGTGGTTTGTGAATACTAGTTATCGAGTAGCAAGTACAAAAACCTTCAATATGTAGTGGCACAGCGTGGCTACCATGCACAATGACCAACCAGAATATGCATATGTCACTGACCATGACCAACGATTTTCACTTTGATATTCAGAATGGGTAACAATGGTTCGGGAGCACTAGCTATCAACTAGAAAGCAGAGAGACATTCAATACGTAGTGACACAACCTGGTAACCATGTACAGTGACAAACCAAAGTAGGCACATGTCACTAACCACGACCGAAAGAATTTCACTGTGTGTGGTCAACGTTGAAAACGCATAACACGGGTCACAAACGGTCAGAGGGGGAAACAATGGGTTGGGAATACTAGTTATCAACTAGCAAGTACAAATACCTTCAACAAGCAGTGGCACGATATGGCTAGCGTGCACAGTGACCAACCAGAGGACACATACGTTTACGACTATGACCAAAGAAGTCCACTATGTGTGGTCAACATTGACAACTCATAACACGAGTCACAAATGGTCAGAGGGAGAGACAATGGTTTGGGAACCCTATGTATTGAGTAGAAAGGACAAAGAACTTCAATACGTAGTGGCATGGTGTGGCTACTATGCACACCAAATAACCAAACTAGGCATATGTCACTGACCATGACCAGAGAATTTCAATATGGGTGGTCAACGTTCACCAACCATAACACGTGTCACAAATGGTCAGAGGGGGAAACAATGGTTTGGGAATATCAGTTCTCAACTAGCAAGTACAGTGCCCTTCAATCAGTAGAAGCACGGTGTGGCTACCATGTACAATGACCGACCAAAGTAGGCATATGTACTGCCTTTGACCAAAGGAATCCGCTCTGTATGGTCAACATTGACAACTCATGATACGAGTCACAAACAGTCAGAATGGGAACAGTTGTTTGGGAACACCAGATATCAACTAGCAAGCACAATGACCTTCAATACGTTGTGGCACGGTGTGGATACCATGCACGATGACCAACCTAGGTATGCATATGTCACTGACCATGACCGAAGAATATCACCATTTGTGGTAAACTTTGACAGCTCATAACACAAGTCACATATGGTCAGAGTAGAAGATAATGGTTTCTAAATACTATTTATCGACAAGCAAGTACAAATACCTTCAATATGATGTGGCATAGTGTGGGTACAATGCACAGTGACCAACCAAAGTACGCATATGTCATTGACCATGACCAAATGATTTCACTTCATGAGGTCAATGTTGACAACTCAAAACACGAGTCACAGATATTCAGAGGGACTAACAACGGTTTTGGAATACTAGCTATCAATTAGAAAGCACAAAGACATTCAATATGTAGTGACAGAGCGTGGTAACCATGTACAGGGACAAACCAAACTAGGCATATGTCACTAAGAATGACCAAGCGGATTTCATAGTGTTTGGTCAACGTTGAGAACTCATAACATGAGTCAGAAATGGTTAGTGGGGGAAACCATGGGTCGGGAACACCACTTATCAAATAGCAAGTAGAAAGATTTTCAACAAGTAGTAGCACGGTGTGCCTAGCGTACACAGTGACCAACCAAAGAATGCATACGTCACTGACTATGACCGAAGAAGTCCACTATGTGTGGTCAACATTGAAAACTCATAACACGAGTCACAAATGATCAGAGGGAAAGACAATGGTTTGGGAACCCTATGTATCGACTAGAAAGGGCAAACAACTTCAATACGTAGTGGCACGGTGTGGCTAATATGCACACCAAACAACCAAACTAGGCATATGTCACTGACCATGACCAGAGAATTCAAAAATGGGTCGTCAACGTTGACCAACCATAACACGAGTCACAAATGGTCAGGGCAGGAAACAATGGTATGTGAATATCAGTTCTCAACTAGCGAGTACAACGCCCTTCAGTCAATAGTAGCACAGTGTGGCTACCATGCACAATGACCGACCAAAGAAGGCATATGTACTGCCTTCGACCAAAGAAATCCGCTGTGTGTGGTCAACGTTGACAACTCATAATACGAGTCACAAATGGTTCGAGGGGGAAACAATGGCTTGGGAACACCAAGTATCAAATAGCAGGCACAAGGAGCTTCAATACGTTGTGGCACGGTGTGGATACCATGGACGATGATCAACCAAAGTAGGCATATGTCACTGACCATGACGAAATAATGTCACTAAGTGTGGTAAACTTTGACAACTCATAACACGAGTCACAAATGGTTAGGGTGGAAGATAATGGTTTTTTAATACTAGTTATCGACTAGCAAGTACAAATACCTACAACATGTAGTGGCACAGTATGGCTACAATGCACAGTGACCAACCAAAGTATGCATATGTCACTGACCATGACCAAAGAATTTTACTTCATGTGGTCAACATGTACAACTCACAACACAAGTCACGGATAGTGAGAGGGGGCTAACAATGGTTTGGGAACACTAGCTGACAACAAGAAAGCACAAATACCTTCGATACCTAATGACACGGTATGGTAACCATGTATAGTGACAAACCAAAGTAGGCATATGTCACAAACCATGACCAAACGGATTTCACAGTATGTGGTCAACATTGAAAACTCATAACACGAGTCACAAATGGTCAGTGGGGGAAACCATGGGTTGGGAACACTAGTTGCTAACTAGCAAGTAGAAAGGTTTTCAACAAGTAGTGGCACGGTGTGGTTAGCGTGCACAGTGACCAACCAAAGGATGCACACGTCACTGACTATGACCGAAGAGGTCCACTATGTGTGGTCAACATTGACAACACATAACACGAGTCACGAATGGTCAGAGGGAGAGACAATGGTTTGGGAACCCTATGCATGGACTATAAAGGACAAATAACTTCAATATGTAGTGGCACGGTGTGGCTACTATGCACACAAAACAACCAAACTAGGCATATGTCACTGACCATGACCAAATAATTTCAATACGGGTGGTCAACGTATATCGACCATAACACGAGTCACAAACGGTCAGAGGGGGAAACAATGGTCCAGAAATATCAGTTCTCAACTAACAAGTATAACAACCTTCAATCATTAGTAGCACGGTGTGGCTACCATGCACAATGACGGACCAAAGTAGGCATATGTACTACCTTTGACCAAAGAAATCCGCTGTGTATGGTCAACGTTGGCAACTCATAATACGAGTCACAAATAGTCAGAGGGGGAAAACAATTGTTTGGGAACACCTGGTATCAACTAGCAAGCATGATGACCTTCAGTATGTTTTGGCACGGTGTGGATACCATGCACGATGACCAAACATATGTCACTGACCATGACCAGAGAATGTCACCATGTGTGGTAAACTTTGACAACTCATAACACAAGTCACAAATGGTCAGAGTGGAAGATAATGGTTTCTAAATACCACTTATCGACTATCAAGTATAAACACCTTCAACATGCAGTGGCACAGTGTGGCTATAATGCACAGTGACCAACCAAAGTATGCATATGTCACTGACCATGACCAAAGAATTTCACTTCATGCTGTAAATATTGACAACTCACAACACGAGTCACAGATATTCAGAGAAGGTAACAGTGGTTTGGGTACACTAGCTATCAACTAGAAAGCACCAAGACCTTTCATACGTAGTGAGACGGCGCGGTAACCATGTAGAGTGACAAACCAAAGCAGGCATATGTCACTAACCATGACCAACAGAATTTCACAGTGTGTGGTCAACGTTGAAAATGCATAACACGAGTCACAAATGGTCAGAGGGGGAACCAATGGGTTGGGAACACTAGTTATCAACTAGCAAGTACAAAGACCTTCAACAAGCATTGGCACGGTATGGCTAGCGTACATAGTGACCAAACAAATGATGCATACGAAACTGACTATGACCAAAGATGTCCATTATGTGTGGTCAACATTGACAACTCATAACACGAGTCACAAATGGTCAGAGGGAGATATAATGGTTTGGGAACCCTATGTATCGACTAGAAAGGGCAAAGAACTTCAATACGTATCGGCACGGTGTGGCTAGTATGAACACTGAACAACCAAACTATGCATATGTCACTGATCATGACCAGACAATGGGTGGTCAACGTTGGCCAACCATAAGACGAGTCATAAATGGTCAGGAGAGGAAACAATGCAATGGGAATATCAGTTTTCAACTAGCAAGTAAGACCTTCAGTCAGTAGTAGCACGGTGTGGCTACCATTCGCAATAACTGACACAAGTAGGCACATGTACTGCCTTTGACCAAATAAATCCGCTTTGTGGTCAATATTGACAACTCATAACACGAGTCACAAATGGTCAGAGGGGGAAACAATGGTTTTGGAACACCAAGTATCAAATAGCAAGCACAAGGGGCTTCAATACGTTGTGGCACGGTATGGATACCATGCACAATGACAAACCAAATGAGGCATATGTCACTGACCATGACCAAACAATGTCACTAAGTGTAGTAGACTTTGACAATTCATTACACGAGTCACAAATGGTGAGAGTGGAAGACAATGGTTTGTGAATACTAGTTATTGAGTATCAAGTACAAATGCCTTCCATATGTAGTGGCACAGCGTGGCTACCATGCACAGTTACACGCCAAAGTATGCATATGTCACTAACCATGACCAACGAATTTCACTTCGATATTCAGAGGGGGTAACAATGGTTTGGGAACACAAGCTATCAATTAGAAAGCACAGAGACGTTCAATACGTAGTGACACAATGTGGCAATGATGTAGTGCGACAAACCAAAGTAGGCACATGTCACTAAGGATGACCAAAACAATTTCACAGTGTGTGGTCGACGGTGAAAACTCATAACAGGAGTCACAAATGGTCAGAGGGGGAAACAATGGGTTGGGAACGCTAGTTATAAACTAGCAAGTACAAAGACCTTCAACAAGCAATCGCACAGTATAGCTAGCGTGCATAGTGACCAACCAAAGGATGCATACGTTGCTGACTATGACTGAAGAGGTCCACTTTGTGTGGTCAACATTGACAACTCATAACACGAGTCACAAATGGTCAGAGGGAGAGTCAATGGTTTTGGGAACCATATGCATCGCATAAAAAGGTCAAAGAACTTCAATACGTAGTGGCACGGTGTGGCTGCTATGCACACCAAATAACCAAACTAGGCATATGTCACTGACCATGACTAAAGAATTTCAACATGGGTGGTCAACGTTCACCAACAATAACACGTGTCACAAACGGTCAGAGGGGGGAACAATGGTCTGGGAATATCAGTTCTCAACTAGCAAGTAAAGCAACCTTCAATCAGTATAAGCTTGATGTGGCTACCATGCACAATGACCGACCAAAGTAGGCATATATACTGCCTTTGACCAAAGAAATCCGCTGTGAGTGGTCAATGCTGACAGCTCATGATATGAGTCACAAATGGTCAGAGGGGGAGACAATGGTTTGGGAACACCAGGTATCAACTAGCAAGCACAAGGACCTTCAATAAGTTGTGGCATGGTGTGGATACCATGCACGATGACCAACCAAAGTAGGCATATGTCACTGACCATGACCTAGTAATGTCACAAAGTGTGGTAACCTTTGACAACCCATAACACGAGTCACAAATTGTCAAGGTGGTACATAATGGTTTATGAATACTAATTATCCACTCGCAAGTACAACTACCTTCAATACATAGTGGAACAACGTGGCTACCATGTACAGTGACCAACCCAAGTATGCATATGTCACTGACCATGACCAACAAAATTCACTTCATGTGGTCAGCGTTGACAACTCACAACACGAGTCACAGATAGTCAAAGGGGGGTAACAATGGTTTGGGAACACTAGCTATTAACTAGAAAGCACAAATACCTTTAATATGCAGTGACACAGTTAGGTAACCATGTACAGTGACAAACCAACGTAGGCATATGTCACTAACCATGACCAAACGAATTTCACAGTGTGTGGTCAATATTGAAAACTCATAACACGAGACACATATGGTCAGAGGGGGAAACAATGGGTTCGGAAGACTAGTTATCAACTCGCATGTACGAAGAACTTCAACAAGTAGTGGCACGGTTTGGCTAGCGTACACAGTGACCAACTAAATGATGAATACGTCACTGACTATGACCGAAGAAATCCATTATGCGTGGTCAACATTGTCAACTCATAACATGAGTCACATATGGTCAAAGGGAGAGACAATGGTTTGGGAACCCTATGCATGGACAAGAAAGGACAAATAACTTCAATAAATAGTGGCATGGTGTGGCTACTATGCATACCAAACAACCAAACTAGGCATATGTCACTTACCATGACAAAAGAATTTCAATACGGGTGGTCAACGCTCACAATCCATAACATAAGTCACAAATGGTCAGAGGGGGAAACAATGGTTTCTGAATATTATTTTCTAACTAGCAAGTACAACGACCTTCAGTAAGTAGTGGCCTGGTGTGGTTACCATGCACAATGACCGACCAAAATAGGCATATGTACTGCCTTTGAGCAAAGAAGTCTGCTGTGTGTGGTGAGCGTTGAAAACCCGTAAAACGAGTCTCAAATGGTTAGAGGGGGAAACAATGGTTTGGGAACACCAGGTATAAACTAGCAATCACAGGGACCTTCAATAAGTAGTGGCACGGTGTGGCTACCATGTACAATGACCAGCCAAAGTAGGCATGTATCACTGACCATGACCAAAGACTTTCACTATGTGTGGTCAATTTTGACAACTCATACCACGAGTCACAAATGTTCAAAGGGGGACACAATGGTTGGTGGATGATAGTTATTGACTAGTAAATACAAAATCCTTCGATATGTAGTGGCACAGTGTGGCTACCATGCACAATGACCAACCAAAGTATGCATATGTCACTGACCATGACCAAAGAATTTCACTTCACGTGGTCAACGTTGACAAATGACAACAAGAGTCACAGATAGTCAGAGGGGGTAAAAATGGTTTGGGAACACTGGCTATTAACTAGAAAGCACAAAGACCTTCATTACGTAGTGACACAGCGTGGCAACCATGTATACTGACAAACCAAAGTATGCATATGCCACTAAACATGACCAAAAGAAATTCGCAGTGTGTGGTCATTGTTGAAAACTTAGAACTCGAGCCACGAATGGTCAGAGGGGGAAACAATGGGTTTTGAACACTAGTTATCAACTAGCAAATACAAAGACCTTCAACATGTAGTGGCACGATGTGGCTAGCGTGCACAGTGACCAACAAAACTAGGTATATGTCACTGACCATGACCAAAGAATTTCAGTATGGGTGGTCAGCGTTCACAACCCATAACACAAGTCACAAATGGTCAGAGAGGGGAATCAATGGTTTGGAAACACTAGGTATCGACAAGCAAGTACAAAGACTGTTCGTATGTATTGGCACGGTGTGGTTACTATGCATACTGAACAACCAAACTAGGCATATGTCACTGACCATGACCAAGGAAGTTTTCCATAATGGGTGGTTAACGTTCACAAACCAGAACAAGAGTAACAAATGGTCAGAGGGGGAAACAATGGTTTTCGAATATTAGTTTTCAACTAGCAAGTACAACAACCATCAACAAGTAGTAGCACGGTGTGGCTACCATGCACCATGACCGACCAAAGAAGGCATATATATTGCCTTTGACCCAAGAAATCCACTGTGTGTGGTCAACATTGAAACTCCTTATACGAGTCACAAACAGTCAAAGGGGGAAACAATGGTCTGGGAGCACCAGGTGTCAAATAGCAAGCACAGGGACCTTCAATAAGATGTGGCACGGTGTGGCTACCATGTACAATGACCGGCCAAAGAAGGCATGTGTCACTGACCATGACCAAAGAATGTCACTATGTGTGGTCAACTTTGACAACTCATAACACGAGTCACAAATGGTCGGAGGGGAAAACAATGGTCTGTGAACACTAGTTATCAATTAGCGAGTACAAAGACCTTCAACATGCAGTGGCACAGTGTGGCTACCATGCACAGTGACCAGCCAAAGGATGCATATGTGACTGACAATGACCAAAGGATTTCACTTCATGTGGTCAACGTTGACATCTCACAACAAGAGTCACAGATAGTCAGCTGGGGTAACAATGGTTTGGTAACACTGGCTATCGACTAGAGAGCACAAAGACCTTCTGTACACAGTGACACGGCGTGGCAACAATGTAGAGGGACAGACCAAAGTAGGCATATGCCAGTAAGCATGACCAAAAGAATTTCACAGTGTGTGGTCAACGTTGAAAATTCAGAACACGAGTCACAAATGGTCAGAGGGGGAAACAATGGGTTGGGAACACTAGTTAACTACGGCGCAACTAGGGCGCAAATAGGGCCTAGCTAGTGCCAAACAGAGGCGCAACTAGGACGCAACTAGGGCGCAAGAAGGGCACAACAAGGGCACAAGTAGGACGCAACCAGGACGCAAGTAGGGTGCAGTTAGGGCACAACTAGGGCGCAACTAGGGCGTAAGGAGGGCGCAACTAGGGTCCAACTACGACGCAACTAGGTCGTAGCTTGTGCTCAACTGAGGCGCAACTAGGACGCAACTAGGGCGCAAGTAGGACGCAAGTAGGGCGCAAGTAGGGTGCAAGCATGGTGCAACTAGGGCAAAACTAGGACGTAACTAGGGCATAGCTAGTGACTAAGTGAGGCGCAACTAGGGCGCAACTAGGGCGGAACTAGGGTGCAACTAGGGCGCAAGTAGGGCGTACGTAGGGCACAACTAGGGCGCAACTAGGGCTCAACTAGGGCGCAACTAGGGTGTAAGTAGGACGTAGCTAGTGTCCAACTGACGCGCAACTAGGACACAATAAGGTTGCCACTACAGCGCAAGTAGCACGCAACAAGAGCACAACTAGGGCGCAACTAGGGTGCAACTAGGGTGTAGCCAGTGCCCATCTGAGGAGCAACTATGACGCAAGTAGGGCACATGCAGGGTGCAACTAGGACGCAACTAGGGCGCAACTATGGCGCAACTAGGGCATAGCTAGTACCCAACTAAGGCACAAATAACACGCAACTAGGGCGCAACCAGGGCGTAGCTAGTGTCCATCCAAGGTGCAACTATGCCACAACTAGGGCGCAATTAGGATGCAACTAAGGCGCAACTAGGGCGGAAGTAGGGCGCAAGTATGGTGCAAGTAGGGCGCAACTAGGACGCAACTAGGGCACAACTAGGGTGCAACTAGGGCGTAGCTCGGGCGTAGCTAGTACTTAACTGAGGCGTAACAAAGGTGCAAATAGGGTGCAAGTAGGGCGCAACAAAAGCGCAAGTAGGACACAATCATGGCGCAAGTAGGGTGCAAGAAGGGTACAAGTAGGGCACAATTATGGGTGCAACTTGGGAGCCTCAGTCATGCACTAGTTATGCCCTACTTGCATCATAGTTGCACCCTAGTTGCACCCTAATTGCACCCTTCTTACGCCCTAGTTGCGTCCTAGTTGTGCCTTAGTTGCGCCCTAGTTGTGTCCTACTTACGTCCTACCTACGTCCGACATGCACCCTAGTTGCGCCCTAGTTGCGCCTCAGTTGGGTACTAGCTACGCCCTAGTTGCACCCTAGTTACGCCCTAGTTGCACCCTACTTACACCCTGCTTGCGCCCTAGTTGCGCCCTAGTTGCACCCCACTTGCGCCCTTCTCACGCCCTAATTGTACCCTAGTTACGCCTTAGTTACACCCTAATTGTGCCCTAGTTGTACCCTACTTATGCCCTAGTTGCGCCCTAGTTACGCCCTAACTGCACCCTAGTTGCGTCCTAGTTGCACCCTGCTTGCACCCTAGTTGCGTCCTACTTGCGCCCCAGTTGCGCCCTAGTTGCACCTCAGCTTGGCACTAGCTATGCCCTATTCGTGCCCTAGTTGTACCGTAGTTGCACCCTAGTTGCATCCTAGTTGCACCTTGCTTGCACCCTACTTGGGCCCTAGTTGTGCCCTAGTTGCGCTCAAGTTGTACCCATAGTTGTGCCCTACATGCACCCTTCATACACCCTACTTGCGCCATGATTGCGTCCTACTTGCGCATTAGTTGCGCCCTACTTGCACCCTATTTGCACCTCTGTTGCGCCTTAGTTGAGCACTAGCTACGCCCGAGCTACACCCTAGTTGCACCCGTAGTTGCGCCATAGTTGCACCCTACTTGCTACATACTTGCGCCATACTTGCACCCTACTTACACCCTGGTTGCGCCCTAGTTGTACCCTACTTGCACTCTTCTTGGGTCCTAGATGCGCCTTAGATGTGCCCTAGTTGCACCCTTGTTGCGCCCTAGTTGGGCTCTAGTTGCGCCTCATTTGGGCACTAGCTATGCCCTAGTTGCGCTCTAGTTGTGCCCTAGTTACGACCTAGTTGCGCCTTTTTTTCGCCCTACTTGCGCCCTAGTTGCGTCCAGGTTGCGCCATAGTTCTACCTCAGTTGGGCACAAGCTACGCGCTAGTTGCGCCCTTGTTGTACCATAGTTTTGCCCTACTTGCTTCCTAGGTGTGCCCTAGTTGCCCCCTAGTTGCGCCTCAGTTGGACACTAGATACAACCTAGTTGCAAAATGATCATCGCACCCTAGTTGTGCCCTAGTTGTGTCCTAGTAGCGTCCTAGTTGCACCCTACTTTCACCCGAATTGTGCCCTAGTTGCGTCCTCCTTGTACCCTACTTGTGCCCTACTTACACCCTAGTTGCACCCTAGTTGTGCTCTAGTTTCACCCTACTTACGCCCTACTTACGCCCTACTTGTACCCTAGTTGCGCACGAATTGTACCCTAGTTGTGACCTAGGTGCGCCTCAGTTGGGAACAAGCTATGCTCTAGTTGCGTTCTAGTTGCGCCCTAGTTACACCCTAGTTTCTCCCTTCTTGCGCCCTACTTGCGTTCTACTTGCGCCTTAGTTGCGCCCCTAGTTGCGCCCTACTTTTACCCTACTTATACCCCAGTTGTACTCCAGTTATACCCTAGTTGCGCCCTACTTTTACCCTGCTTGCCCCTAGTTGCACCCTAGTTGCACCATAGTTGTGCCCTAGTTACGCCATAGTTGTGTCCTAGTTGCACCCTAGTTGCGTCCTAACTGCGTCCTACTTGCACCCTAGTTGTACCCTAGTTGCACCCTACTTGCTCCCTAATTGCGCCCTAGTTGCGCCTTAGTTGGGCACTAGCTACGTCCTAGGGCGCAACTAGGGTGCACCTAGTTGCATCCTAATTGTACCTTAAGTGCACCCTACTTGCATCCTACTTGCGACCTAGTTGCGCCCTACTTGCGTCCTACTTGCACCCGACTTGCACAACTAGGGCGCAACTATGGTGCAACTAGTTGCATCCTAATTGCACTTTAGTTGCACCCTACTTGCATCCTAATTGCACCCTAGTTGCACCCTACTTGCATCCTATTTGCGCCCGACTTGCGCCCTAGTTACGCCTCAGTCGGGCACTGGCTACGCCCTAGTTGCGTCCTAGTTACATCCTAGTTGCACCCTACTTGCACCCTACTTACGCCCTAGTTGCGTCCTAGTTGCACCCTGGTTGCGCCTGAGTTGCGTCCTACTTGCGTCCTACTTGAGCTCTAGTTGCACCCTAGTTTCACCCTAGTTGTGCGCAACTAGGGTGCAAGTCGGGCGTTGCTAGGACGCAAGTAGGGCACAACTAGTGTGCAATTAGGGTGCAATTAGGGTGCAACTACGGCACAACTAGGGTGCAACTAGGGCGCAACTAGGGTACAAGTAGGCCGCAACTAGGGTGCAACTTGGATGCAACTAGGGTACAACTAGGCCGCAACTAGGGCGCAAGAAGGCCGCAAGTAGGGTACAACTAGGACGTAACTAGGGTACAAGTACGGCACAAGTAGGACGCAACTAGGGCACAACTAGGGTACAACTAGGGCGTAACTAGGGCGTAGCTCGTGACCAACTGAGGCCCATATAGGACGCAACTAGGGTGCAACGTGGATTCAACTAGGGCGTACGTAGGACGTCAGTAGGACGTAAGTAGGGTGCAACTAGGGCACAACTAAGGTGCAGCTAGGATGTAGCTAGTGCCCTACTAAGAAGTAACTAGAAGGCAACTAGGGTGCAAGAACGGCACAACTAGGATGCAAGGTGGACGCAACTAGGGCTATAGTAGGACACAAGTAGGGCACAACTAGGGCGAGTTGCTTGCAAGTGGTTGCGAGTGGTTGCAACCAATTGCAAGTGGTTGCAAGTGGTTGCAAGTGGTTAAAAGTGGATACAAGTGGTTGCAAGTGGTTGCAACCACTTGCAACCACTTGCAAGCACCTGCAATCACTCAAAACCACGCACAACCACTCGCAACCACTCGCAACCACTTGCAAGCACTCGCAACCGTTTGCAATGACTTGCAACCACTCATAACCACTTGCAACCACTCACAACCAGTCGCAACCACTCGCAACCACTCGCAACGACTTGCAACCACTCACTCGCTACCGCTTGCAAACACTCACAACCACTCGCAACCACTCGCAATCTCTTGCAGCCACTTGCAACCACCCACAACCACTCACAACCACTTGCAAGCACTCCCAAACACTTGCAAACACTCAAACCCACTCACAAAACTTGCATCCACTCGCAACAACTTGCAACCACTCGTATCCGCTTGGAACCACTGGCAACCACTCGCAACCACTGGCAACCACTCGCAACCACTCACAACCACTCACAACCACTTGCAAGTTATCGCAACCACTCGCAACCACTCGAAAACACTCACAACCACTTGCAACCACTCGCAGCCACTCGCGACCACTCGTAACCACTTGCAACCACTCGCAACCACTCGCAATGACTCGCAGCCACTCGCAGCCACTCGCAACCACTCACAACCACTCGCAACAACTTGCAACCACTCAACCACTCGAAACAACTCACAGCCACTTGCAAGCACTCGCAACCTCTTGCAACCACTTGCAACCACTCACAACCACTCGCAACCACTCTCAACCACTCGCAACCACTTGCAACCACTTGCATCCATTCGCAACCACTTGCAACCACTCAAAACCACTCGCAACCAAAAGCAACCACTCCCAACCACTTGCAACCACTCGCAACCACTCGCAACCACTCGCAACCACTCGCAACCACTTGCAACCACTCGCAATCGCTCGCAACCACTTGCAACCACTCGCAACCACTCGCAATGACTCGCAACCACTCGCAACCACTCGCAACCACTTGCAACCACTTGCATCCACTCGCAACCACTTGCAACCACTCGCAACCATTCGCAACCACTTGCAACCTCTCAAAGCCACTCGCAACCACTCGCAACCACTCGCAACGACTCGCAACCACTCACAACCACTTGTAACCACTCACAACCACTTGCAACCACTTGCAACCACTCGCAACCACTCGCAACCACTTGCAACCACGTGCAACCACTAGCAACCAGTCGCACCATTCCCAACCACTCGCAACCACTCAAAACCCCTCGTAACCACTCGCAACCACCTGCAAGCACTCACAACCACTTGCAAGCATTCGCAACCACTCGCAAGTATTTGCAACCACGTGCAACCACTTGCAATCACTCGCAACCACTCGCAATCGCTTGCAACCACTTGCAACCACTCACAACCACTCACAACCACTTGCAAGCACTCGCAACCACTCGCAACAACTCACACCCACTCACAACCACTTGCAACCAGTCGCAACCACTCGTAACCACTCGCAACCACTCACAACCACTTGTAACCACTTGCAACCTCTTGCAACCACTTACAACCACTTAAAACCACTTGCAACCATTCGTAACCACTCACAACCACTTGCAACCACTTGCAACGACGGGCAACCACTGGCAACCACTCGCAACCACTCGCAACCACTTGCAACTACTGGCAACCACTTGCAACCACTCGCAACCACTTGCAAGCACTCGCAACCACTTGCAAAAATTCGCAACCACGCGCAACCACTCGCAACCACTTGCAACCACTTGCAACTATACGTGCATCCACTCGCAACCACTTGCAACCACGCAACCACTTGTAACCACTCGCAACCACTCGCAACCACTTGCAACCACTCGCAACAACTCGCAACCACTCGCAACTACTCGCAACCACTCGCAACTACTCACAACCACTCGTAACCACCCGCAACAGCTCGCAACCACTCCCAACCACTCGCACCCACTCGCAACCACTCGCAACCACTCGCAACAAGTTGCAACCACTTACAAGCACTCACAACCACTTGCAAGCACTCACAACCACTCCTAACCACTCGCAACCACTTGCAACCACTCGAAACCACTCGCAACCACTTGCAACCACTCACAACCACTTGCAACCACTTGCAACCACTCTCAACAACTCACAACCACTTGCAAGCACTCGCAACAACTCGTAACCATTTGCAACAACTTGCAACCACTCCCAACCACTCACCATCTCTCGCAACCACTCAAAATAACTCGCAACCACTTGCACCACTCGCAACCACTCACGAGCACTTGCAACCACTCGCAACCACTCGCAACCACTTGCAACCAATGGTGGACAATGGCAACCACTCGCAACTACTTGCAAGCACTCGCAACCACTTGTAAACAGTCCTAACCACTCGCAACCACTCGCAACCACTTGCAACCACTTGCACCTATTTGCAACCTCTTGCAACCGTTATTAACCATGCGCAACCACTTGCAACCACTTGCAACCACTCACAACCACTCGCAACCACTCACAACCACTCACAACCACTCGCAACCACTCGCAACCACTCGCAACCACTCTCAACCACTCACAACCACTTGCAACCAATCGCAACCACCTGCAACCACTCGTAACCACTTGTATGCACTTGCAACCACTTGCAAGCACTCACAACCACTCGCAACCACTCGCAACCACATGCAACCACTAGCAACCACTTGCAACCACTCGCAACCACTCACAACCACTCGCAACCACTCCCAACCACTTGCAACCACTCGCAGCCACTCCCAGTAACTCGCAACCACTCGCAACCACTCGCAACCAATTGCAACCACTCGTAACCAATAACAAAAACTCGCAACAACTCGTAACCCCTAGCAGCCACACCTACCCCTCGTAACCACTCGCAACCACGCGCAACCACTCGCAACCTCTCGCAACCACTCGTAACCAATAACAAAAACTCGCAACAACTCGTAACCCCTAGCAGCCACACCTACCCCTCGTAACCACTCGCAACCACGCGCAACCACTCGCAACCTCTCGCAACCACTCGTAACCAATAACAAAAACTCGCAACAACTCGTAACCCCTAGCAGCCACACCTACCCCTCGTAACCACTCGCAACCACGCGCAACCACTCGCAACCTCTCGCAACCACTCGTAACCAATAACAAAAACTCGCAACAACTCGTAACCCCTAGCAGCCACACCTACCCCTCGTAACCACTCGCAACCACGCGCAACCACTCGCAACCTCTCGCAACCACTCGTAACCAATAACAAAAACTCGCAACAACTCGTAACCCCTAGCAGCCACACCTACCCCTCGTAACCACTCGCAACCACGCGCAACCACTCGCAACCTCTCGCAACCACTCGTAACCAATAACAAAAACTCGCAACAACTCGTAACCCCTAGCAGCCACACCTACCCCTCGTAACCACTCGCAACCACGCGCAACCACTCGCAACCTCTCGCAACCACTCGTAACCAATAACAAAAACTCGCAACAACTCGTAACCCCTAGCAGCCACACCTACCCCTCGTAACCACTCGCAACCACGCGCAACCACTCGCAACCTCTCGCAACCACTCGTAACCAATAACAAAAACTCGCAACAACTCGTAACCCCTAGCAGCCACACCTACCCCTCGTAACCACTCGCAACCACGCGCAACCACTCGCAACCTCTCGCAACCACTCGTAACCAATAACAAAAACTCGCAACAACTCGTAACCCCTAGCAGCCACACCTACCCCTCGTAACCACTCGCAACCACGCGCAACCACTCGCAACCTCTCGCAACCACTCGTAACCAATAACAAAAACTCGCAACAACTCGTAACCCCTAGCAGCCACACCTACCCCTCGTAACCACTCGCAACCACGCGCAACCACTCGCAACCTCTCGCAACCACTCGTAACCAATAACAAAAACTCGCAACAACTCGTAACCCCTAGCAGCCACACCTACCCCTCGTAACCACTCGCAACCACGCGCAACCACTCGCAACCTCTCGCAACCACTCGTAACCAATAACAAAAACTCGCAACAACTCGTAACCCCTAGCAGCCACACCTACCCCTCGTAACCACTCGCAACCACGCGCAACCACTCGCAACCTCTCGCAACCACTCGTAACCAATAACAAAAACTCGCAACAACTCGTAACCCCTAGCAGCCACACCTACCCCTCGTAACCACTCGCAACCACCCATGACCAATCGTAAACACTACCAATCACTCACAATCACTTAGAACCACTCATAACCACTTACAACCACTCGCAACCATACGCAACCACTCGTAACTACTCGCAACCACTAAAACCCATTCGCAACCACTCGCAACCACTCACAACCACTTGCAAACAGTCGCAACCACTCACAACCACTTGCAACCACTTGCAACCACTCGCAACCACTGGTAACCACTTGCAACCACTTGCAACCATTTGCAACCACTCGCTACCACTCGCAAGAACTTGCAACCAATCACAACCACTCACAACCACTGGCAACCACTTGCAACCACCTGCAACCACTCACAACCACTTGCAACCACTTGCAACCACTCGCAACCACTCCCAACCACTCGCAACCACTCTCAACTACTCGCAACCACTTGCAACCACTCGAAGCCACTTGCAGCCACTTGCAAGTACTCCAAAACACTTGCAAGCACTAGAAACCACTCATAACCACTTGCAACCACTCGCAACAACTTGCAACCACTTGTGACCACTTAGAACCACTCGCAACCACTCGCAACAACTTGCAACCACTCGCAACCACTCACATCCACTCACAACCACTCAGAACCACTTGCCAACACTCACAACCACTCACAACCACTAACAACCACTCACAGCCACTTGCAACCACTCATAACCAATCGCAACCACTGGTAGCCACTCGCAACATCTCGCAACCACTCGCAATGGCTCGCAACCATTCGCAACCACGCGCAACCACAAACAACCACTCGCAACCACTTGCAACTACTCAACCACTCGAAATTACTAACAACCACTTGCAAGCACTCGCAATTACTTGCAACCACTTGCAACCACTGTCAAGTACTCGCAACCAATGTCATCCAATCGTAACCACTCGCAACCACTCGCAACCACTCGCAATCACTTGCAACTATTTGTAAACACTCGCAACCACTCGCAACCACTCGCGACCACTCGCAACCACTCGCAACCACTCGTAACCACTCGCAACCACTCATGACCACTCACAACCACTCGAAACCACTTGCAACCACTTGCAACCACTTGCAACCACTCACAACCACTCGCAACCACTCGCAACCACTAGCAACCACTCGCAACCAATCGCAACCACTCGCAACCATTTGCAACCACTCGCAACCACTCGCAACCACTCGCATCCACTCGCAACCACTCGCACCCACTCGCAACCACTCGCAATCACTCGCAACCACTCGCAACCGCTCACAACTACTCGTAACCACTCGCAACCACTCATGACCACTCACAACCACTCGGAACCACTCGCAACCACTCGCATCCACTCGCAACCACTCGCACCCACTCGCAACCACTCGCAATCACTCGCAACCACTCGCAACCGCTCACAACTACTCGTAACCACTCGCAACCACTCATGACCACTCACAACCACTCGGAACCACTCGCAACCACTCGCATCCACTCGCAACCACTCGCACCCACTCGCAACCACTCGCAATCACTCGCAACCACTCGCAACCGCTCACAACTACTCGTAACCACTCGCAACCACTCATGACCACTCACAACCACTCGGAACCACTCGCAACCACTCGCATCCACTCGCAACCACTCGCACCCACTCGCAACCACTCGCAATCACTCGCAACCACTCGCAACCGCTCACAACTACTCGTAACCACTCGCAACCACTCATGACCACTCACAACCACTCGGAACCACTCGCAACCACTCGCATCCACTCGCAACCACTCGCACCCACTCGCAACCACTCGCAATCACTCGCAACCACTCGCAACCGCTCACAACTACTCGTAACCACTCGCAACCACTCATGACCACTCACAACCACTCGGAACCACTCGCAACCACTCGCATCCACTCGCAACCACTCGCACCCACTCGCAACCACTCGCAATCACTCGCAACCACTCGCAACCGCTCACAACTACTCGTAACCACTCGCAACCACTCATGACCACTCACAACCACTCGGAACCACTCGCAACCACTCGCATCCACTCGCAACCACTCGCACCCACTCGCAACCACTCGCAATCACTCGCAACCACTCGCAACCGCTCACAACTACTCGTAACCACTCGCAACCACTCATGACCACTCACAACCACTCGGAACCACTCGCAACCACTCGCATCCACTCGCAACCACTCGCACCCACTCGCAACCACTCGCAATCACTCGCAACCACTCGCAACCGCTCACAACTACTCGTAACCACTCGCAACCACTCATGACCACTCACAACCACTCGGAACCACTCGCAACCACTCGCAGCCACTCGCAACCACTTGAAACCACCTGCGACCAATCGCAACCACTTGCAACCACTCGCAAGCACTTGCAACCACTCACAACCACTCACAACCACTCGCAACTACTCGCAACCACTTGCAACCACTCGCAACCATTCGCAATGACTGGCAACCAATCGTTACAACTTGCAACCACTCACAACCAGTCGCAGCCACTCGCAACCACTGGCAACCACTCGCAACCACTTGCAACCACTTGCAACCACTTGCAACAACTCGCAACCACTCGCAACTACTCGCAACCACTTGCAACCACTCGCAACCACTCGCAACCACTCGCAACCACTTGCAAGCACTCCCAAATACTTGCAAGCACTTGCAACCACTCATAGACACTTGCAACCACTCACAACACATGCAACTACTTGTATCCACTTGGAAGCACTCGCAACCACTCGGAACCACTGACAACCACTCACAACCACTCAAAACCACTTGCAAGTACTCGCAAGGACTCACAACCACTCACAACCACTCACAACCACTTGCAACCACTCGCAACCACTCACAACCACTTGCAACCACTCGCAACCACTCACAACCACACAGAACCACTCGCAACCACTCACAACCACTTGTAACCACTCACAGCCACGCGCAACCACTTGCAACCACCAGGAACCACTCGTGACCACTCGCAACCACTCGCAACCACTCGTAACCACTCCTAACCACTCACAACCACTCGTAACCACTCGCAACCACTCTCAACCACTTGCAGCTACTTGCAACCACTCGCAACCACTCGCAACCACTCGTAACCACTCCTAACCACTCACAACCACTCGTAACCACTCGCAACCACTCTCAACCACTTGCAGCTACTTGCAACCACTCGCAACCACTCGCATCCACTCGCAACCACTAGCAACCACTCACAACCACTCGCAACCAGTCGCAACCACTTGCAACCATTCGCAACAACTTTTAACCACTCGCAACCACTCGCAACCACTCGCAACAACTCACAACCGCTTGCATCCACTTGTAACCACTCACAACCACTCGCAACCACTCACAACCACTTACAACCACTTGCAATCACTCGCAACCACTCGCACCTACTTACAACCAATCCCAAACACTCACAACCACTCCCAGCCTCTCGCAACCACTCGCTCCCACTCGCAACCACATGCAACTACTCACAACCACTTGTAACCACTCGCAACCACTCGCAACAACTCACAACCACTCACAACCACTCACAACCACTCGCAACCATTGGCAACCACTCGCAACTACTGGCAACCACTCGCAATCACTCGCAACCACTCGTAACAACTCGCAACCACTCACAACCACTCGCAACTACTCGCAACCTCTCGCAACCAATCACAACCACTTGCAACCACTAGCAGCCACTCGCAACTACTCGAAAGCAGTTGCAACCACCCGTAACCACTTGCAACCACTCGCAACCACTCGCAACCACTCGCAACCACACAAAACCATTCGCAACCACTCGCAACCAATTGCGACCACTTGCAACCACTCGCAACCACTCACAACCACTTGCAACCACTCGCAACCACTCGCAACTACTCACGACCACTTGCAAGAACTCACAACCACTCGCAACCACTGACAACCATTGACAACAACTTGCAACCAATTGCAACCACTCGCAACCACTAGTAACCACTTGCAACCACTTACAACCATTCACAACCACATGCATTCACTCCCAAGCACTTGCAACTACTCACAACCACTCACAACCACTCGCAACCACTAGCAACCACTCACAACCACCCACAACCACTCATAATGACTCGTAACCACTTGCAACCACTCGCAACCACTTGCAACCACTCACAACCACTCGCAACCACTTGAAACCACTCACAATCACTTGCAACATCTTGCAACCACTCGCACCACTCGCACCCATTCGTAGCTTCTCGTAACCACTTGCAACCACTCGCAACCACTTGAAGCCACTTGCAAGCACTCCCAAACACTTGCAAGCACTCGAAACCAGTCTCAACCACTTGCAACCACAGACAACAACTTGCAACCACTCGTAACCACTTGGATCCACTCCCAACCACTCGCAACCACTCGCAACCACTCCCAACCACTCACAACCACTTGCAAACACTCACAACCATTCACAACCACTCAAAGCCACTCACATCCACTTGCAACCACTCGTAACCAATAGCAAAAACTGGTAACCATTCGCAACCACTCGCAACCACTGGCAATGACTCGCAACCACTCGCAACCACGTGCAACCACACTCAACCACTCGCAACCACTTGCAACCACTCAACCACTCAAAATTACTAACAACCACTTGCAAGCACTCGCAATCACTTGCAACCACTTGCAACAACTCGCAACTACTCGGAACCACTGTCAACCACTACCAACCACTCGCAACCACTCGCAACCACTCGCAATCACTTGCAACTATTTGAAACCCCTCGCAACCAGTCGCAACCACTCGCAACCAAACGCAACCACTCGCAACCACGCGCACCCACTCGTAACTACTCGCAACAACTTGTGACCATTCAAACAACTCGAAACCACTTGCAACCACTTGCAACTACTTGCAACCTCTCAAAACCAGTCCCAACCATTCGCAACCACTAGCAACAACTCGCAACCACTCGCAACCATTCGCATTCACTTGAAACCACTCGCTACCACTCACAATCACTCATAACCACTAGCAACCACTTGCAACCACTCACAACCATTTGCAACCACTTGCAACTACTCGCAACCACTCGCAACCACATGCAACCAATCATAACCACTCACAACCACTCTCAACCAATCCCAAGCACTCGCAACCACTCCCAACCACTCGCAACCACTCGCTTCCACTTGCAACCACTTACAACCACTCACAACCACTCGCAACCACTTGCAATCACTCACAAACAACTTGCAACCACTCGCAACCACTCCCAACTACTCGCAACCACTCGCAATCACTCACAACCACTCACAACTACTGGCAACCACTCACAACTACTTGCAACCACTCGCAGCCACTCGCAACCATTCGCAACCACTCAAAACCTACCACAATCACTTGCAACCACTCGCAACCACTTGCAACCACTCCCAACCACTCACAACCACTGGCAACCACTGGCAACCACTCGCAACCACACAAAACAGCTCGCAACCACTCTCAACCACTTGCAACCACTCGCAACTACTCGCAACCACTTGTAACCAGTCGCAACCACTCGCAACAGCTCGTAACCACTCACAACCACTCACAACCAATTGCAAGCACTCGCAACCACTCACAACCACTCACAGCTACTCACAACCAATTGCAACCACTCGCAACCACTTGCAACCACTTGTAACCACTCGCAGCCACTCGCAACCACTCGCAATCACTCACAACCACTCTAACCACTCGCAACCACTCGCGACCACTTGGAACCAGTCGCATCCACTCGCAACCACTCGCAACTACTCGCAACCACTTGTAGCCACTTACAACCACTCGCAACGACTTGCAAGCACTCACAAGCACTTGCAACCACTCACAGCCACTCACAACCACTCGCAACCACTCGCAAGCACTTGCAACTACTCGCAAGCACTTGCAACCACTTGCAACTACTCGCAACCACACGCAACCACTCGCAACCACTTGCAACCACTCGCAATCACTCGCAACCACTCGCAACCACTCACAACCACTTGCAAGCACTCCTAAACACTTGCAAGCACTCGCAACCACTCGCAACCACTTGCAACCACTCGCAATCACTCGCAACCACTCGCAACCACTCACAACCACTTGCAAGCACTCCTAAACACTTGCAAGCACTCGCAACCACTCGCAACCACTTGCAACCACTCGCAATCACTCGCAACCACTCGCAACCACTCACAACCACTTGCAAGCACTCCTAAACACTTGCAAGCACTCGCAACCACTCGCAACCACTTGCAACCACTCGCAATCACTCGCAACCACTCGCAACCACTCACAACCACTTGCAAGCACTCCTAAACACTTGCAAGCACTCGCAACCACTCGCAACCACTTGCAACCACTCGCAATCACTCGCAACCACTCGCAACCACTCACAACCACTTGCAAGCACTCCTAAACACTTGCAAGCACTCGCAACCACTCGCAACCACTTGCAACCACTCGCAATCACTCGCAACCACTCGCAACCACTCACAACCACTTGCAAGCACTCCTAAACACTTGCAAGCACTCGCAACCACTCGCAACCACTTGCAACCACTCACAACCACTTGCAACATCTTGCAACCACTCGCACCACTCGCAACAACTCGCAACCACTCGCAACCACTTGCAACCACTCGCAACCACTTGCAGCCACATGCAAGCACTCCCAAACACTTGCAAGCACTCGAAACCACTCACAACCACTTGCAACCACTGACAACAACTTGCAACCACTCCTAACCACTTGGAACCACTCACAGTCACTCACAACCACTCGCAACTACTCGCAGCCACTCACAACCACTCATTATGTCTCGCAACCACTTGCAACCACTCGCAACCACTTGCAATCACTCGCAACCACTCGCAACCACTTGGAAC
>SZWC01000630.1:142090-160281 GCA_023375785.1 Penium margaritaceum | reverse complement strand
CAACCACTCGCAACCACTTGCAACCACTCACAAATAATCACAACCAATTGCAAGCACTCTCAACAACTCACAACCACTCACAACCACTTGCAACCACTCGCAACCACTCGCAACCACTTGTAACCACTCACAACCACTCGCAACCACTCGCAACCACTCACAACCACTGGCAACCACTCGCAATCACTCGCAACCACTCGCAACCACTTACAACCACTCGCAACCACTCGCAACCACTCGCTACCACTTGGAACCACTTGCAACCACTTGCAACTACTTGCAACCACTCGCAAGCACTTGCAACCTCTCACAACCACTCGCAACCACTCGCAACAATTTGCAACCACTTGTATCCACTTGGAACCACTGGCAACCACTCGCAACCACTCGCAACCACTCACAACCACTCACAACCACTCACAAGGACTTGCAAGCACTCGCAACCATTAACATCCACTCACAACCACTGGCAACCACTCGCAACCACTCGCAACCACTCACAACCACTCACAACCACTCACAAGGACTTGCAAGCACTCGCAACCATTAACATCCACTCACAACCACTCACAACCACTTGCAATGACTCAAAACCACTCGCAACCACTCACAACCACTCGCAACCACTTGCAACCACTCATCCACTCGAAACAACTCACAACCACTTGCAAGCACTTGCAACTACTTGCAACAACTTGCAACCACTCGCAACCACTTGCAACCACTCGCAACCACTCACAACCACTTGCATCCATTTGCAACCACTTGCAACCACTCGAAACCACTCGCAACCACTCGCAACCGCTACCAGCCACTTGCAACAACTCGCAGCCATTCGTGACCACTTGCAACCACTGAAAACCACTCATGACCACTCGCAACCACTCGCAACCACTCATAACCACTCGCAACCACTCGCAACCACTCACAACCACTTGCAACCATTCGCAACCACTCCCAACCACTTGGAACCACATGCAAGCACTTGCAACCACTCACAACCATTTGCAACCATTCGCAACAACTTACAACCCCTTGTAACTACTCGCAACCACCTGCAAGCACTCACAACCACTTGCAAGCACTCGCAAGCACTCGCAACCACTCGCAACCACTTGCAACCACTCGGAATCATTCACAACCACTCGCAACCATTTGCAACCACTTGCAACCACTTGCAATCACTCGCAACCACTCACAACCGCTTGCAACCACTTGCAACCACTCACAACCACTCATAACCACTTGCAAGCACTCAAAACCACTCGCAACAACTCACAACCACTCACAGCCACTTGCAACCACTCGCAACCACTCGTAACCACTCCCAACCACTCGCACCCAGTTGCAACCATGTGCAGCCTCTTGCAACCACTCGCAACCACTTGCAACCACTTGCAACCACTCGCAACCACTCACAACCACTTGCAACCACTTGCAATGACGCGCAACCACTGGCAACCACTCGCAACCACTTGCAACCACTTGCGACCACTGGCAACCAATTGCAACCACTCGCAACCACTTTCAAGAACTCGCAACCACTTGCAACCACTTGCAACCACGCGCAACCACTCACAACCACTCGCAACCACTCGCAACCACTCGCAACCACTCACAACCATTCGCGACCACTCGCAACCACTTGCAACCACTCTCGACCACTCACAACTCCTTGCAACCACTCGCAACCACTCGCAACCACTTTGCAACCACGGAACCACACTAACCACTCTCAACCACTCACAACCACTTGCAACCACTCGCAACCACTCGCAACCAGTCGCAACCACTTATAAGCACTCACAACCAGTTGCAACCACTTGCAACCACTCACAACCACTCACAACCACTTGCAAGTACTCGCAACCACTTGCAACCACTTGCAACCACCCACAACAACTTGTAACCACTCACAACCACTCATAACCACTCGCAATCACTTGCAACCACTCGCAACCACTGACAACCTCTTGCAACAACTCAAAACAAATCACAACCACTTGCAACCACTCGCAACCACTCACAACCACTTGCAACCACTCGCAACTACTTGCAACCACTTGCAACCAATGGCAACCACTGGCAACCACTCATAACCACTTGCAAGCACTTGCAACCACTTGCAAACACTCGCAACCACTGGTAGCCACTCGTAACCACTCGCATCCACTTGCACTTATTTGAAACCTCTCGCTACCATTCACAACCACTCGCAACCACTCGCAACCCCTTACAACCACTCGGAACCACTCGCAACCACTCGCAACCACTCACAACCATTCGCGACCACTTGCAACCACTTGCAACCACTCTCGACCACTCACAACTGCTTGCAACCACTCGCAACCACTTATATGCACTCGCAACCACTTGCAAGCACTCACAACCACTCGCAACCACTCGCATCCACTTGCAACCACTTGCAACCACTCACAACCACTCACAACCACTCGCAACCACTCGCAACCACTCGTAACCACTCCCAACAACTCGCAACCACACGCAACCACTTGCAACCACTTGCAGCCACTCGCAACCAATCGCAACCATTCACAACCACTAGCAACCACTCACAACCACTTGTAACAATTCGCAAGCACTCGCAACCACTGGCAACCACTTGTTAGCACTTGCAACAACTCACAGCCACTTGCAATCACTCGCAACTACTCGCAACCACTCACAGCCACTCGTAACCACTCGCAACCACTTGCAACCACTTGGAATCACTTTCAACCACTTGCAAGCACTTGCAAGCACTTGCAACCACTCGTAACCACTCCCAAATACTTGCAATCACTCTTAATCACTCGCATCCACTCGCAACCACTCGAAGCCACTTGCAACCACACACAACCACCCGCAACAACTTGAAACCACTTGCAACTACTCGCAGCCACTCGCAACCACTTAGAACAACTCGCAACCACTCGTAACCACTCGCAACCATTCTCTACCACTCGCAACCACTTGTAACTACTTGCAAGCACTCTCAACCACTCGCAACCACTGGCAACCACTCACAACCACTCACAACCACTCGCAGCCACTCGCAACCACTCAGAACCACTCGCAACCACTTGCAACCACTCTTAACCACTCGCAACCAGTTGCAACAACTTGTAACCACTCACAACCACTTGCATCCACTGGCAACCACTCGCAACCACTGGCAACCACTAGCAACCACTCGCAACCACTCGCAGCCACTCGCAACAACTTGCAACCACTCGCAATTACTTGCAACCAATCGCAACCACTTAGAACCACAAGCAACCACTCGCAACCACTCGCAACTACTCGCAACCACTCGCAACCACTCCCAACCACTTGCAATCACTCGCAACCACTCGCAACCTCTCGCAACCACTCGCAAGCACTCGCAACCACTCGCAACCACTCGCAACCACTCGCAACTACTCGCAACCACTCGCAACCACTCGCAACCACTTGCAATCACTCGCAACCACTTATATGCACTCGCAACCACTTGCAAGCACTCACAACCACTCGCAACCACTCGCATCCACTCGCAACCACTCGCAACCACTCGCAACTACTCGCAACCACTCGCAACCACTCGCAACCACTTGCAATCACTCGCAACCACTTATATGCACTCGCAACCACTTGCAAGCACTCACAACCACTCGCAACCACTCGCATCCACTCGCAACCACTCGCAACCACTCGCAACTACTCGCAACCACTCGCAACCACTCGCAACCACTCACAACCACTCGCAACCTCTCGCAACCACTTGTAACCACACGCAACCACTCACAACCACTCGCAACCTCTCGCAACCACTTGAACCCACTCGCAACCACTTGCCACCACTCGCAACCACTCACAACCAAACGCAACCACTCGCACCCACTCGCAACCACAATACATGGTTGCCACGCTGTGTCACTACGTAGTAAAGGTCTTCGTGCTTTCTAGTTAATAGCTGGTGTTCACAAACCATTGTTACCCCCTCTGACTATCTGTGACTCTTGTTGTGAGTTGTCAACGTTGACCACACAAAGTGAAATTCTTTGGTCATGGTCAGTGACATATGCATGCTTTGGTTGGTCACTGTGTATGGAAGCCACACCGTGCCACTACATATTGAAGGTCTTTGTACTTGCTAATTGATAACTAGTATTCACAAACCATTGTTTCCCCCTCTGACCATTTGTGACTCGTGTTATGAGTTGTAAAAGTTGACCACACATACTGACATTCTTTGGTCATGGTCAGTGACACATGCGTGCTTTGTTTGATCATTGTACATTTTAGCCACACTGTGCCACTACTTATTGAAAATCGCTGTCCTTGCTAGTTGATGCCTGGTGTTCCCAGACCATTGTTTCCCCCTCTGACCATTTGTGACTCGTATTATGAGTTGTCAACGTTGACCATACACAGCAGGTTTCTTTGGTCAAACGGAGTACATATGCCTACTTTGGTCGGTCATTGTGTATGGTAGCCGCACCGTGCTATTCTTATTGAAGGTTATTGTACTTGCTAGTTGAAAACTAATATAAAAAAACCATTGTTTCCCCTTCCGACCATTTGTGACTCGTCTTATGGGTTGTGAACGTTGACCACCCATACTGCAAACATTCTTTGGTCATGGTCAGTGACATATGCCTAGTTTCGTTGTTCGGTGTGCATAGTAGCCACACCGTGCCAATACATACGAACGGTCTTTGTACTTGCTTGTTGATACCTAGTGTTTCCAAACCACTGTGTCCCCATCTGATCATTTTTGACTTGTGTTATGGGTTGTGAACGCTGACCACCCATACTGAAATTCTTTTGTCGTGGTCAGTTACATATGCCTAGTTTGGTTGGTCACTGTGCACGCTAGCCACATCGTGCCACTACTTGTTGAAGGTCTTTGTATTTGCTAGTTCATAACTAGTGCTCCCAACCCATTGTTTCCCCCTTTGACCATTTGTGACTCATGTTATAAGTTTTCAATGTTGACCACACGATGTGAAATTCTTTTGGTCATGGTTAGTGGCATATGCTTGCTTTGGTTTGTCACTATACATGGTTGCCACGCTATGTCACTACGTATTGAAGGTCGATGTGCTTTCTAGTTAATAGCCAGTATTCCCAAACCATCGTTACTCCCTCTAACTATCTGTGACTCTTGTTGTGAGTTTTCAACGTTGACCACATGAAGTCAAATTCTTTGGTCATGTTCAGTGCATATGCATACTTTGGTGGGTCGCTGTGCATGGTACCCACACCTTGCTATTGCATATTGAACGTCTTTGTACTTACTTTTCAATAACTAGTATTCACAAACCATTGTTTCCTCCTCTGACGATTTGTGACTCGTGTTATGAGTTGTCAAAGCTGAACACACGTAGTGACATTCTTTGGTCATGATCAGTGACACATGCCTTCTTTGGTTGGTCATTGTAGATGGTAGCCACATCGTGCAACTACTTATTGAAGGTCCTTGTGCTTGCTAGTTGATGCCTGGTGTTCCCAAACCATTGTTCCCCCCTCTAACAGTTTGTGACTCGTATTATGAGTTGTCAAATTGACCACAAAGAGCGGATTTCGCTGGTCAAAGGCAGTACATAAGCCTACTTTGGTTGGTCATTGTGCATGGTAGCCACACCGTGCTACTAGTTATTGAAGGTCATACTTTCTAGCTGGAAACTAGTATTCCACAATCATTGTTTCCCCCTCTGACCATTTGTGACTTGTGTTATGGGTTCTAGATATTGACCACCCATACTGAAATTCTTTGGTCATGGTCAGTGACATATGCCTAGTTTGGTTGTTCGGTGTGCATAATAGCCACATCGTGCCACTACGTATTGAAGTTCTTTGTCCTTTTTAGTAGACACATAGGGTTCCCAAACCATTGTCTCTCCCTCTCACCATTTGTGAATTGTCTTCTGAGTTGTCAATAAAGACCACACATAGTGGACTTCTTTCGTCAGAGTCAGTGACGTATGCATCCTTTGGTTGGTCACAGTGCACGCTAGCCACACCGTGCCACTACTTGTTGAAGGTCTTTGTACTTGCTAGTTGATAACTAGTATTCCTAACCCATTGTTTCCCCCTCTGACCATTTGTGACTCGTGTTATGAGTTTTCAACGTTGACCACACACTGTGCAACTCTTTTGGTCATGGTTAGTGGCATATGCCTACTTTGGTTTGTCAGTATACATGGTTGCCACACCTTGTCACTACTAACCAGAGGTCTTTGTGCTTTGTAGTTGATAGCCAGTGGTCGCAAACCATTTTGACCCCCTTTGACTATCTGTGACTCTTGTTCTGAGCTGTCAACGTTGACCACATGAAGTGAAATTCGTTTTTCATGGTCAGTGACAAATGCATACTTTGATTGGTCACTGTGCATGGTAGCCACACTGTGCAATTACATATGGAAGGTCTTTGTATTTGCTAATCGATAACTATTAGTCACAAACCATTGTTTCCCCCTCTGACCATTTGTGACTCGTGTTATGAGTTGTCAAGGTTGACCACACATAGTGACATTCTTTGGTCATGGTCAGTGACTCATGCCAAATATGGTTGGTCATTGTACATGGTAGCCACACCGCGCCACTGCTTATTGAAGGTCCCCGTGCTTGCTAGTTGATGCCTCGTATTCCCAAACCATGGTTCCCCCCTCTGACCATTTGTAACTTGTATAATGAGTTGGCAACGTTGACCACTCACTCTGGATTTCTTTGGTCAAAGGCAGTGCATATGCCTACTTTGGTCGGTCATTGTGCATGGTAGTCACACCATGCTACCCATTGTTTCCCCCTCTTGCCATTTGTGACTCGTGTCATGAGTTTTCAACCACCCATATTGAAATTCTTTGGTCATGGTTAGTGACATATGCCTAGTTTGGTTTGTCACTCTACGTGGTTAGCACGCCATGTCACTACGTATGAAGGTCCTTGTGCTTTCTAGTTGATATCTAGTATTCCCAAATCATTGTTACCCCCCTCTGACTATCGTTGACTCGTGTTGTGAGTTGTCAACGCTGACCACATGAAGTGAAATTCGTTGGTTATGGCCTGTGACATATGCAGAGTTTGGCTGGTCACTCTGCATGGTATCCATTTTGTGCCACTACATATTTAAGGTATTTATACTTGCTAGTCGATAACTAGTATTCACAAACCATTATCTGTCACGCTGACCATTTGTGACTCGTGTTATGAGTTGTCAAAGTTTACCACACTTAGTGACATCATTTGGTCATGGTCAGTGACATATGCCTACTTTGGTTGGTCATCGTGCATGGTATCCATATCGTGCCATAACTTATTGAAGGTCATTGTGCTTGCTAGTTGATACCTGGTGTTCCCAACCCATTGTCTCCCCCTCTGACCATTTGTGACTCATATTATGAGTTGTCAACGCTGACCACACACAGTGGATTTATTTGGTCAAAGGTTATACATATGCATACTTTGGTCGGTCATTGTGCATGGTCGCCACACCGCGATGTATTGTAGCCACACTGTGCCACAGCATATTGAAGGGATTTGCACTTGCCAGTCAATAACTAGTATTCAGAAACCATTATCTTCCACCCTGATCATTTGTGACTCGTGTTATGAGTTGTCAAAGTTTACCACACACGGTGACATTCTTTGGTCATGGCCAGTGCCATATGGTTGGTCATCGTGCATTGTATCCACACCGTGCCACAACGTACTGAAGGTCATTGTGCTTGCTAGTTGATATCTGGTTTTCCCAAACAGTTGTTTCCCCCTCTGACTTTTTCTGACTTGTGTTATGAGCTGTCGACGTTGACCATACAGAGCGGATTTATTTGGTCAAAGCCAGTACATATGCCTACTTTGATCAGTCCTTGTACATAGTAGCCACACCGTGCTACTACTGATTGAAGGTCGTTGTACTTGTTAGCTGATAACTGATATTCCCAGAGCATTTTTTCCCCCTCTGACCGTTTGTGACTCGTGTTATGGTTGGTGAACGTTGACCACCCATATTGATATTCTTTGGTCATGGTCAGTGACATATGCCTAGTTTGGTTTTTTTGTGTGCATAGTAGCCACACCGTGCCACTACGTATTGAAGTCATTTGTCCTTTCTAGTCCATGCATATGGTTCCCAAACCAATGTTATCCATCTGACCATTCGTGACGCATGTTATGAGTTGTCAATGTTGACCACACATAGTGGACTTCTTCCGTCATAGTCAGTGATGTATTCATCCTTTGGTTGGTCACTGTGCACGCTAGCCACACCGTGCCACTTCTTGTTGAAAATCTTTCTACTTGCTAGTTGATAAGTAGTGTTCCCAACCCATGGTTTCCCCCACTAACCATTTGTGACTCGTGTTATGAGTTTTCAAAGTTGACCACACACTGTGAAATGCGTTTGGTCATGGTTAGTGACATATGCATACTTTGGTTTGTTGTGTACATGGGTACCACGCGGTGTCACTATGTATCAAAGGTCTTTGTTCTTTCTAGTTGATAGCTAGTGTTCCCAAGCTGTTGTTAGTCCCTCTAGATATCTGTGACTTGTGTTGTGAGTTGTCAGCATTGACCACATTAAGTGAAATTCTTTGGTCATGGTCAGTGACATATGCATACTTTGGTTGGTCACAATGCATTGTAGCCACACTGTGCCACTACATATTGAAGGTATTTGTACTTGCTAGTCGATAACTAGTTTTTAGAAACCATTATCTTCCACCCTGACCAATTGTGACTCGTGTTATGAATTGTCAAAGTTTACCACACTTAGTGACATTTTTTTATCATGGTCATTGACATATGCCTCCTTTGGTTGGTCATCGTGCATGGTATCCACACCGTGCCACAACGTATTGAAGCTCCTTGTGCTTGCTATTTGATACTTGGTGTTCCCAAACCATTGTTTCCCCCTGTGACCAGTTGTGACTCGCATTATGAGTTGTCAACGTTCATCACATACATTGGATTTCTTTGGTCAAAGGCAGTACATATGCCTACTTTGGTCGGTCATTGTGCATGGTAACCACACTGTGCTACTACTGACTGAAGGTCATTGTACTTATTAGTTGAGAACTGATATTCTCATAGCATTGTTTCCTCCCCTGACCGTTTGTGCTTCGTGTTATGGGTCAACGTTGACCACCCACATTGAAATTCTCCGGTCATGTTCAGTGACATATGCCTAGTTTGGTCGTTTGGTGTTTATATTGGCCACACCCTGCCACTACGTATTGAAGTTCTTTGCCCTTTCTAGTTGATACATAGGGTTCCCAAACCATTGTCTCTCCCTCTGATCATTTGTGACTCGAGTTTTGAGTTGTGAACGTTGACGACACATAGGGGACTTCTTCGGTCATAGTCAGTGACGTCTCCATCCTTTGGTTGGTTACTGTATACGCTAGCCATACCGTGCCACTGCTTGTTGAAGGTCTTTGTACTTACTAGTTGATAACTAGTGTTTCCAATCCATTGTTTCCCCCTCTGACCATTTGTGACTCGTGTTCTGCGTTTTCAATGTTGACCACACACCGTGAAATTCTTTTGCTCATGGTTAGTGACATATGCCTAGTTTGGTTTGTCACTGTACATGGTTACAACACCGTGTCACTACGTATCAAAGGTCTTTGTGCTTTCTAGTTTATAGCTATTGTTCCCGAACCATTGTTACCCCCTCGAAACATTTGTAACTCGTGTTGTGATTTGTCAACATTGACCACATGAAGTGAAATTCTTTGGTCATGGTCAGTGTCATATGCATACTTTGGTTGGTCACTATGCATTGTAGCCAAACTGTGCCACTGCATGTTGGAGGTATTTGTACTTGCTAGTTGATAACTAGTATTCAGAAACCATTGTCTTCCACTTCAACCATTTGTGACTCGTGTTATGAGTTGTAAAAGTTTACCACACATGGTAACATTCTTTCGTCATGGTCAGTGACATATGGTTGGTCATCGTGCATGGTATCCACACCGTGGCACAACGTACTGAAGGTCATTGTACTTGCTAGTTGATACCTGGTGTTCCTAAACAATTGTTTCCCCTCGGACTATTTTTGACTCATATTATGAGTTGTCGACGTTGACCATACACAACAGTTTTTTTTGGTCAAAGGCAGTACATATGCCTACTTTGGCCGGTCATTGTACATGGTAGCCACACCGTGCTACTATTGCTTTAAGGTCGTTGTACTAGCTAGTTCAGAAGTGATATTCCCGGACCATTGTTCCCCCCTCTGACCGTTTGTGACTCGTGTTATGGTTGGTGAACGTTGACCACCCATATTGAAATTCTTTGGTTATGGTCAGTGACATATGCCTAGTTTGGTTGTTTGGTGTGCATAGTAGCCACATCGTGCCAGTACGTATTGAAGTTATTTGTCCTTTCTAGTCCATGCATAGAGTTGCCAAACCATTGTCTCTCCCTCTGATCATTCGTGACTGGAGTCATGAGTTGTCAATGTTGACCACACATAGTGGACTTCTTCCGTTAGAGTCAGTGACGTGTTCATCCTTTGGTTGCTCACTGTGCACGCTAGTCACACTATGCCACTACTTGTTGAAGTTCTTCATACTTGCTAGTTGATAACTAGTGTTCCCAACCAATTGTTTCCCCCTCTGACCATTTGTGACTCATGTTACGGGTTGTGAACGTTGACCACCCATATTGAAACTCTTTGGTCATGGTTAGTGACATATGCCTAGTTTGGTTTGTCACTGTATGTGGTTACTAGGCCGTGTCACTACGTACTGAAGGTCTTTGTGCTTTCTAGTTAATAGCTAGTTTTCCCAAACCATTGTTACCCCCCTCTGACTATCTTTGACTCGTGTTGTGAGTTGTCAATGCTGACCACATGAAGTGAAATTCGTTGGTCATGGTCAGTGACATATGCATACTTTGGTTGGTCACTGTGCATGGTAGCCACGCTGTGCCACTACATATTGAAGGTATTTGTACTTGCTAGTCGATAACTAGTATTCACAAACTATTATCTTCCACCCTGACCATTTGTGACTCGTGTTATGAGTTATCAAAGTTTACCACACTTAGTGACATTATTTGGTCATGGTCAGTGACGTATGCCTACTTTGGTTGATCATCGTGCATGGTATCCACACCGTGCCATAACTTATTGAAGGTCCTTGTGCTTGCTAGTTGATTCCTGGTGTTCCCAAACCATTGTCTCCCCCTCTGACCATTTGTGACTCTCATTATAAGTTGGTGCATGTTGACCACCCATATTGAAATTCTTTCATCATGGTCGGTGACATATGCCTAGTTTGGTTGATTGGTGTGCATAATAGCCACACCGTGCCACTACGTATTGAAGTTCTTTGTCTTTTCTAGTCGATACGTAAGGTTCCCAGACCATTGTCTCCCCCTCCGACCATTTGTGACTCGTGTTATGGTTGGTGAACGTTGACCACCCATACTGAAATTCTTTGGTCATCGGTTGTTTGGTGTGCATAGTAGCCACACCGTGCCACTATTCATTGAAGTTATTTGTCCTTTCTAGTTCATGTATAGGATTCCCAAACCATTGTCTTTGCCTCTGACCATTCGTGACTCGTGTTATGAGTTGTCAATGTTGACCACACATAGTGGACTTCTTCCAACATAGTCAGTGACGTATTCATCCTTCGGTTGGTCACTGTGCACACTAGCCACACCGTGCCACTACTTGTTGAAGTTCTTCATACTTGCTAGTTGATAACTAGTGTTCCCAACCCATTGTTTCCCCCTCTGACCATGTGTGACTCGTGTGATGAGTTTTCAACGTTGACCACACACCGTGGAATTTGTCGGTCATTGTTAGTGACATATGCTTAGTTTGGCTTGTCAGTGTACGTGGTTACCACGCCGTGTCACTACGTAATAAAGGTATTTGTGCTTTCTAGTTAATAGTTTGTGTTCCCAAACCATTGTTACCCCAATCTGACTATCAGTGACTCGTGTTGTGGGTTGTCAACATTGACCACATGAAGTGAAATTTGTTGGTTATGGTCAGTGACATATGCATACTTTGGTTTGTCACCGTGCATGGTAGCCACGCTATGCCACTACATATTGAAGGTATTTGTACTTGCTGATGGAGAACTAGTATTCACAAACCATTATCTTCCACCCTGACCATTTGTGACTCGTGTTATGAGTTGTCGAAGTTTACCACACTTAGTGAAATTATTTGGTCATGGTCAGTGACATATGTCTACTTTGGTTGGTCATCGTACATGGTATCCACACCGTGCCACAACGTATTGAAGGTCCTTGTGCTTCATAGTTGATACCTGGTGTTCCCAAACCATTGTCTCCCCCTTTGACCATTTGTGACTTCTGTTATGAGTTGTCAACGTTGACCACACACAGCGGATTTCTTTGGTCAAAGGCAGTACATATGCCTACTTTGGTCGGCCATTGTGCATGGTAGCCACACCGTGCTTATATTGATTGAAGGTCACTGTACATGCTAGTTGATAACTGATATTCCCAGACCAGTTCTACCCCTTCTGACCGTTTGTGACATGTGTTATGGTTGGTGAACGTTGACCACCCATATTGAAATTCTCAAGTCATGGTCAGTGACATATGCCTAGTTTGGTTGTTTGGTGTGCATAGTAGCCACACCATGCTACTACGTATTACAGTTCTTTGTCCTTTCTAGTCGATACATAGGATTCTTAAACTATTGTCTCTCCCTTTGACCATTTGTGACTCGTGTTATGAGTTGTCAATGTTGGCCACACATAGTGGACTTCTTCGGTCATAGTCAGTGACGTATGCATCTTTTGGTAGGTCACAGTGTACGCTAGCCATTCCGTGCCACTGCTTGTTGAAGGTCTTTGTACTTGCTAGTTGATAACTAGTGTGCCCAACCCATTGTTTCCTTCACTGACCCTTTGTGACTCGTGTATTGCGTTTTCAACGTTGATCACACACTGTGAGATTACATTGGTCAAGGTTAGTGACATATGCCTACTTTGGTTTGTCACTGTACATGATTACCACGCCGTGTCACTATGTACCGAAGGTCTCTGTGCTTTCTAGTTGACAGGTAGTGTTTCCAAACCATTGTTACCTCCTCTGAATATCTGTGATGCTTGTTGTGAGTTGTCAACATTGACCACATGAAGTGAAATTCTTTGGTCATGGTTAGTGACATATGCATACTTTGGTTGGTCACTGTGCATTGTAGCCAGACTGTACCACTGCAATTTGAAGGTATTTGTACTTGCTAGTCGATAACTAGTATTTAGAAAGCATTATCTTCCACTCTGACCATTTCGGACTCGTGTTATGAGTTACCAAAGTTTACCACACATGGTGACTTTCCTTGGCCATGGTCAGGGACATATGGTTGGTCATCGTGCATGGTATCCAGACCATGCCACAACGTACTGAAGGTCATTTTGCTTGCTAGTTTATACCTGGTGTTCCCAAACAATTGTTTCCCCCTCTAACTATTTGTGACTCGTTTTATGAGTTGCCAGCGTTGACCATACACAGCGGATTTCTTTGGTCAAAGGCAGTAAATATGCCTACTTTGGTCGGTCATTGTGCATGGTAGCCAGACCGTGCTACTACTAACCAGATGTTGTTGTACTTGCTAGATGGTATCTAGTATTCCCAAACCATTGTTTCCTCCTCTGACAATTGGTGACCCATATTATGCGTTGTCAACATTGACCACACATAGTAAAACTATTTGGTCATGGTAAGTGACCGATTCCTACTCTGGTTGGTCATTGTGCATGGTAGTGACACCGTTCCACTACTTGTTGAAAGTCTTTATACTTTCTAGTCAATAAATAGCAAAAGGTTTCTCCCTTTGACACCAGGTCGGTTTTTGTTGATTTGTTACGCGTAGGTGCCTTCACTGGAATACTCCCTCCCACCCTCCCAAAGGGATGTTCCGTGGAGGATTTGGAGGACAGATTTGCGACAGCATTGTGCCACCCCCCCCCCCCCCCCCCCCCCCCCCNACCAGGTCGGTTTTTGTTGATTTGTTACGCGTAGGTGCCTTCACTGGAATACTCCCTCCCACCCTCCCAAAGGGATGTTCCGTGGAGGATTTGGAGGACAGATTTGCGACAGCATTGTGCCACCCCCCCCCCCTACCCCCCCACTGCAGAGGCTCGAAAGGAGAGTTGATGTATCACAACACGCCCTTCCCCCCCAGGTCGTGAGCCTATTCTATATTGCGCATCCGAGGATTCAAACCCAGGACCTACCGCTCCAGAATCTTACTCTATAAGCACTAAGCCAACTCACATGGTCTTCATGTGATGTCCAAATGACATTATAAGGGTTCGTACGGGTAAAGGGCATAAAATAGGGGGGTGTAAGATTAGATGGTAGTTTTCAAAAACATGAATGATAAAAAAGTTAGTTTTATAACAAAAAAATGACGCAGATGGAATTTCAGACATTGCAAAATCGAGCTTGAATAACCTCTCAGCATTTGCTCCGATTGACCAGCCGTAAGAAGGAAAGTTGACTACACACACTGAAAATCTTTTTATGATATTCAGTGACACAAGCATACTTTAGTTGGTCATTGTGCATGGTAGCCACGCCGTGCCACCACTAATCAAAGGTCTTTGTACTTCCTAGTCGATACCGAGTATTCCCAAACCATTGTTTCTCCCTCTGCCCATTTTTGACTTTTATTATGAGTTGTGAACGTTGACCACACACACTAAACTTCTTTGGTCATGAGCAGTGATGTATGCCTACTTGGGTAGGTCATTGTGCAAGAAAGCCACACCATGCCAATACATACGACAAATCATTGTACTTGCTAGAAAATACATAGTGTTTTGAAACCATGTTTTCCCCCTCTGACCATTTGTGACTCGTGTTATGGGTTGTGAACGTTGACCACCCAAATTAAAATTCATTGGTCATGGTTAGTGACATATGCCTAGTTTGGCTTGTCACTGTACGTGGTTACCACGCCAAGTCACTACGTATTGAAGGTCTTTGTGCTTTCTAATTGATCGGTAGTGTTCCCAAAGCATTGTTACCCTCCTCTGACGATCACTGACTCGTGTTGTGAGTTTTCAACGCTGACCACATGAAGTGAAATTCGTTGGTCATGGTCGTTGACATATGCATACTTTGGTTGGTCATTGTGCATGGTAGCCACGTTGTGCCACTACATATTGAAGGTATTTGTACTTGCTAGTCAATAACTAGTATTCACAAACCATTGTCTTCCACCTTGACATTTTGTGACTCGTGTTATGAGTTGTCAAATTTTACCACACTTGGTGAAATCATTTGGTCATGGTCAGTGAAAAAGCCTACTTTGGTTGGTCATCGTGCATGGTATCCACACCATGCCACAACTTGTTGAAGGTCCTTGTGCTTGCTAGTTGATACCTGGTGTTCCCAAACCATTGTCTCCCCCTCAGACCATTTGTGACTCCTCTTATGAGTTGTCAACGCTGACCACACACAGCGGATTTCTTTGGTCAAAGGTAGTACATATGCCTACTTTGGTCGGTCATTGTGCATGGTAGCCACACCGTGCTTATACTGATTGAAGGTTGCTGTACTTGCTATTTGAGAACAGATATTCATAGACCATTGTTTCCCCCTCTGACCGTTTGTGACTCGTGTTATGGTTGGTGAATGTTGACCACCCATATTGAAATTCTTTCATCATGGCCGGTGACATATGCCTAGTTTAGTTGTTTGGTGTACATAGTAGCCACACCGTGCCACAACGTATTGAAGTTCTTTGTCCTTTCTAGTCAATACATAGGGTTCGTACACCATTGTCTCTCCCTCGAACCATTTGTGACTCGTGTTATGAGTTGTCAATGTTGACCACACATAGTGGACTTCTTCGGTTGGCCACTGTGCACGCTAGCCATACCGTGCCAATACACACGAAAAATCTTTGTACTTTCGATAAGATACATAGTGTTTTGAAACCATGTTTTCCCCCTCTGACCATTTATGACTCATGTTATGGGTTGTGAACGTTGACCACCCATATTGAAATTCTTTGGTCATGGTTGGTGACATATGCCTGGTTTGGTTTGTCACTGTACGTGGTTACCACGCCGTGTCACGGCGTTTTGAAGGTCTTTGTGCTTTCTAGTTGATAGCTAGTTTTCCCAAACCATTGTTACCCTCCTCTGACTATGAGTGACTTGTGTCGTGAGTTGTCGATGCTGACCACATGAAGTGAAATTCGTTGGTCATGGTCAGTGACATAAGCATACTTTGGTTGGTCACTGTGCATGGTAGCCACGCTGTGCCACTACATATTGCAGATATCTGTACTTGCTAGTCCATAACTAGTATTCGCAAACCATTCTCTTCCACCCTGACCATTTGGGACTCGTGTTATGAGTTGTAAAAGTTTTCCACACTTAGTGAAATTATATGGTCATGGTCAGTGACATATGCCTACTTTGGTTGGTCATCGTGCATGGTATCCACACTGTGCCACAACTTATGGAAGGTCCTTGTGCTTCCTAGTTGATACCTGGTGTTCCCAAACCATTGTCTCCCCCTCTGACCATTTGTGACTCCTATCATGAGTTGTCAACGCTGACCACACATAGCGGATTTTCGGTCAAAGGTAGTACATATGCCTTCTTTGGTCGGTCATTGTGCATGGTAGTCACACCGTGCTTATACTGATTGAAGGCCGCTGTACTTGCTAGTTGAGAACTGATATTCACAGACCATTGTTTCCCCCTCTGACCGTTTGTGACACATGTTATGGTTGCTGAATGTTGACCACCCATATTGAAACTCTTTCATCATGGCCGGTGACATATGCCTAGTTTGGTTGTTTGGTGTGCATAGTAGCCACACCGTGCCACTACGTATTGAAAATCTTTGTCCTTTCTAGTCGATACATAGGGTTCCCAAACCATTGTCTCTCCCTCCGTCCATTTGTGACTCGTGTTATGAGCTGTCAATGTTGACCATACATTATGGACTTCTTCGGTCATAGTTATTGACGTGCATCCTCTGGTTGGTCACTGTGCATGCTAGCCACAGCGTGCAACTACTTGTTAGTTGATAACTAGTGTTCCCAACCCATGGTTTCCACCACGGACCATTTGTGACTCGTGTTATGAGTTTTCAACGTTGACCACACACTGAAATCCGTTTGATCATGGTTTGTGACATATGCCTAACTTGGTTTGTCACTGTACATGGTTAACACGCCGTGTCATTATGTATCGAAGGTCTTTGTGATTTCTTGTTGACAGCGAGTGTTCCCGAACGATTGTCTGCCCCCGCTGACTATCTGTGACTCGTGTTGTGAGTTGTCAACATTGACCACATGAAGTGAAGTTATTTGGTCATGGCCAGTGACATACGCATACATTGGTTGTTCACTGTGCATTGTAGCCACACTATGCCACTCCATATTGAAGGTATTTGTACTTGCTAGTCAATAACTAGTATTTAGAACCCATTATCTTCCATTCTGACCATTTGTGACTCGTGTTATGAGTTATCAAAGTTTACCACACACGGTGACATTCTTTGGTCATGGTCAGTTACATATGGTTGGTCATCGTCATGGTATCCACACCGTGCCACAACGTACTGAAGTTCATTGTGCTTGCTAGTTGAAACCTGGTGTTCCCAAACAATTATTTCCCCCTCCGACTATTTGTGACTCGTATTATTAGTTGCCAACGTTGACCATACACAGCGGATTTCTTTGGTCAAAAGCAGTATATATGCCTACTTTGGTCGATCATTGTGCATGGTAGCCACACCGTGCTACTACTGACTGAAGTTCGTTGTACTTGCTAGTTGGTATAAAGTATTCCCAAACCATTGTTTCCCCCTCTGAATATTTGTGACCCATGTTATGGGTTGTCAATGTTGACCACACATAGTAAAATTATTTGGTCATGGTAAGTGGCCCATGCCTAATCTGGTTGGTCATTATGCATGGTAGCCACACCGTTCCACTACTTGTTCAAAGACTTTGTACTTGCTAGTCAATAAATAACAGAAGGTTTCTCCCTTTGAAACCAGGTCGGTTTTTTGTTGATTTGTTATGTGTAGGTGACTTCACTGGAATACTCCCTGCCACCCCCCTAGAGGGATGTTCCGTGGATGACCTGGAGGACATATTTGCGACCGCATTATGACACCCACCTACCCCGCTACGGCTTAGGCTCAAAGATAGAGTTGAGGTATCACAACACGGCCGCCCC
>SZWC01000630.1:127342-138889 GCA_023375785.1 Penium margaritaceum | reverse complement strand
CCCCCCCCCCCCCCCCAGGTCGTGAGCCTTTTCTATATTGCGCATACGAGGATTCAAACCCAGGACCTACCGCTCCATAATCTAACTCTATAAGCACTAAGCCAACTCACATGGCGTTCATATGATGTCCAAATGACATTACAAGGGTTCCTATGGGTAAAGGGCATAAAATAAGGGGGTGTAAGATTAGAGGGTAGTTTTCAAAAGGATGAATGATAACAACGTTAGTTTAATCATAAACAAATGACGCAGACGGAATTCATATATTGTACATTCCAGCTTGAATAACGTGTCAACCATTGCTCCGATTGACCAGCCGTAAGAAGGAAAGTTGACTACACACAGTGAAACTCTTTTCATGATATTCAGTGACACAAACATACATTGGTTGGTCATTGTGCATGGTAGCCACACCGTGCCACCACTTATCAAAGGTTTTTGTACTTTGCTAGTCAATACCGAGTATTCCCAAACCATTGTTTCTCCATCTTCCCATTTTTGAGTTGTGTTATGAGTTGTGAACGTTGACCACACACACTGAACTTCTTTGGTCATGAGCAATGATGTACGCCTACTTGGGTAGGTCATTGTGCATGGCAGCCACACCATGGCAATACATACAAAAAATCTTTGTACTTGCTAGAAGATACATAGTGTTTTCAAACCATGTTTTCCCCCTCTGACCATTTGTGACTCGTGTTATGGGTTGTGAACATTGACCACCCATATTGAAATTCTTTGGTCATGGTTAGTGACATATGCCTAGTTTGGTTTGTCACTGCACGTGGTTACCATACCGTGTCACTACGTATTGAAGGTCTTTGTGCTTTCTACTTGATAGCTAGTCTTCCCAAACCATTGTTACCCTCCTCTGACTATCACTGACTCGTGTCGTGAGTTGTCAACGCTGACCACATGAAGTGAATCTCGTTGGTCATGGTCAGTGACATATGCATACTTTGGTTGGTCACTGTGCATGGTAGCCACTCTGTGCCACTACATATTGAAGGTATTTGTACTTGCTAGTCAATAACTAGTATTCACAAGCCATTATCTTCCACCCTAACCATTTGTGACTCGTGTTACGAGTTGTCAAAGTTTACCACACACAGAGTGAAATCATTTGGTCATAGTGAGTGACATATACCTACTTTGGTTGGTCATCGTGCATGGTATCCACACCGTGCCACAACTTATTGAAAGTCCTTGTGCTTGCTAGTTGATACCTGGTGTTCCCAAACCATTGTCTTCCCCTCTGACCAGTTGTGACGCCTATTATGAGTTGTCAACGCTGACCACGCACAGCGGATTTGTTTGGTCAAAGGTAGTACATATGCCTACTTTGGTCGGTCATTGTGCATGGTAGCCACACCGTGCTTATACTGATTGAAGGTTGCTGTAATTGGTAGTTGAGAACTGATATTCATACACCATTGTTTCCCCCTCTGACCGTTTGTGACTCGTGTTATGGTTGGTGAATGTTGACCACCCATATTGAAAGTCTTTCATCATGGACGTTGACATATGCCTAGTCTGGTTGTTAAGCGTGCATTGTAGCTACACCGTGCCACTACGTACTGAAGATCTTTGTCCTTTCTAGTCGATACATAGGGTTCCCAAACCATTGTCTCTCCCTCTGACCATTTGTGATTCGTGTTATGAGTTGTCAATGTTGACCATACATAGTGGACGTCTTCGGTCATAGTCAGTGACGTGCATCCTTTGGCTGGTCACTGTGCACGCTAGCCACACCGTGCTACTACTTGTTGAAAAGCTTTCTACTTGCTAGTTGATAACTAGTGTTCCCAACCCATGGTTTCCCCCACTGACCATTTGTGACTCGTGTTATGAGTTTTCAATGTTGACCACACACTGTGAAATCCGTTTGGACATGGTTTGTGACATATGCCTACTTTGCTTTGTCACTGGACATGGTTAACATGCTGTCTCATTACGTATTGAAGGTCTTTGTGCTTTCTTGTTGACAGCTAGTGTTCCCAAACCATTGTTAGCCCTTGCTGACTATGTGTGACTCGTGTTGTGAGTTGTCAACATTGACCACATGAAGTGAAATTATTTGGTCATGGTCAGTGACATATGCATACATTGGTTGGTCACTGTGCATTGTAGCCACACTGTGCCACTGCATATTCAAGGTATTTGTACTTGCTAGTCGACGACTAGTATTTAGAAACCATTATCTTCCACTATGACCAGTTGTGACTCGTGTTATGAGTTGTCAAAGTTTACCACACATGGTGACATTCTTTGGTCATGGTCAGTGACATATGGTTGGTCATCGTGCATGGTATCCACACCGTGCCACACCTCCTTAAGGTCATTGTTCTTGCTAGTTGATACCTGGTGTTCCCAAACAATTGTTTCCCCCTTTGACTATTTGTGACTCCTATTGTGAGTTGCCAACGTTGACCATACACAGTGGATTTCTTTGGTCAAAGGCAGTACATATGCCTACTTTGGCCGGTCATTGTGCATGGTAGCCACACCGTGCTACTACTGATTGAAGGTCGTTGTACTTGCTAGTTTAGAGCTGATATTCCCGGACCATTGTTTCCCCCTCTGACCGTTTGTGACTCGTGTTATGATTGGTGAACGTTGACCACCCATATTGAAATTCTTTGGTCATGTTCAGTGACATGTGCCTAATTTGGTTCTTTCGTGTGCATAGTAGCCCCACCGTGCCACTACGTATTGAAGTTATTTGTCCTTTCTAGTCCATGCATAGGGTTCCCAAACTATTGTCTTTCCCTCTCACCATTCGTGACTCGTGTTATGAGTTGTCAATGTTGACCACACATAGTGGACTTCTTCCGTCATAGTCAGTGACGTATTCATCCTTTGGTTTGTCACTCTGCACGCTAACCACACCGTGCCACTACTTGTTTAAGTTCTTCATACTTGCTAGTTGATAACTAGTGTTCCCAACCCATTGTTTCCCCCTCAGACCATTTGTGACTCGTGTGATGAGTTTTCAACGTTGACCAGACACCGTGATATTCGTTGGTCATGGTTGATGACATATGCATAGTTTGGTTTGTCACTGTACATGGTTACCACGCCATGTCACTACGTAATAAAGTTCTTTGTGCATTCTACTAAATAGTTGGTGCAATGAAGCCATTGTTACCCCCCTCTCACTATCAATAACTCGTGTTGTGAGTTGTCAACGCTGACCACGTGAAGTGAAATTCGTTGGTCATGGTCAGTTACATATGCATACTTTGGTTGGTCACCTACATGGTAATCACGCTGTGCCACTACATATTGAAGGTATTTGTACTTGCTAGTGGACAATGAGTAGTCACAAACCATTATCTTCCACCCTGACCATTTGTGACTTGTGTTATGAGTTGTCAATGTTTACCACACTTAGTGACATTATTTGCTCATGGTCAGTGACATATGCCTACTTTGGTTGGTCATCGTGCATGGTATCCACAGCGTGCCACAACTTATTGAAGGTCCTTGTGCTTGCTAGTTGATACCTGGTGTTCCCAAACCATTGTCTCCCCCTCTGACCAATTGTGACTCCTATTATGAGTTGTCAACGTTGACCACACACAGCGGATTTCTTTGGTCAAGGGCAGTACATATGCCTACATTGGTGGGTCATTGTGCATAATAGCCACACCGTGCTTATACTGATTGAAGGTCACTGTACTTGCTAGTTGAGAACTGATATTACCAGACCATTGTTATCCCTTGTGACCCTTTGTGACATGTGTTATTGTTGATGAACGTTGACCACCAATATTGAAATTCTCTGGTCATGGTCAGTGACATATGCCTAATTTGGTTGTTTTGTGTGCATAGTAGCCACACCGTGCCACTACGTATTGAAGTTCTTTGTCCTTTCTAGTCGATACTTAGGGTTCCCAAACCATTGTCTCTCCCTCTGACCATTTGTGGCTCGTGTTATGAGTTGTCAATGTTGACCACACATTCTGGACTCCTTCGGTCACAGTCAGTGATGTATGCATCCTTTGGTTGGTCACTGTGTATGCTAGCCATACCGTGCCACTACTTGTTGAAGGTATTTGTACTTGCTAGTTGATAACTAGTGTTCCCAACCCATTATTTCCCCCCCTGACCATTTGTGACTTGTGTTATGTGTTTTCAACATTGACCACACACTGTGAATTCGTTTGGTCATGGTTAGTGAGATATGCCTACTTTGGTTTGTCACTGTACATGGTTACCACGCCGTATCACTACGTATTGAAGGTCTGTGTGCTTTGACGTTGATAGCTACTGTTCCCAATCCATTGTTACCCCCTCTCGATATATGTGACTTGTGTTGTGAGTTGTCAACATTTACCACATGAAGTGAAATTCTTTGGTCATGGCCAGTGACATATGCATACTTTGGTTGGTCAATGTGCATTGTAGCCACACTATGCCACTGCATGTTGAAGGTATTTGTACTTGCTAGTGGTTAGCTAGTATTTAGAAACCAGTATCTTTTACTCTGACCATTTATGGCTCGTGTTATGAGTTGTCAACGTTTACCACACATTGTGACATTCTTTGGTCATGGTCAGTGACATATTGTTTGTCATCGTGCATGATATCCACACCGTGCCACAATGTACTGAAGGTAATTGTGCTTGCTAGTTGATACCTAGTGTTCCCAAACAATAGTTTCCCCCTCTGACCAATTGTGACTCGTATTATGAGTTGTCAACGTTGACCACACACAGCGGATTTCTTTGGTCAAAGGTAGTACATATGCCTACTATGGTCGGTCATTGTGCATGGAAGCCACACCGTACTTATACTGATTGAAGGTCGCTGTACATGCTAGTTGAGGACTGTTATTCGTAGACCATTGATTCCCCCTCTGACTGTTTGTGACTCGTGTTATGGTTGGTGAATGTTGACCATCCATATTGAAATTCTTTCATCATGGCCGGTGACATATGCCTAGTTTGGTTATTTGGTGTTCATAGTAGCCACACCGTGCCACTATGTATTCAAGATCTTTGTCCTTTCTAGTCGATACATAGGGTTCCCAAACCATTGTCTCTCCCTCTGACCATGTGTGACTTGTGTTATGAGTTGTCAATGTTGACCATAAACAGTGGACTTCTTCTGTCATAGTCACTGACGTGTGCATCCTTTGGTTGGCCATTGTGCACGCTAGCCACACCATGCCACTACTTGTTGAAAATATTTCTACTTGCTAGTTGATAACTAGTGTTCCCAACCCATGGTTTCCCTCGCTGACGATTTGTGACTCGTGTTAAGAGTTTTTAACATTGACCATACACTGTGAAATCCGTTCGGTCATAGTTTGTTACATATGCCTACTTTGGTCACTGTACATGGTTACCACGCCGTGTCATTACATATCAAAGGTCTTTGTGCTTTCTTGTTGACAGCTAGTGCTCCCGAACCATTGTTAGCCCCCTCTGACTATCTGTGTCTCATGTTGTGAGTTGTCACCACTGACCACATGAAGTGAATTTCTTTGGTCATGGTCAGTGACATATGCATACGTTGGTTGGTCACTGTGCATTGTAGCCACACTGTGCCATTGCATATTGAAGGTATTCGTACTTGCTTGTTGATAACTAGTATTTAGAAACCATTATCTTCCACTCTGACCATTTGTGGCTTGTGTTATGAGTTGTCAAAGTTTACCACACATGGTGACATTCTTTACTCATGGTCAGTGACATATGGTTGATCATCGTGCATGGTATCCACACCATGCCACAACGTACTGAAGGTCATTGTCCTTGCTAGTTGATACCTGGTGTTCCCAAACAATTGGTTCCCCCGCTGACTATTTGTGACTTGTGTTATAAGCTGCCAAGGTTGACCATACACAGCGGATTTCTTTGATTAAAGGCAGTACATATGCCTACTTTGGTCGGTCATTGTGCATGGTAGCCACACCGTTCTAATACTGACTGAAGGTTGTTGTACTTGCTAGTTGGTATCTAGTATTCCCAAACCGTTGTTTCCTCCTCTGACAATTTGTGACCCATATTGTGGGTTGTCAACATTGACCACACATAGTAAAATTAGTTGGTCATGGTAAGTGGCCCATGCCTAATCCGGTTGGTCATTGTGCATGGTAGCCACACTGTTCCACTACTTGTTAAAAGTCTTTGTACTTGCTAGTCAATAAATAGCAAAAGGGTTCTCCCTTTGACACCAGGTCAGTTTTTGTTGATTTGTTACGCGTAGGTGCCTTCATTGGAATACTCCCTCCCACCCCCCTAGAGGGATGTTCCGTTGACAACCTGGAGGACAGATTTGCATCCGCATTATGACACCTTCCCTTCCCCCCCCCCCCCCCCCCCACGTCTTAGGATCAAAGGTAGAGTTGAGGTATCACAACACGCCCCCCCCCCCCCACCCCCAGGTCGCGAGCCTATTCTATATTGCATGTACGGGGATTCAAACCCAGGACCTACCGTTCCAAAATCTAACCCTATAAGCACTAAGCCAACTCACATGGCGTTCATATGACGTCCAAATGATATTATAAGGGTTCCTATTGGTAAAGGGCATATAATAAGGGGTTGTAAGATTAGAGGGTAGTTTTCAAAGGTATGAATGATAACAAAGTTAGTTTAATCATAACAAAATGACGCAGACGGAATTTCATATGTTGCAACTTTGAGCTTGAATAACCTCTCAACCATTGCTCCAATTGACCAGCCGTAAGAAGGAAACTTGACTTCACACAGTGAAACTCTTTTTATGATATTCAGTGATATTCAGTGGTTGGTCATCGTGCATCGTAATCACACCGTGCCACCACTTATCAAAGGTCTTTGTACTTGCCAGTCGCAACAGAGTATTCCCAAACCATTGTTTCTCCCTCTGCCCATTTTTGACTTGTGTTATGAGTTGTGAACATTGACCACACACACTAAACATCTTTGGTCATTAGCAGTGATGTATGCCGACTTGGGTAGGTCATTGTACACGGTAGCCACACCGTGCCAAATACATACGAAAAATCTTTGTACTTGCTAGAAGATTCATAGTGTTTTGAAACCATGTTCTCCCCCTGTGACCATTTGTGACTTATGTTATGGGTTGTGAACGTTGACCACCCCTATTGAAATTCTTTGGTCATGGTTAGTGACATGTGTTTAGTTTGGTTTGTCACTGTACATGGTTACAACGCCGTGTCACTACATATTGAAGGTCTAGTTGATAGCTAATGTTCCCAAACCATTATTATCCTCGACTGACTATCAGTGACTCGTGTCGTGAGTTGTCAACGCTGACAACATGAAGTGAAATGTGTTGGTCATGGTCAGTGACATATGCATACTTTGGTTGGTCACTCTGCATGGTAGGCACGCTGTACCACTACATATTGAAGGTATTTGTACTTGCTAGTCGATAACTAGTATTCACAAACCAATATCTTCCACCCTGACCATTTGTGACTCGTGTCATGAGTTGTCAAAGTTTACCACACTGAGTGAAACTATTTGGTCATGGTCAGTGACATATGCCTACTTTGGTTGGTCATCGTGCATGGTATCCACACCGTGCCACAACTTATTGAAGCTCCTTGCGCTTGCTAGTTGATACCTAGTGTTCCCAAACCATTGTCTCCCCCTCTGACCATTTGTGACACCTTTATGAGCCGTCAACGCTGACCACACACAGCGGATTTCTTTGGTCAAAGGTAGTACATATGCTTACTTTGGTCGGTCATTGTGCATGGTAGCCACACTGTGCTTATACTGATTGAAGGTCACTGTACTTGCTAGTTGAGAACTGATATTCACAGACCATTGTTTCCCCCTTTGACCGTTTGTAACTCGTGTTATGGTTGGTGAATGTTGACCACCCATATTGAAATTCTCTCATCATGGCCGGTGTCATATGCCTAGTTTGGTTGTTTGATGTTCATCGTAGCCACACCATGCCACTTAGGTTTAAACGATCTTTGTCCTTTCTAGTCGATACATAGGGTTCCCAAACCATTGTCTCTCCCTCTGACCGTTTGTGACTCGTGTTATGAGTTGTCAATGTTGACCATACATAGTGGACTCTTTCGGTCATAGTGAGTAACGTGTGCATCCTTTGGTTGGCCACTGTGAACGCTAGCCACACCGTGCCACTACTTGTTGAAAATATCTCTACTTGCTAGTTGATAACTAGTGTTCCCAACCCATGGTTTCCCCCGCTGACCATTTGTGACTCGTGTTATGAGTTTACAACGTTGACCACACACTATGAAATCTGTTTGGTCATGGTTTGTGACATATGCCTACTTTGGTCACTATGCATGGTTACCACGCCGTGTCATTACGTATCAAAGGTCTTCGTGCTTTCTTGTTGACAGCTAGTGTTCCCAAACCATTGTTAGCCCCCTATTACTATCTGTGACTCGTGTTGTGAGTTGTCAACATTGACCACATGAAGTGAAATTCTTTGGTCATGGTCAGTGACATATGCATACTTTGGTTGGTCGCTGTGCATTGTGGCCACGCTGTGCCACTGCATATTGAAGGTATTTGTACTTGTGAGTCGATAACTAGTTTTTACAAACCATTATCTTCCACTCTGACCAGTTGTGACTCGTGTTATGAGTTGTCAAACTTCACCACACATGGTGACATTCTTTGGTCATGGTCAGTGACATATGGCTGGTCATCGTGCAAGGTATCCACACCATGCCACAATGTACAGAAGGTCATTGTGCTTGCTAGTTGATACCTGGTGTTCCCAAATAATTGTTTCCCCTCTGACTATTTGTGAATCGTATTATGAGTTGCCAACGTTGATCATACATAGTGGATTTCTTTGGTCAAAGGCAGTACATATGCCTACTTTGGTCGGTCATTGTACATGGTAGCCACACCATGCTACTACTGATTGAAGGTCATTGTACTTGCTAGTTGAGAACTGATATTCCCGTACCATTGTTTTCCCCTCCGACCATTTGTGACTCTTGTTATGGTTGGTGAACGTTGACCACCCATATTGAAATTGTTTGGTCATGGTCAGTGACATATGCCTAGTTTGGTTGTTTGGTGTGCATAGTAGCCACACCGTGCCACTACCTATTAAATTAGTTGTCCTTTCTAGTCCATGCATAGGGTTCCCAAACCATTGTTTCTCCCTCTGACCATTTGTGACTCGTGTTATGAGTTGTCAATGTTGACCACACATAGTGGACTTTTTCCGTCATAGTGAGTGACGTATTCATCCTTTGGTTGGTCACTGTGCACGCTAGCCACACCATGCAACTACTTGTTGAAGTTCTTCACACTTGCTAGTTGATAACTACTGTTCCCAACCCATTGTTTCCCCCTGTGACCATTTGTGACTCGTGTGATGAGTTTTCAACGTTGACCACACACCTTGAAATTTGTTGGTCATGGTTAGTGACATATGCCTAGTTAGGTTTGTCACTGTACGTGGTTACCACGCCGTGTCACTACGTAACAAAGTTATTTGTGCTTTCTAGTTAATAGTTAGTGTTCCCAAACCATTGTTATCCCCCCCTGACTATTAGTGACTCGTGCTGTGAGTTGTCAATGCTGACCACATGAAGTGGAACTCGTTGGTCATGGTAAGTGACACATGCATAACTTGGTTGGTCACTCTGCATGGTAGCCACGCTGTGCCACTAAATATTAAAGTATTTGTACTTGCTAGTGGATAACTAGTATTCACAAACCATTGTCTTCCACCGTGACCATATGTGACTCAGGTTATGAGTTGTCAAAGTTTACCACACTTAGTGACATTTTTTGCTCATGGTCAGTCACATATGCCTACTCTGGTTGGTCATCGTGCATGGTATCCACACCGTGCCACAAATTATTGAAGTTCCTTGTGCTTGCTAGTTGATACCTGGTGTTCCCCAACTATTGTCTCCCCCTCTGACCATTTGTGACTCCTAGTATGAGTTGTCAACGTTGACCACACACAGCGGATTTCTTTGGTCAAAGGCCGTACATATTCCTACTTTGGTCGGTCATTGTCCATGGTAGCCACACCGTGCTTGTACTGATTGAAGCTCACTGTACTTGCTAGTTGATAACTGATATTCCCAAACCATTTTTCCCCCTTCTGACCGTTTGTGACATGTGTTATGGTTGGTGAATGTTGACCACCCATATTGAAATTCTCTGGTCATGGTCAATGACATATGCCTAGTTTGATTGTTTGGTGTGCATGTTAGCCACACAGTGCCACTACGTATTGAGGTTCTTTGTCCTTTCTAGTCGATGAATAGGGTTCCCAAACCATTGTCTCTCCCTCTGACCATTTGTGACTTGTGTTATGAGTTGTCAATGTTGACCACACATAGTGGACTTCTTTGGTTATAGTCTGTGACGTATGCATCCTTTGGTTGGTCACTGTGCACGCTAGCCACACCGTGCCACTACTTGTTGAAGTTCTTTACACTTGCTAGTTGATAACTAGTGTTCCCAACCCATTGGTTCCCCCTCTGACCATTTGTGACTCGTGTCATGAGTTTTCAAGGTTGACCACAAACTGTGAAATTCATTTGGTCATGGTTAGTGACATATGCGTACTTTGGTTTGTCACTGTACATGGTTACCATGCTGTTTCACTACGTATCAAAGGTCTCTGTGCTTTCTAGTTGATACCTAGTGTTCCCAAACCATTGTCATCCCCTCTGAGTATCTGTGACTCGTGTTGTGAGTTGTCAACATTGACCACATGAAGTGAAATTCTTTGGTCATGGTCAGTGACATATGCATACTTTGGTTGGTCATTGTGCATTGTAGCCACACTGTGCCACTGCATATTGAAGGTATTTGTACTTGCTAGTCTATAGCTATTATTTAGGAACCATTATCTTCCACTTTGACCATTTGTGACTCGTGTTATGCGTTGTCAAAGTTTACCACACATGGTGACATTCTTTGGTCATGGTCAGTGACATATGGTTGGTCATCGTGCATGGTATCCACACCGTGCCACAACGTACTGAAGGTCATTATGCTTGCTAGTTGATACCTGGTGTTCCCAAAGAATTGTTTCCCCCTCTGACTATTTGTTACTCGTATTATGAGTTGCCAACGTTGACCATACACAGCGGATTTCTTAGGTCAAAGGCAGTACATACGCTTACTTTGGTCGGTCATTGTGCATGGTAGCCACACCGTGCTACTACTGAATGAAGGTGGTTGTACTTACTAGTTGGTATCTAGTATTCCCAAACCATTGTTTCCCCCTCTGACAATTTGTGACCCATATTATGGGTTGTTAACATTGACCACACATAGTAAACTTATTTGGTCATGGTAAGTGGCCCATGCCTAATCTGGTTGGTCATTGTGCATGGTAGCCACACCGTTCCACTGCTTTTTGAAAGTCTTTGTACTTACTAGTCAATAAATGGCAAAAGGTTTCTCCCTTTGACACCAGGTCGGTTTTTGTTGATTTTTTAAGCGTAGGTGCCTTCACTGGAACACGCCCTCCCACCCCCCTAGAGGGATGTTCCGTGGATGACCTGGAGAACAGATTTGCGAACGCATTATGACACCCTCCCTACCCCCCCCCCCC